>QMIH01000425.1:177878-209441 GCA_003987875.1 Clarias batrachus | reverse complement strand
TGTGTGTGTGTGTATATATATATATATATATATATATATATATATATATATATATAGCCTTATGCAAAAGTTTAGGCACCCCTTGATAAATAACAGATTTTCTTTTATCGTTTATTTTTTATGTTCAATTTATGACATAAAAAGTAACTATGCACCAATGTTTGCTGAAAATATTGTGCATTTTTTCCATTTCCAAGAGATGTTAACATCTTTTCAATAAAAAGAAATCACCGAGAGAGCTGATTGGTCTAGAGAGAGCTGATTAATCACGGCTCTACAGCCAGCCAGTGAGCTCGTGCAGCGGAGGGAGCGAGCAGTTCGAAAAGATGCAGTCGGCTGGCGTCACGTGGTTCGGAGGAAACACGTGATAGTCTTCGGCCCTCCCGGCTGAGTGGTAGTAGTAGCCTTAATGTGGGAGCCCCGTAGTGACGGGGAGGAATTGGACACGACTAAATTAGGGAGAAAATTGGGGATAAATCCCCCCCCCCCCAAAAAAAAAAACAGAAATCACCAAAATCTGTTATTTATAAAGGGGTGCCTAAATTTTTGCATAAGACTGTATATTACATTTGTTCAGGTGTTTCAAACACGTCTCCCCTTCTCCTCAGGTTCTCATTTTTGCACACTAGTAATGTTTTGCCACATGCACACGGTGATCACCTTCACTTTTATTTCATAATACAGAAAACATCCAGAATGTAGAAAATAAGTCCAAACTTTTGAAAGGTACTGTATGTAACAGATAGGCTGACAGGCTGTTAAAAAAACTGCTCTCATCTCTCTCTGTCTCTTCTTAATTTAAAATTAGGCCACTAAAAATACATCTAGCATTTCACAAGGCAAGAATTGCAAGTGCACCCTCTTGTGGTGTACAAGTTAATAGATACGAGAGCTACGGAGAAATATTACGCGAAACACGGTTGGTTAAGACATTTTTAAATGGTTGAATTATTAAGGGCATTTAATTAATTGCTGAACAGTTTAACCATTATTTAGGTTTTTAGTCAGTTTTTGTTTGTGCAATTGATTGAGGAGCAGTATTGAAAGCGCCACCACCTGACAGTTTGATGTAACAACAGTATGTCAATATGTAACAGTGTGTGTATCGTCATCATCATCATAAAAAAAAAATTTACATTATGATACATTTATCAAACCACGGATTCTTTTATACTCATTATTTTTAACATAATATATATTTTTTTATATTATAATTATTATTAAACTTGTTTGAAACTTTTATTCCACACAGCTGCTGGTCAACCCACCACATTATAAAGCCTTTTTACACCCGAATCGAAGAGGAACTGGAACATTTGCCAAGCCCACAGAAGCCCGGGCCATCTTCATCATGAACATTTAATTATACATAGTTATATTTCATAACATGTTAAAAAAAAAAGGAAAAAAAAAAAGCACAAAATCACCTTTTTGTCAAAAAACAATCTGATAAGACTGGAACGTTGTGGGATTTCCGGATGATATTTCTTTGTAAAGCTTCATATTTCTGTGGGAAAAAAATTAAAAAGTCTTCTAATGGCAATAATTCTAACCTCCACACGCATGAGCATGCACCGCGGTTAACAGATTTTTAAAAGTTGCTAGCTTCTTGTACAAAGTGGAGCGTTCCACTTGCAGAACTTGGATAGATCAAGTAGTGATTAAAAACACTGACCTGTTTTTTTTTTTTTTTTTTTTACTAAATCCCATTATGAACAGTAACTGTGTGATTTAAGACATTACCTGAGGGATGTGGCTGTTGTGTATTTCCATCAGCGGTTTTGCACTTTAGACTTTTTATCTACAAACCTTCAGCCGCTGAAGACGAACATTTGAGACGTGAAACACAAAGATAAGCGTAATAAGCAATGATTATTTAAAACTGTTTGTATTTGTTCCGCTTGTAGAAAGTCCAGGAATCTGTCTGACCTACTCGGCTTCCTAGCAGACCTCGAGTGCGCTATCGAGTCCCATTTGTATGACCTGTATGGTGCACTTATCCGAAGTAAGGGGTCATTTAGGGTGCAAATCCCAAATGGCTTCCTGTCGCACCTAGCGCACTATTAAGCATGTAGACGATATTCATTTCTACATTATGAAATAAAAACTGAGGTATTTGGGGTTCATTTCTGTTTTGTGTGTGTGTGAGTGCGTGTGTTCTGAGTTGATTTTGCTCTGTATGGCCGTAACTGAAGGCACCATATGCTGCATTATTCTGTGAATGAATACAAAGAAAAATCCCAAATATCTCCTGAAAGCATTACAAGCCAGTATGTCATAGCGTCATACCCTATACCCTAGACCCTATGTAGTGCCCTCAGATACTGTAGGTATTGCACAGCCTTTTAGGATTCACCCAGAGACTGATGGGTTTAAAAATAACGTCTTGAAGTTTTAAGTTCATTGTAGTGATGAAGTGTTTTTTTTTTTCTCTCGAGTATTTCTTGTTCATTGTTTGTTTTTGTTTTCTATTTATTTTCAGTTTATCATCTCAAATGTTAGTTTGCTTGATGATTTTATTTCATTTTTTTAAAAGAATATGCATGATGTTTGAATACCCGATGAACATAGCGGACGATTATTTCCATCGAGTAGTTTTGGTCGCTTACGTTTGTTTCCTTTTCATCATCAGTTGCTAACGAAAGAACAAGAACAAGTCTTTATTAGTATTGGGGAAGTCGTTCTATTTTTCCAGACAGCCGTCGGTCATATCTGTTTCCATGCCGTGCCTTAAATCCGACCGCGCGCTTCATTCCGGAGGATGCGCGGTCGTGTATGTGTATGCAACATCCAAAGTTTTGTAGAGCTATTTCATTTTTGTTCTGTACTGCACTGTATGCTGGGCGAAATTCTCTCTTAATCCTGTTGTGTTTGGTTCGTAAACCTTGTACATGGCAACAACAAAAAAAATAGTTGTTGAACGAACTCTCATGGTATTGGTGTCCAGTCGGAAGACTGACAAAGCAAGGTTTTAATGCATCTTTTCAGATCAACTGGATTTTGAAAGACTACATTTTCCCATTATTTTAAACGCTGGCATTGTTTACATAGGTGGACAAATCATAACTGTATTACTTAGCCCCAAGGCAAGTAAAACCCTCATGTTGGCAAAAGCTAACCTAATATAATAACGTATGGCTAGCTAGCTAGCTAGTCAAGTAACATAATACAGAGGAAAACAAAATTTTTTCAAGAAACATTTCGCTCAATAGGACTAACCATGAGTTAACTAAGTAGGAAAATTCTACGTAAAAATTTTACTTTCTGCGCACCATCTAGGCGATGTGTGTAGTGCAGCAGGAGGTGGGATTTAAAACACCACTGTGGAAACTCCTGAGCCACCCCTGATTTCTTCATATTTCAGGCTTTCTAGTATTTAATGCAATTTTGAGGAATAGTTCTTCAGACCTCAATTTTGGCACGTCTTTGACACTCATTCTCTGTCCAGTCCCTTTACCTGGGCGTTTCCAGAGGAAGGTTGTAAAGTGTAAATAACTATCTAACTTACGGCATGAGCCAGTAAGAAACAGGTGGTCAGGACGGTGATTACAGTAGCATTCTGGTAAATGCTGAATGCTGAGAGGTTGGAACAAACGAGGGGAAATGAGGTCGCTGCTCTGGTGGTTACATACTATACTGTAAGCAGGCGATTTTTTAATAGCATCTTTAGGCACGTTGTACCGCAGTAGAACATTTTTTCCCATTTCTTTAATCTATATAATTTGATTTACTTCACATAATATGAAGCAATGAAGGATGGCTCATGACTGTATATGTGGATTTAAATTTTAACTGCTTGTCTCGGATACCTGGGCTTCTGATTTGTCCACCCATGGTTAACATGTACAAATGACCTGTTCTGGAAATACAAGCCCAAGTCTGTTTTCATTAACGTTCATGTCACTCGCTTTCATCACTTCACCTTCAGCTTCTGTCAGACTGAAAACAAGTGTAAAAGCAGCATGTGTCCCAAACATTAGGAACTGAAAGTAGAGTTCTTCTAGATAATTGAATTATTTGTCACATGTACGTGACAGCACAGTGAAATGATTTTTTCACATATCCCAGTTACGAAGCTGGGGTCAGAGCACTGGGTCAGCCAGGACACATCGCCCCTGGAGCAGATAGGGTTCATCAAGGGCTTAATAATGGCAACGTGACGGTGCTCGGACTCGGACCCTCAACCTTCTAATCAGTAACCTACAGCCTTAACCGTTGCCCCCACTCAATCCCAAATATTTCTCGACAGAAATCATTACACACTTTAATCCTTATTAAAGGATCATACTGTATAATACATGCATTTTTTAAAAACAATATAGGTCATTTGCGCTGACTAGAATTATTCAATTCAATTATATTTATATAGCGCTTTTAACAATTGACATTGTCGCAAAGCAGCTTTACACAATCAAAAGAAGTGTAATTACAATCTAGTGTTTGGGACACGGACTGTTTCCACATCTACTCATCATGTCTGCCGTTCTTTTCTTTGCTAATCTCTAATTCTGGTATAATGAGTAGGTTATTAGCAGGATTATGTAGCTGATATGGTTTTGTTACTCAGAAAGGAATTGAGTTGATGGTGTAAGTGGTCTGTGCTGAAGCTCTATATTTATTTGATCATCTTAGGACGAGTTAACAAACCTGACAAACCCTCCATGAGCAGTGGGTTTTATAGCAAGTGTATGTTTATATAAATAAACTATTTTAAATGTACTTCCATGTGTGTTTGTACCCTTGTGTGTGTGGTGTGGAAGACCGGTATATTGTTTTGTTGCTAATGAAAAAAAACAAACACGTATTAGTATTTTGACTTCTTTATTAACTTGTAATTTTCAAACTACAGCTATTCAGAATATTTAAATGTGTGCAAAACATTATAAAATTAATTACAATCCTTAATATATCATAATACTGAATAGGATTAAAGACAGTCATATGAATACATACAGACGTATTCAATGTACAGATATTAGCTATATCAATTAGCAGTCTTAAATAACATTCAAAAATCTTCATCTTCTATACCGCTTATCCTGTATACAGGGTCATGGGTGGCCCTGACCCAATCCCAGGAGACTTTGGGCACACACACACTATGGACAATTTGGGAACATCATTTAAACTGTCTTTGGACTGTAGGAGGAAACCAGGGTACCCGGAGGAAACCCACCAAGCACAGGGAGAACATGTAAACTCCATGCACACAGACCTGAGGTGGCCACTATGCCACCTTTTCTAAAATGAATAATTTAATTTTACACACGAAATTAATGTAAAAATAAACATTTAAATAAAGATTAAACATTACTTCAGTGTCACTCTATGATATATACAATTGTAAACAATGTTAGAGTGAAAACTTGTCCACACACCACCCGTCGCTTTTTGGTAGAGGGCTACATGTGGCTTCACTGGTTGAACAAAGCTTTTCAAACTTCACAGATGATGAAGCGTGTGAACCAGACCTTTCCAGAATGTTCTCTTCTTTACTTAGTGCGCGAGACACACTGGCTGCGCGGTCTTGCCTGCGCAGTTTAGCACGCCTGTTCTGAAACCAAACCTGCAAGAAAATCCATAGAGTGACTGAGAAACCATGTAACAACACCACATACCGGCAGTTATGCTTTAAACATGCTTTAGAGTCCTCTGTTTCATTGAAGATTAATTACAATTTGACGTCTCCTCGTTCCATACTAGTTTACCGCTTCTACGATCCCCCCCCGCCCCATTTTAATTACAACAATTTCATAATGCATTGGTTGGTTTAACATTTTTTCTTGCATTCCAAGTGCTGCAATACTCAGCCACAACAAAGCAAAATAAAGTGTAACCTGGACGCGAGCCTCAGTCAGGTCGATCCTGCGTGCGAGCTCCTCGCGCGTGCAAATGTCAGGGTACTGAGTCTCTGCAAACACGCGCTCCAGTTCCAGAAGCTGTACGTGCGTGAAGGTTGTGCGCATGCGCCTACACCTAGGCCTCCTGCTGGCACCTGCAAAAAAAAAAAAAAGGACTAGAGATATGAAGCTGAAGTTTCTAGTGATGGGAGGTTTGAATTATTTTAATGACTCGGTTCATCAAAATTAACGAGTCTTTTGCGGAGTCATTTAGTTCATTTCGTTTTTTGGTCAGAAATAAAATATGTTACATTTTCAATAAACAGACACAGAATACGTCTACATACATAAATTTTGGCTATAGTTCCAGTAATGAAAATGTTACAATGCAGCTAAGGACATATGATAAACAGAATGAGCAGCTCACCATCATATTTTCTGGTCCGACTCGTTCGTTCTTTTGAATCTATTACACTGCATAGCGTCTGTGGGAGTCACGTGACAAAAGAACGAACGATTCGGACCAAAGACTCAAAGGTAACGACTCATTTCTGTTTCGTGTACATAACCTACGGAGGTTTTGCGATGCTTTGCGCATGCGCGCCCAGTAAAAAAAAGAATAAACCACTTTCTTAGACTACTCGTTCTTTTAAGTCACATTAAAGGACTCATCATTAGAAGTTACACGGAAATGTTAGAACTAAAAAAAAAAAAAACTATGTTCAAGATTCAGTGGTGAATGAAAACAAAAAGCATTGAATAAACTCTTACACTGATGTTCATTCAATACTGTATAAAATCTTTGATTCATATTTTTCTTTCAAGAGTTGCTTAACTCACTTATCACGCGCAGGGAGTTTGCTTGATCTCCTAGACCGTCCAGGATGCAAGTTCTTGGAAGAACAGGAATAGCTCTGCTCTGGATAAAATTGACTCCAAAGGGGTGACTGGACGAAGCGAAGTCTGAAGCGAGGCTGGCCATCCCCATCAGGTACTGTGGTTCACAGGCTGCAGGGTCCAAGCAGGAGAAATCCATCATGAAGGAATAAACTCACACACTTTCTGCCCATTGGAGCACTTCAGAGTGGTGCTTTTATTTGAAGTGTCACCTGCCTTGCGACCCCCCCTCCTTTCCAGAAGTGTTTGCATGACAAAAAGCTCACAGCAGCAACCAAACTTCTCCGTCACTGGCCTGCATTGAGGGACACCAGCTAAAATGCCTCCCTAGTTATTAGTTAAACCTTGCATTATACAGTACTATAGTATACTTCCTATTTCAACTTTCATGATAATGTCATATTTAATATCTAATATATGTGTCACAGCTATGAAGACCTAAACATTTATAAGCATTCTGTAAAACAAGCTTTTATTGCGAGCGCAAGCTTTTTACTAATATGTATTATTTCATACTGTTTACAATTTTTGCATGCAAATTCCAGCAGGGTTATTATGACTGAAAAAACATTGACTATCCATTTTTTGTTATAAATTTTTTAAATATATGTTCTCGTACTGATCCAGTAATGCAGAAGTCATCCTGCTATGTTAGATGAATGATGCTAAACACTGTATCAGGATGATTGATGATTGACAATGTGCGCTATAATACAAGCAGGGTGGGGTCAAAGCTGCATCCTACATCCGGCCATATCATCCATCATAACGCTCAGGGTGGAGCTGCACATTGTAAAGCTCACAATAACTACCATTGTGAGGTGTAAGGCCGGCGGCTGGTGTCTGGATTTAAAAAAAAGGACATCTGCTTAAATGCTAATTCTGCCCACAGACAATCAGAGGTCATAAAACGACGTAAATGGATAAAGAGATAATTTTGTGCCTTTCTATGCAGCTCATAATCTGAAGTTATGATTCACGAAAAGGAAAAGTCTGCAGGCCAATGATTAATGAGGTCTGTTTGTCTGATTACAAACAATGAATGATACATAAATCATTGTACTTGCAAGAAGCTCTACAACGATTATATATGAGGAGCTAACCCCTTCCTGCTTTTCTATTTTTGTTTTTTTGCATATGTAACACTTAAATGATTAAAATAATCAAACTAATTTCAATATTACACAAAGATAATCCAAATAAATACAAGATGCAATATTTAAATGATGATTACATTCACTAAGAGAAAAATGCTAAACCCTAAATCTATTAACTGGTTGTGCCACTTTTGGCGTCAACAATTGTAAGAAAGCGCTTGCAATAACCAGCAATGAGTCTTTCACATGGCTATGGAGGAATTTTGGCCCACTCTTCTTTGCAGAATTGATTTAATTTAGCCACATTGGAGAGTTCAACCTGTTTAATGTCATGTCACAGCATCTCAATCTGATTTAAGTCCAGACTTTGACTAGGCCACCTCAAAACATACATACACACACACACACACACACACACACACACACACATATATATATATATATATATATATATATATATATATCTTAACCTATATGTACCCAAAAATGTACCTTTTCATGGCACTGGATGTATGTGTTTATTTAACAATCATATTATTTAATCAATTCATATTAATTGCAATGAATTTGCATGAAAGATGGAACATTTTATGGCACATTTTAATACCTGTAATGTTTTCAGTCATGAATCAAACATTTAAAGCTTTCTGGAATCCCTGGGATGTTGGTTACTCATATCATACGACTAAAATAGCCAAATATGACTTTATAGCTAAATATTTGTGGATATCTAACCATCACATCACATGACATTCATGTGTGCTGCATAAGCTGTTCATAGAAATAAACCCGAGTTCAGCAGGTGTTCGGATGCAGAGATGCTATACACATTTTCAGCACGTGTCACTGGGGGGGCGCTGTTTAGGACAAGTTAAATAAGTTAAATAAACGCATTACGATATACAAGATATCTCTTTTATCGAAGCTATAAATATATGTATCGCCTTTACATCCATTATTAAGTAATTTCCAGTAATACAGATTAGAATATGGGCTTTTATAAAATATAAAATATACTACGGAAGAAAGCAGCCGCTGTGTCTACGTCATTGTCGCGCGCCATTTGTTTTGCTGTTCTGTCGTCATCAAATCGCGCAGGGAGACGGCTCATGCTTGCGAGAGGAGCGCGAGCGACTTAGTTTATAAACTGTATATACGTTCCGGTGGCAAACATGAGGGAAACTCCTTTATCAAACTGCGAGAGGGTCTTTCTTCTTAAATCTATCCAGGAGAAAAAGGTAGAAGCAAAACGTTTTGGCATAGCGACTGCAAATAAAGTGAAATTTCTCGATAAATACACCAGTTATTAGGTTTTAGGGGACAATTAATATATTGTATGTGTGTAAAACGACTTTTTCACATAGGTATTTTTGTGTAATATTAAATTTAGTTTGATTTCAATCATTTAAGTATGACAAATATGCAAAAAAACAACCAAAAACATCAAAAGGGGGCAAATACTTCTTCACGTTACTCTCTATCTATCTATCTATCTATCTATCTATCTATCTATCTATCTATCTATCTCGGCCATAACATTATGACCACCTGTCTATGCAACCTAGACAGTAATGCACTGTGTGTTCTGAAACCTTTCTATTGGAACCAGTATTATCCTTTTCCTCAGTTTGAGCTACACTTGCACCTCTATAGGATCAGACTACACAGACTAACCTTCACTGAGCCTTGGCCACCCATGACCTTATCGCCGGTTTTCCTTCCTTGGACCACTTTTGGTATGTCCTGACCTGCAGACCACGGACATCCCGCAAGAGCTGCAGTTTTGGAGTTGTTCTGATCCAGTTGTCTAGCCATCACAATTGATTTTGCCTTTGTCAAAGTCACTTAAATCCTTTCGCACATCAACTTCAGGAACGATTCACTTGCCACCTAATATATCCCACCCACTTCCAGCCGCCAGTGTAATAGTAGATAGTCAATATTGAGGACTGTAGCTATCATGAGAAGCGTCGAATTGTGATGTCTAGACATCTGACTGGGTCAGAGCAACTCCAAAACTGCAGCTCTTGTGTGATATTCCTGGACATACCAAAAGTAGTCCAAGGAAGGAAAACCGGTGTACCAGCGACAGTGTCATGGGTGGCCAAGGCTCACTGATGGACATGGGGAGTGAAGGGTAACCTGTGTAGTCTGATCTAATAGAAGCGCTATTCTAGATCAAATTGAGGAAAATGTTAACGCTGGTTTTGATAGAAAGGTTTCAGGACACACAGCGCATCACTCTTATGATAGCAAAGCCGGGGACCTACTCAATATTTGGCAGGTTGTCGTAATGTTAGGGCTGATTGAAGTACCGTAGATTTTACAAAAAACATCCATCTTCGGTAAAAACTCAGGATTCAGGAGGTTCTTCTTCTTTCGAGTTTATGGACGGGTTGACGCACTACCGCCACCTACTGGACTATATGAAGTAGAAAATTAGCAGGGAAAAAATATTGCTTTGTTTGAGACATGACATTTAAACAATGACATCAATGTTGTAATTAATTAATGTTTAAATGTCAAGAAATAAAAAGAAGAAAAATTGTGTGCAATTATTAATATTATTGTGCCTAATTAAAAGGAAAAAAAAACTTACTAAGAGGGTGTCTCTTTTTTTTCATATTAGAGTGAAAAGTGTCACAGCCTGTAAAATTTAAAACAAACAATGTATTGATTTTGACAAGTTAGCTTACCAAAAAAAAAATGCACATCTTTGTCTGGATTTAGCGCTTGGATGGAAGGCAGACCTACGACTACCGCAATATTAAAATCACGTTCGGCACAGACTTTGGCTGCTGTACGGTCAGTCTGGGGAAAACAAGGTAACGTTCTGCTTTTATAGGTTATAATCTATATGAAACAAGTAAACGCCTACAGAACAGCTACACTCAGTTCCTAGCTTGAGGTACACTATATTATACAGTATGTACAATGTGTGTGTGGGGATGTGATGTGCGTGCGATGTCTCCTCAGGGTGTTGGCTCAGGTGTCGTGTGAGTTGGTTCCTCCAAAAGATTCCCGTCCCACCGAGGGCCAGATGTTTTTTAACTTGGAGCTTTCTCCGATGGCATCGCCTGGCTTCCAGCCCAACAGGTACGTCACCTCTTGAGCCGTTCGATTTTATTGAATCAATCTTTTGTTGGTCGATTCAGTTTATCGAATTGATGGGTCAGTTTTTTTATTTTTTATTTCAAACCTTTTTATTAGGTACAAACTTATGAACAACGTTAAATGGTTTAAAATTGATGGGGGGGGCAGGTTTTTTTTTTTTACAAAAAACTTCCATCTTCTTTAAAAACTCAGAATTCAGGAGATGCTTCTTCTTTTGAGTTTATGAAGGGGTTGACGCATTACCGCCACCTACTGGACTGTATGAAGCAAAAAAATTAGCATTGAAAAAATATCGCTTTGTATGAGACATAACATTGTTCAACGTTGTAATGAGTTCATGTTTATTAGAACTCCAATTGATGTTAATTAACTAGAATTGAATTAGTGCTAGACCTAGGCAGTTAACCTATTGCACAAGGCTGTGATTTAGTATTAAGTAAAATATGCATAGTCAGTGCATAGTCACGATGAAGAGTTTGTTAATAATTTAAGTGTTTTTTTTTTTATACTTTTGAGTTGATAAATCAATATTAATGATAAACATCATCTTGAGTGAGATATTTTTGTCAAATTATTTTCTGTTAGTCTTGATCATTTAATTTACTTCAATATGTCATTTTTTTTTTTTTATTGTGCAGCCCTATTTTTACTACTTCAAATCAGACTCTATTGATAATGGCTTGGGATCAAATCAGAAATGTATTCTAAAGCATGTTCTTGTTGTAGGTATGTCACACGTATGCAAACGCAGCTTTTGTGTTGTGTTTTCTGTAGGCAGTCCGAGCTGTTGGTGACACTGAACAGGCAGCTGGAGAGATGTCTGAGGAACTCCAGATGCATTGACACCGAGTCTCTGTGCGTCATCTCGGGAGAAAAGGTGACGTGCGGTGTGAATGCGTCAGATTTGGTTATACAGTAGTTATGTATTCCACGTTACGTAATGCGCGTATGATCCGATCGGCAGGTGTGGCAGATCCGAGTGGACGTGCACGTCCTGAACCACGACGGGAATTTGATGGATGCGGCGAGTATCGCAGCTATATCAGCCCTCTGTCACTTCAGGAGGCCGGAGGTCGCCATCCAGGGCCGAGACGTCACTGTGGTGAGTGCGACTTTATCCTAATTGTACATCATGTTGTACGATGTGTAGTGACGAGTCTTCCAGCTGTTACACCATGTGATGACGGAGATGTTGCTTTTGTGTTTAGTTCAGCCCGGAAGAGCGTGAGCCGGTTCCGCTGAGTGTTTACCACATGCCCGTGTGTGTGAGCTTCGCCTTCTTCCAGCAGGGGTAAACAAGCAATCAAACACACACCATCGCAGCTGCGCTCAGGAAATGTCTCATTGACGTTTTAGTGTATACAGCTTAAACAAGAGCGCAATAAGAGAATGGTTAAGCGTGTCCTGGTCCTCTCTGTCTCCTGCAGGACGTATTTGTTGGTGGATCCGTGTGAGAAGGAGGAGCAGGTCATGGACGGGCTCTTGGTCATAGCCATGAACAAACACAGAGAGATCTGCTCCATCCAGTCCAGTGGAGGCATCATGCTCCTCAAAGACCAGGTACTGAGTGGAAGGTGTAGGTGAGAGAGAGTGATGAATGTACAGACAGATGAACAACAGGTATTAATTTATTGACCACAAAGAGAGAGAGAGAGAGACGAACTAGATAATTATATGAAAAGCGAGGTGGCAGTTTTTGAGAAGTCTGTGGTTTTTATCTGTGTTTTAAGCTTTAAATGTGTGTGTGTGTGTTAAGGTTCTGAGGTGCAGCAAAATAGCCAGTGTGAAGGTGTCCGAAATCACTGAGCTCATCACTAAAGCCCTGGAAAATGACAGACGAGTCAGGTAAATTCACGCCACCCATGTCGACGATTCTCCTACTACAGCACACCCTGAACTGTTTTCTTCCTTACATCATTTTTAAAATAATGAAACCTGGATTAAGATTCCTGGTGCAAGGATGTACTTTGGATGGTGACCTGCATGATTAGTTTTTTCTTTGAGGAGGAAGTTAAACCGATCTCTATTGTCTATTAAAGGTTTAAGATTCAAAGATTTAAATATGGTACGGATATGTCGCCTACTTTTAACCCGCAGGAAAGAAGGAGGCAAGTTCGGCTTCGCGGAATCTGTAGCTAAGGAGCGAATCACGGTCCTGACAAGAGACGAAACACCGCTGGAGATGACGGACGTCCAGGCGGCGGCCGATGAGATCATCAGCAAAGCAGACGCGCCTCCTGAAGCGTATCTTTAGCAGTAGATTGTTTCAGAGAATATCTTTTTTTTTTTCCCTCATTCATTTCCAAGCAGCACTCTCATTTGATTGACAGACTGAAATGGGGTCTAGTATTCGTTTCCTTGACTTTTTGATCAGTGTGCCCTCTCCTGTCATTGTTGCCACGGGAACCGGACAGGTAGGGGAAGGGCTACAGAACACTTGGGGTTTGGAGGAAGATGATGAAGATGAAGAGGCATCCGATACAGCCGAGCGGGAGAAGAAAAGAGGTGCTGCGTCTGTTATTGTGTCTGTGCATCTATTCTGAGATAATCCGTGCTCTATCGACTTAATGCTTTCATTTAGTCTGGATGTCTGAGTGTTTGTTTTTTTCCTGCAGATGAAGTGATGGTCATCTCAGACAGTGAAGAAGAAGAAGTGGTGATTTTGAATCAAGAAAGCCAGTAAGTTAAAAAGTAAAAAAAGAAGAAGAAGAAAAAGGCATTTTATGTGTAAAAAAAAAAAAAAAAAAAATTCCGCACATGTACAATAAATTATATGAAGTGTATAGGGATGTCAAGTATTAACCTAGAAAAATATGCCAAATCCATGCTTAACTAACGGTGAGGATTTACAATTCCTTATAACAATGAGTTATTTTCCACCATGCTGATGCCTTGCAGCAATCAGAGCCTAGCTATGAGTTTTTTTTCCGATTACCTGAAGACAATTTGTTGTTGTTCTACATGTACATCATAAACCCTTGGATAAAACAACAACTGAAAATAAAAAGAAATGTAAATTTTATTGTGTTTTTTAGCTGGAAAAATCTGCGAATTAAGAGAAATCAGCTAACCAATGAGGCAAGAGCACTGTAAAACCCGCCCCCACAGCACATGGCCAATGAGGATTCAGCACTACAAAAAACAAAAAAAAAATTACTATAACTATACACTATAAGACCTGTGGCCAATGAAGGTGCAGCAATGTAAGACCTGCCCAATAGCACCTGGCCAATGAGGAAAGCAGCATTGTAAGACCCTTCCACACCGGAGATTTGCCACATAAGTGCGAAAGAAAAATTTGGCAGCGAAAGTTTAAAAAAATAAAATAAAAAATAAGTAAAATTCAGGAGCGAAAGTTAAAAAAAATAATAATAATAATATTCACACTCTTTCACATTATATTTAATTTTTTTTTGCCAAGATCTTTTATTTATTGACTTTTTAAAAAAAAAAATTTATACATAGCTAATTCCATCCTAACGCTGCATTCGAATTTTACAAAAATATTTTTACTCAAAGTTTGACATGGGAAATAACTAAATAGCCCAGCAACGTCATCCAACATTTATGTTATTACATGCAGTTGATTGTGTGAGTGGCCATACAGTACAGGCCTCCCCCCCCCCAAAAAAAAGTGTTAATTTTAAGTGTTAACTAATTAACTTTTTTTTTTTCTTTCTTTCTTTTTTTTTCTGTCAATTTCCAGAAGCAAACGCTCGAAACCCAGAAGAGGAAAACTGTGAGAGAAAGAAGAAGGTTCTTTGTGTTTGTAACCCTTTACACTCAGACCAGTGTCCCAGCCCTCGCATTACACAATAATAACAAGAAGAAGCTGGCTTTCTTTACTGCCTGTACACTGAGCAAACTGAAAAATGTTTGATTCACTGTTTGTGGGGTGCGATGCTTTTTGGGACTGTAAATGTACAAAATAAATATGATTCAGACATAATGTTTTTTTTTTTTAATGTGCATGACTTGCTGCTTTGGCAGAACCGGACGAGTTATTGAAGGTTATGCAAAATGCATAAAAATAATGAGATTTAAATCTTCATACTGCTGTCCAATGTAAACTATTTTAAATTTTCAGTTCCACTTTTTACTTTCCTTTTTTGCTGAAACTCTTTCTATTCTCTTCAGCTCTGTGCCAGCCACAGTCTTTAAATATAGTAATCCCTTTTCATGTGCCTAAGTATACCTTTCAGAAACATTTGGAAATGTTCATTAACATCTGCATACTTAAATTAAAAAAATAAAAAAAAAAAGTAAAGTTATGCATGTTCTCCCCATGCTCCCGAGTACTCTGGTTTCTTTCCACAGTCCAAAGACATGCAGGTTAGATTAATTGGTGTTCCCAAATTGCCTGTAGTGTGTGTGTTCGCTCAATCTATATATAGTATTGAAAACGAATTAAAGTATTAACATTTTAATGTTGTTTAAATATCAGCCATGAAAATGCTTGATTTATTATGACTTTAGTTTATAAATAGAAGCCAAATAGATATTTAAGCGTGCATTTTTCTTTTTGGGCTCAGATCGATTTTTTGCGAACTTTGACATTTTTTATTACTTTTCCAGTTCTGTAAACTTGAAAATTCTAATTAGGACTCGGTTAAAACATTGTATGTGGCCCGTACGGGGATCGAACCCGCGACCTTGGCGTTATTAGCACCACGCTCTAACCAACTGAGCTAACCGGCCGGTGACCGCCGCCAGAGAATATCGAAGTCAAACACATGTTAAACGCTATAGACATACACATATACTATTTAAATATTAGCTCTTTTCAAATATTTTATTTTTTTAAATAAAGCAATACCAACAACAGGGTTTCGCTTTTAAAAAATCGATTTGTACGGCGCGCTCCTTTTTCTCGGGAATGAGCGGCGCGCTCACTTGATGGCGTTTGCGTGCGAGCGCGTCCACGAGACTCGCGGGCGCGCYCGTAAACGTTGCTCAGGCTTCAAGATGGCGGAAGCCCTGACAACCCAAGAAGAGGTGGTAAGACACCTTCACGTTTGTTTTTCTTCTGTGCACGCGTTAGTGCTCCCGCTTGTTCCGTGCGAATGGCTTATCAGCGGTTTTGAAGCTGCACGGTAACTCACAAGTCCGAGGATTAACCATGTTCTCGCAGTTTTGTAGTGATATACGCGGCCCAGCGGCTGTTTTCTAGCCGTTAACGTTAGCGCTCGCGTTAGCTTAGCTACCCGTGTTCGGAAGTTAGCACGCTACATGTCTAACAGCTCTACTGGAAGTAGATAGCTAAGCTGTTAAAGCATGTCCGACACGTGTGTACAGTATTTATCTAACTCGGAATCAGATTTATCAGACATAAAGGAGGCGTTCCTGACACTCTGGAGCGGCTAACCGCTAGCTCATGTCTGCTAAGAGGCTCGCTTAGCAAGTTCGAATCATAAACGCCTCTCAGTTGCCTGTGTAGGTTCCCTGTATAGTAAAGCTAAGCATGGCTTATGTAGTGCACTAGCTATTTTCAAGAAGGGTATTTGGGATTGAGCCTGAGACAGGGATGGAGACAGTCTGCTTGTTGGTTAAGCACATTTCTGCTCATGTTCCTTTAGACACAAATGCTCTATATAGATAATATTATTAACATCAGGGACAAATCGTTTATTATCTAATAATGTCTTATGTATGTGCTGAACACCTGTTTAAAGAAGGCTGTATAGTCTGTCACTGGTTTTATATTCACTTTAGGAGTAGGGTGGTTTTATGTAAAGTTGCTTTTCCTGAAGAAAAACTAAGGATGTTTTACAATTCAATACATTTTTATATATACAGCACATTTAACAATGCTCATTGTCGCAAAGCAGTTTTACAGCAAACTGAGGGCGACGTTGGCCAATACGAAGAAACTTTGAGAGGGACCTGATCTGCAGTTATGCTGTCATGTTAGGCAGCTTGAAGTTCAGCATAACTGGAGAGGTGTTTAAAAGCGTTTTCACGTTAGGGCCCCGGGATCGTTTCATACCCTGGTTCGTTTTGATCAGTGAGAACACGACCGTTCCGTGCTCAGGAGCCGTTCCCTAGTCCGCCTGAAGAGGTGGTCTCAGGAACAATATATCGCAGTAGGTCACGGATGGAATCGGATATGGAAGCAATCGTACTTGAGAACGATCAGAAGGCCTGCGGATCATATATGGTGGTGTCTTCACTAGCGGAAAACCTGTGAAGAGTTTATAAATTGTAACGTTATTCTAAAACTAAAACTAGAAAATAAATAAATAAATCCGTGATCTTTTATGCTTTGCGTCTGTCCCTGCTCCTGCGTCTGTCTGCGTGGTCCGTGAGCACACGATCACGTGGTATTACATCAGGGCTGCGTTCAATAACGAGAGCGCTCAAAAACAGTTCCTGTTGAACGTTTCGCAAATATTGTTGTCATTTAACATCATCCTGTGTGTGTGTGTCTGTGTTCTTGTCCATAGCGAACGCCATCGAAAGCTCATTAAATGTCGCATTTACTTTGACAGTGTTTAATTTATTAATGACCTTGGGCATTCTGTTTTTTCGAACTAATCATAAGTGTGAACGCACCCTAAGTTAGTGTTAAGTAAGTCACATAATGTATATTCAAATCACATAAATCACACACTCTTCAGCAGCAGGTACGAGCTCCATGCAGTCGTATGGTTTGCCTGCTTAACTGCTTAATTACTGACATGATCGTGTTTGCACCATCGGCAGCTAGAGTATGAAAAAGCTGTCCGTCAAATCTGATGAGCGTCTTCATTTTCTCTCAGCGTACCTGCCAGTTATACGCCAGCTTCGCTTTGCTCAGCGTTTCCATGTTCGTCCTCGTTTCTGTATGAGTCATGCTGTTTATTAATTTTACTAACATGTATGGGTTTTTAGCTTTTTCCAGATCTCTTGATTTTTAGATAAACGTTATGGTGTTTTATTGCTTTCGTGCACCAAGTCTCAAAAACCGTAAGTGTCACTGCGTTTTTCTGAAGGTCTGACCCGGGATATTGTTGGGGGGAGGGGGATTGGAGGAGGAAGGAATTATACACTTTTCTGAGATCTGGTCTTCATTCGACTTTCAGTAAGCTGTTTAATTTGACTCTAGTTTGTATGTTAAGTCATCATTCTCCGTCTTGCTTTCTGTCCCAGCAAAGAGTCGAGTCACAGATTCCAGTGTCTGTGTGTCTAGTGACCTGGAGGGTTTATTTTGTCTTCGTTTCAAATATTTTTGGTCAGAATTAAATAAAATGCAGGCCAGGTGTTGTTCATATTAACACCGTTCTCATGAATAGTGTCTGTTTGTGTGTGTGTGTGTGTGTGTGTGTGTGTGTGTGTGTGTGTGTGTGTGTGTGTGCGCGTGTCAGGCGGTGGAGGAGTTCCTGGCTGAGCTGAGATGCCGGGAACATTCGCAGAACGCCACCCTCGTCAGCCAGATCACCGCCGTCAAGTTTCTCATGGCACGAAAGTTCGACGTGTCCAGAGCCATAGACCTGTTCCAGGCATACAAGGTAACGTCCTTACAGCGTACAGAACAATCCAATGAATTTTGATCAAAATTAAATATAAAGTTAGAAGTAAACAAAGTAGTCTTAAGGACAGTCGTCTCGTGTCGATGATGAAACCGATACCTACTGTTGGTTTTCTTCTTCTTCTTTTTTTTTCTTTCAGTTGTTTGCTTAGTAGATTTGTATGTGCAAATCAGTTGGCATTTAGAAAATACCCTCCAGACTCCGTGAGTAATGTTGTCATGGGAAAAAACTCAAATAAAATCAATGGCTGTCACGGGGATAGACTCTCTCAGTGCGTTATTGGTAATGCGTCTAATTCCTCGGATGCTGAGACAACACAATCTGAAAATGCTATTAAGAATCACTTCGCCGAACTCGGTAGACTGGAACGCGTCCCAAAATGGCCGAGGTTCTAGTAGTAACACGAGAGAAACACGATTTCGGTGAATCGTGGCGTTCAGGACGCGACTCGGGCAGCTCCGAGTCATTTAATCCCGCGGTTTATTTTAGGCCAAAACAATGAACCGCCAGCTGTTTCTAAAATCGTCTATTAAAAATTCCAAGAAGGAAAAAAACACTGCTCCGACGTGCATATAACTGTTAGACGTTATTTACAGTTGTTCTCGAGGTATAAATAAATCGTTGTAGATTGTTGTTATATACACTATACATCACAAAGTAAAAGATGCAGCAGGACAACACCCTAAAGCGTCTGCTTTCATATCTGATCAGCTCCAACTGGTTTCTCTTTTGTCTCTTCAGAATACTAGGATAAAGGAAGGTATCTACAATATAAACCCAAATGAAGAACCTCTGAGGACCGAGTTGTTGAGCGGCAAATTTACCGTCCTGGTGAGTCGTCTGTAACAAGAGGCATTCAATTTCTTTTCATTTGTATATCACTTTTAACTGCGGTCAATGTCGCAAAGCAGCTTTACAGATTTAAAAATAAAATAAAATAAATGGTGGAGCAGTGTATGAAATGTGTGAGAAGATGTGTATGAATCAGAATAATCCGATCGTCCCTGACGAGCGAGTCCTGAACTTGAATTGGAAGGCTATTCCATAACTCTGGGGCTTTGTAAGAAAGTGTTTCATACTTGTGTATGTTCATTTAGAAAATGTATTAGTCGTGTTGAGTGAAGGTTTTCCATGTGGTGTATTTTATTTTTAGTGTCTATATCTAGACTAGTGTTGTCGTCTAGAGCAGATGCGTGTGCTCGGTTCACACTGTAGGTGTTTGTGTTTATCTTTCCAGTTTATAAGTGTGTGTGTGTGCATTTTCGCGTGTAGCCAGGGCGTGACGCGAAGGGTGCAGCTTTGGCTCTCTTCACTGCCCGTCTCCACCGTCCTGACGTCACTACCCATAAAGCTGTTCTTCAGGCCATCATCTATCAGCTGGACAAAGCCATAGAGAGGTAGAGTTTGTCTGTTTATATTAAAATTAATTTAAGTATATATTTGTTTGTTTTATTATTAAACTTACTCTGGTGACATGCTTATATTTATATTGGTTATTATTTATACATGTATATATATTTATACGTCAGAGCATTAAACTGGTTATTTAAAGACTCAAACAGTCTCTCTCTCTCTCTGGAACGATTCATCACCAGCCTTTTTATTCATCCCTGCTGTGTTTCCTCTTTCCTCAGTCTTCAGACCCAGAGAGATGGACTCATATTCATCTACGACATGACAAACTCCACCTACGGCAACTTCGACTACGAGCTCTGCGTCAAAATTCTAAACCTGCTTAAAGTAAGTGTCTCGTACCGTGTAATCAGTATTAAAAGTCGAGTGAAGAAGAGAGAGCCGTCTGTACGGTTGCACGCTCGGCACTTACGGCCGTTTTTGTCCGTTTGGTCCAGGGAGCTTTTCCTGCCAGGTTAAAGTGTGTGTTCATCGTGTCATCGCCACTTTGGTTCCGAGCGCCGTTCGCCGTACTGCGTCTTTTTGTGCGGGAGAAACTCAGAGAAAGGGTGAGTGCGCGCACCCCGCCAAAAATATCTCTTTAATCAGAGGGCAACTTTGTAAAAAGACCTGTAAGGACTTGTTACAGTGTAATTATTTAGTTTAGCAAATTCTTGAGACAAGCTTTATTCCTGTTCTTTTGTCACTTCAGGAAGAAACAAAAGCACCTTTTAATATAGATCTAGTAAGATCTAATAGTAGTGCTGATGTTCTGTATTAATGACACGCTCACTTGGTTTCCCTTCGTCTTAGGTGTGCACAGTAAAAGCTCATGAGCTGGCCAGTCACATCCCGGTCAGCTCGCTCCCGGAGCACCTGGGCGGCTCGTCGCAGTACAGCCACATGGCCTGGATCCAGTCGTGCGTCAATTCCACCCTAAACAACTCCACTGACGGCAACACGGACTGCTTGGACGGTCTGTTGCACTCCTACTGCCAGGATCAAAACCAGACAGCCAACGCCAACCCGGGCGCCACGTTGCTCGGGAACAGCCTCGACGACGGCAACGCTAACCCTCAGAACCACCGGCACACCCACTGGAACGGCGTGACGCCGCTCGGCTCGAACGCCAACATCGCCAACGGACGGCAGGCCCCGCCCCCTCAGTCAGACACGCCCCCAGACACACCCCTTCACCACAAACACAACTCGGAAATACCGTCGGGGCCGAAGGGGGACGCAGTCGACTGCCGGCGGGATGGCAACGGCGCCGAGCAGGAGGCCGAGTTTCTCGTCGAGGAAGCGGAAGCGCGGGACGGAGTCCCGCCCCTTCCTCAGAAGTCGTCGAGGCCGACCCCCGTTGCGCGTAGCCCGGTCCACGAGACGAGCTGGTCGTTCGGAATGGCGTCGGTGCATACGTCCGAGCCGGGGGGGATGACGGTACAGGAACTGGTGCAGCACGTCAAAACCAGGAAGAAGAAAGGCATCTACCAGGAGTACGAGGAGATCCGGAAAGAGCCTCCCGCTGGAAGCTTCGATTACTCCAAGTGAGGATGAGGATGAGTTTAGATACATTGTGTTAATGATGTGGTGAGGAAAGTCAGTGACGAGTCAGTTTATTGATGTCGTAATGAGGATTATGAGTCGGTGTACAGTTCAGCAATTACGAATACTTGGGTATGATTAAGTAAATAACAAAGAATCAGAAAGTAATATAAAGTGTATTAAGAAGGTGATAACCGCATTAGGAACAGTACTGATGAGTGTATTAGGGTGGAGGTGATGAGAATATTGTTAACATTTCTTTGTGGATTTCACTCTTACACACCTTTTTGTAACAACAACGTGAATAACATTGTGATATCTGTCTCAACAGGAAACCAGTTAACCAGGTCAAAAACCGCTACAGCGACGTGCTCTGCTTGGACGAGTCCCGTGTCCGACTTTGTCCACTGAACGACGACGATGATGAGGTCAGGGGCATCTTCAGTCTTCAGCGTCTTAGAGCTGATTATGAAATTTTCTCAGTAATTAAGAAAAGTTTTTGCCACCATAAGTGATTTCATCGTTCTCTGGTAACCAGCATTAACCTTTCCAGCAATCTGATCAACACTAGCGTTTCTATCGGATCGCACTACACGGGCCAGCCTTCACTCCTCTTCACTGGATTTCGTCCCTTAAACCACTTTTGGATCAATGTCTAAATAACCAACTACAGTACAGACCAAAAGTTTGGACACGCCTTCTCATTCAAACAGTTTGAATTTTGTATCATGACAAGAAAAAAGCAGCTAAGTGAAGAAAAAAACGAGCGGCCGTCATTACCTTAAGAAATGAAGGTCAGTCAGTCCTAAAAATTGGGAAAACTTTGAAAGTGTCCCCAAGTGCAGTCACAAAAACCATCAAGCGCTACAAAGAAACTGGCTGACAGGAAAAGAAGACCGAGAGTCACCTCTGCTGCGGAGGAGAAGTTCATCCGAGTCACCAGCCTCAGAAATCGGCGGTTAACAGCAGCTCAGATCAGAGAGCAGGTCAATGSCACACAGAGTTCTAGCAGCAGACACATCTCTAGAACAACTGTTAAGAGGAGACTGTGTGAATCAGGCCTTCATGCTAGAAGATCTGCTAGGAAACCACTGCTAAGGACAGGCAACAAGCAGAAGAGACGCGTTTGAGCTAAAGAACACAAGAAAGAACACAAGAAAGAAAACTCGCTGAATGAGAAGGGGTGTCCAAACTTTTGGTCTATACAGTACATGAAAGAAATCCCGATGTCGGACCAAAACCATCAATAGAAAATTCACCATCATGTAAAACCCAAAGTTCTTAGGGAAAAAAAGTTAAACATTTTATGTAGTTTTTAATATTTAATAACAAAAATCTGACTCCCGCCATGAATATAGTCGTGGAAACTGACATGGTGTTAAAAAAAAAAAAAAGAAAAAACTAAACCACTTTTGGCGCCACTGTGAGAAGAGCCAAAGTGCGTTTGGTCAGAGCAACTCCAAAACTGCGGCTCTTGTGGATTGATCCTGGTCTGCACTTGTCAGGACCGAGCGAACATCAAGTGAAGCCTGGCCTGTAAAGTCCGATCCAATAGAAGCGCTGGTGTAGATCAAACTTTCCGTAGAAAAAGTGTCAGAACACACAGCACTGAACTGGTTGCAAAACAAGGAACGTAGTCAATATGTAGTGTGTGTTCATAATGTTACGGTTGATTAACGTATCTCCTTTAAATCTTAGTCACAGCTTGTGTGTTTTTAAATGTCGATTGATGCTATGTGTCACTTTAAACCAGGTTAGCACACCGTAACGGTTCCTGATAATGATCCACAAATGGCAGTCGAGTTGTTTATCTTACGTAGGTGTTTGTAATTCCATTCTTAATTATTTTTTATATATAGCGTAACCTCTGCAGACACAAACTTTTCTTATTGCAATAAGAAATGATGTAAATGCAGATCATCTGTTCCAGCCACTTGAAATTATTACCAAATTTTACAAAAACACACAAAAAGGATCACACAGCTTCTGAACACATGCCGAATGCAACGTTGGTATCATGTGTTGACGCTCTCGAGACCGACCGAAGKWACGTCATCAACTTGCCTCGAGTTTTGAACACCTCCTGGACGTGATCTCAACTTAGCCGCCGTCCAGTCCGCTCGATCGCCTTCCAATAATGCTTTGTAAGCCGGTTTCAATTCTTAAGGCGAGAATTCGTATGCCGTAGTTCATATACACTATTTTACCACAGCAGTAGTTTTGTAGATATGCAGAGTTTTAGTTACCAATTGTACCTTCAGCTAATGTAGACAATGCAAGTCAGCTTTAAAGTTTGAAGATAGAATTGCAAGTAGGATTTTCTACCAAGGCAGACGTATTGCCGGAGAATTCACAGTGTCGTTTTGATTGATGTATGATATGAGATGACATGACACCCTGTGACTGCTCTTTCTATGTGACTAAGTCTGAAACTGAAAAATGCAACTTTGTTTTTTTTTGCTCTTCTTTCCAGACATCAGACTACATTAACGCAAGCTTCATGGACGGCTACAAGATGACGAATGCATACATTGCCACTCAGGGTAAAAAAAGAAACTGCTCTTTGTCATCCTTCCTTCCATCTCCAGTCTGGAATCTTTAACTTTTTTGACAAAGTCTTGAAATGCTTCATCCAAAAAGCAGCTGAAATCTTCCGGGGGATTATGACAAAAAAAAACAAAAACAAAAAAAAAAAACATTCCAAATCTGTGTTTTATGCTTTGTGTCAGTCTGGAACCGCATGAAATTTGGCCTTCATTTAAAAAAAATCATCAAGCTGTTTATGGTAGTAGTGTCGTAACCATGAGAATCTGCTGACTGTTGAAGCGTAGCCCTGCCATACAAAGAGTATAACTTAAAGGACATGGATTTGAAACTGTAAATATTATAGTGCTTTTTGTCACCAAAGGTGGAAGCTCATTTCCTCAATTTCTACATTTACTTGGTTATTGTGTTTACATACATATTTAACATCTCTGTACTCTGTGTAGTTTTATTAAAGGATCATTTTTATAGCTCAAATTTACTACAGCAAATATCTGTACTTTTACTTAACTATACTTCTGACTATTACGTGTAATTGTTTTGCCTTCTGACTGTCAGTAATCGATGATGAACATTTCATTGTTTGTGTTCACCTTAATCATCATTTATGATGTTTTTATTTTTTTATTATTATTTTTTTTGTTTTGTTTTAGGTCCTTTGCCAAAAACCTATRCTGATTTCTGGCGAATGGTATGGGAGCAAGTGGTGTTAATTATAGTCATGACAACAAGGTAAACATCCTGGAACATTCTCGTTTCTACTGTTTATAATGTTTATTTAACTCCAGCAATGCTCTCTGAGAAATATGTTTACCTAATATAAAGTACTCTGGTCAGTTTAAACTCTCTCTCTCTCTCTCTCTCTCTCTCTCTCTCTCTCTGTCTCTCTCAGATGTATGGAGCGAGGCAGAGTGAAGTGCGGACAGTACTGGCCTCTGGAAGCCGGCCACACAGAGGAGTATGGGTACTTCCTAGTGAGAAACGTCCACATCGAGGTGTTTCAGGACTTCAGGCTTTCACATCTGGAGCTCTATAACAGTCAGGTAATTATAATAGCAGACAGTCGGTCTGTTTGCATGTGATTTTGTGTCCTGTGAAATATCTTGGTGTCTATGAATCTCAGGGTTTCATGCATTAATCCGGAGATCCTCGACCCGTTCTACATTTCTGCAGAACAAAATGACTAACTGCTAATTACAAAATATGCTGTAAATTTGAAGCTGCTGACATAAATATTCCAGTAAACATCGAATGACTATAGCGGTACTCCCACAAACTAATTTATTCCCTTTCCGGAGGCGAGGGCTTGGGGCGAAATTCCGTATTGCGAAACGCATTTTCCCACAGGAAATGATGTACATGCAGATAATCTGTTCCAGTCACCCAATAATATTACTATCAATTCAACACTTCCAACACTATAATGATATTTTTGCATGTAAAAATGATCAAAACATTTTGAAGACATGTAAATGAAGTAAAATATGAAATTAAAAAAATTATAATCCTTAGAATATGGACATTACACATCTGTTCACTCATGAACATTTCACATTTGCACACTTCCCGGACATTTCCTATTTTTTTTTTATTTTTTACTGCCATTCAAATTTATCGCTGTCTTTACCCATGTTACCTACCTATGTTTTTTTTAAATATATATTTCTTGTATATTTTTATAAATTTTTCGATTTTGTTTTATTTTCTTATGTTTCTATAGCTAAACTTACACTTACTCGTATTTTATTCCATAATTTATTTCTTGTAAATCGTTTAAAAAATTTTTTTTTAAGGTTACAGGCGGTCGTATAAGCATTTCACTGCATATATAGTTATGCAGTATGACTGTATGTGACGAATAAAATTTTAATTTGAATAACGAGGGCCCTCACACACCATCATGACATGTGGTATAGTGCTTGGGCCCTAAATAGACATTAAACCTCACTTAACCTTTAATTTATGATTCTTCTTGGCACCAGCTGCCTTTGTGGCTTTGTTTTTCTCTTACTGCGCTCCTTTGCTAACATGTAGAACAGCCACACAATTATTATTATTACTATTATTTTTAAAGCTGATGAGGATATTTTTTTTAATACAATGTTGTATACTTTTATAATCTGTTATGATGTGTATTGCTATCAGTTGTTTTGGTTCTGCGTTTTTGCACTCATGAAACTTTCTCTTCATATCACGAGTGTTAGCTGACCATGTTTAAAGAGAAGCTGCATTTTTGTTTGCATGTGTACAACCTTATTAAAAAAAAWTTTTCCCCCTGAAGTGCTGAATAAGACTGTGACTCCTCCTCCATTGGGAGAGTATCACAGGAGAACTTATTTTTATCGTCGCGCTCCTGGATTGATTAATTGTATATTATAAAACAATTAAGAAAATAAAGAGAAAAATAATAGAGAGAAAATAAAGAGAAAATGTTGTTTTCTTATGCCGAGGGTCCACTGCATGTTAATTAAGGATGAGAATCGCCTCTTCATATCACCACCTTAGGTATTGTGATATTCTGTGATCTTGTGATTCTGAGGTGGTGACACAATGTGTATCATGATTTTGTAAAAATCCCAATTCAATATATTATTATTATTTTTTAAGTGTTTGTTACAATTCTAAATTAACTTGCAAATAATTTGCTCGTCCCATACAGGATGATGTGCTGCCTGTGACCGTATGAATAGTTTATAGTTAGTTGAGTTTAGTCGTATAGTTCACCAGATGTAGGATTACAGAGGAACGGCAACATTTGTCCAAACACATTAAAATAATTGAAAAAGTCGATCCGTGAATTGCTGCATACTAAAAAAAAAATAAAAAAAAAATAGGGATGCGTCTCTGAATCGATTTTTTTTTTTCCCCCGCATCTCTAATATCAATTGTATCTTTGTTATATGTATTATATATGTTTAATAATTTTATGAGAATTAGAAAGGATTATTAACCGTCATTCTTCCTTCCTGTCTCGCGCACACAGACGGGCGAGTGTAGAGAGGTGTCTCATTACCTGTACATGAGCTGGCCGGATTTTGGGGTCCCGAAATCTGCGTCGGCCATG
This sequence comes from Clarias batrachus, assembly GCA_003987875.1. Lineage (NCBI taxonomy): Eukaryota > Metazoa > Chordata > Actinopteri > Siluriformes > Clariidae > Clarias > Clarias batrachus. The sequence continues at coordinate 182,440 of QMIH01000425.1, read as the reverse complement.
TTGGATTTCCGGGCAGTGGTCAAGCAGAGGCAGGAGCTGGCGCTGCGGGCGGTGTTCCCCGATTGGACGGGACCTCCCGGGGGACCTCCCATAGTTGTTCACTGCAGCGCTGGAATCGGAAGGACAGGTTGGTTCATATAATACAGATATGATCATGTTTTATTTATTTATTTATTTATTTAAAATCGATATATATGTGTTTGATTATCCTCACTTCTCCCTCAGGTACGTTCTGCACGCTGGACATTTGTCTCTCGCGCCTTGAGGACATCGGCACGGTGGACGTGAAGCAGACGGTGCGGCGCATGCGCACTCAGCGCGCCTTCAGCATCCAGACGTGGGACCAGTATTACTTCTGCTACCGAGCCGTGATCGAGTACGCACAACAAACCGGCCGCCTGGAACCCGTCGAGTGGTCCGACACCGAGCTGGAGACGGACAGCGAGTGACCGAGAGTGAGGAAGCGAAAGAAAGAAAAAAAAAAAGAGCTCTTCTTTCATGCTCGCTCGCTCGCTCTCTCTCTCTTTTTTTTTTTTTTGGTTTGTTTTTGGTCCAGAAGGCACGTGTCTGCAGGCGGAGCACCGCTTTCCTGCTCGGCTYTTTTTTTTTTGTTCTCTCGCCGGGAAGAAGGAAAGAAAAAGCGGTAAGAAGAAGTAAGAAACGAGTGGAGGAGAGGATTCTCTCGGCTCGCCACTTTGCAATCCCTTTCAGAGAGTCGTGGCTCGGTGTACGAGTTGTAGCAGTTTCTTTTTTATTTTTTTTATATATATATATATATAAATAGAAATGACTTGCACACGTTGAATGAGAAACTTGAAATGTTTCCCAGCTTGCCCCTTTTTTTCCCTTTTCTCAAGTCCACGTGTGAGAAATATCCTGATATCAGTGTCGTGCAACTCTGGGGGGGCGGGGATGGGGGGGCGGGGTTGTGTCACACTCGTGAAAATAGTGCGAAAGTGTTGAAAACTTGAAATCTTCTTTTTTTTTTTTTTTTTAATTTTTTTAATTTTTTTTTTTTACTTTAAATCCATCGCAGCGAGTACAAACTGGGTGCAGCACGCCTTTTTTTTTGTTATTGCTATATATTTTTTTTTATAAATCATCATTCTTAAGTTTATCGTAAACTAACCTTCAAACCAAAGGTAACGCGTTGAATGCTTGGATCTTGGATGTATCTGTAATGATCATTGTGACTTAAATCTTGTATAGTCGTGTAAGATACATTTATATATTGTGCATAATAACCTTAGGGGGGGGGRAAAAAAAGTCTTGTTTTAATATAATACTCGATGTTATTCAGAAATATATATATAAATGAATATATGTATAAATATATGTTTGGGTAGAACAATAATACGAAGAGCTTAGAATATCACAGAAGAAAAAAATAATCATGATGCGACTTCCAGTCCTGCACCCTTTTTTTTTTTTTTTCTTCTTCTTCTTCTTCTCTCTTTCTCTCGATGACTATCGGCCTTAAATCCAGGGCTCATGTTCACCAAGTGACCAGGAATAGGAGATTAGGTTTTTCTTTTTCTTCTTCTTCTTCTGGTTAACCCTAATCTCGGGTTGATATCGAAGGTCAGCATTCAGAGTAAGCGTTCACTYTTTCTTGTGACCTGAAGTCTTAAAAATGTGTGCACTGACATCAGCTTGTGTAACACAGCGGGGATAAAAAAAAAAAAAAAAAAAGCATAGTGATATTTGTAATTGGGTCAAATATTTTCTGTTGATGGTGGGCGGGGCTTATTTCAGATCTAGATTTGTCATGCGAAATATCAGTTATGATCTGATCTCCTCATTCTTAGTTGACTTGGTTAATAGTGGCCTTGAAACTTCTTATCACTGCCTGTGGAGGAAAAAAAGAAAATAATCCTTAAAAAAAAAAAACTTTTTTTCCTACTTTTGTTTTTGTTTTTCCCACCTTCCTCCTCCCTTAAACCACGGCCTCGTCCTCATCCTCAGTCCGAAGCCCTGCATTTCGATCTCAGTGGAAGTTTACCGACACTCGCCGACCCGTCCCGCGGCCGAGGTGCAGGCGGATCGGGGCGGAGCCGACGGCCGCGCAGTGCGATGTCCCGCGGATCTCGAACGATCTTGGGGTTTATTTGTGCCTTCGAGTTTTCAGTAGCGCAAGCAAATCTCGTTCCAAGAGCAGAAAAAAAAAAAAAACTGCGTCTTGCGTACGTACGAGGATTATATTTAATAATCTCAGGGGTATATTTGCTGTTGTCCTGGTGTCACTTCTTCTCACTTTTTTTTTTTTTTTTATCTGGCAGTTCATCATTTCAAAATGAAGCATGTATCATAAACAGCCTGTATTATAGTCCATATATATTTTTTTCCTTTTTTTATTATTATTATTATTATTATTATTTATGTCTTTGTACAACTTCAACAGTATTTTGAAATTCAAGCGTCGGTACGGCCGAAGAAGAAAACATAGTTTCAATTTGATAAGCTAACAAAAAAAATCATCTGACTGACTTTGATTTCAAGCCACTTCTGGAACCAATGTTACTTGCTGTTGAGCTTTTTGGGAGCTGTGGGTAAAACAGAATGTCTTTATCAACGTTATCTTTTTTTTTTTTTTACTAAAATGCCTGTTGCTGACTGTTTTCTAAAAAATTAAGAGGTGCACAAATTGTGCTGATTAGTACGGGATGACTGTAATAGTGACCAGACGATGTTATAGTGTTAGTATTCATCATGTCGGTTCCTTTACTCGACAAGGCTGTGTTCCAATACGTTCTCCTAACGCACCCTTCTCATCTTCACCGTTCCCTTTAAATTCAAAGGCAGTCCTGTTAACGTCCGTCACGTGATGCGAGGAAGCCTAAAGCTAAACTGCGCCTTGATCTCGACTCASTTTTCAAACGTTGAAAGAATTCTGCCTTGTCGAAAAAAAACGCCTGTTGCGAAGCGCCGAGACTCATTAAACGGTTACGGATCTGGATCGCTGATAGGAAGGTCAAATCCGGTACTGTTCAGTCCGGGTCTGTCCTCCTACCTGGGATTCGCAGTACATGTGACAAATTAAAAGTATTTAAAAAATGGTTAATCTTTTAATATTTATTTTCAGAAATCTTCGCCTTATTGACAGTCGTACGCTGTTCTTTGTTAAGTAACACATTTCCACTTTGGTGTAGATGATATGGTGCCTGAGACTCACATGTTACTATAAAAACAGTAACATTTACAAGTGCATTAATTTGATTTGAACTTGTGATTGGTCTTTTAGTCGGTGCTATAGAAAAAACACTTCCGACCAATCAGAGACGAGGATTCAGCAGCACTGTGTGGTATAAATACACTTGGAAGTCGTCATCATCAGACGTCGATATTTTTGCAGATATATAAGTATATATACCCATATATACACTCACCTAAAGGATTATTAGGAACACCATACTAATGTGGTGTTTGACCCGCTTTCGACTTCAGAACTGCCTTAATTCTACGTGGCATTGATTCAACAAGGTGCTGAAAGCATTCTTTAGAAACGTTGGCCCATATTGATAGGAGAGCATCGTGCAGTTGATGGAGATTTGTGGGATGCACATCCAGGGCACGAAGCTCCCGTTCCACCACATCCCAAAGATGCTCTATTGGGTTGAGATCTGGTGACTGTGGGGGTCATTTTAGTACAGTGAACTCATTGTCATGTTCAAGAAACCAATTTGAAATGATTCGAGCTTTGTGACATGGTGCATTATCCTGCTGGAAGTAGCCATCAGAGGATGGGGACATGGTGGTCATAAAGGGATGGACATGGTCAGAAACAATGCTCAGGTAGGCCGTGGCATTTAAACGATGCCCAATTGGCACTAAGGGGCCTAAAGTGTGCCAAGAAAAGATCCTCCACACCATTACACCACCACACCACCACCACCAGCAGCCTGCACAGTGGTAACATGCATGATGGATTCATGATCTCATTCTGTTGACTGACTCTACCATTTGAATGTCTCAACAGAAATCGAGACTCATCAGACCAGGCAACATTTTTCCAGTCTTCAACTGTCCAATTTTGGTGAGCTCGTGTAAATTGCAGCCTCTTTTTTTCTATTTGTAGTGGAGATGAGTGGTACCCGGTGGGGTCTTCTGCTGTTGTAGCCCATCCGCCTCAAGGTTGTGTGTGCTTAAATCACCTTTCTTTCCCATTCTGACATTCAGTTTGGAGTTCAGGAGATTGTCTTGACCAGGACCACACCTCTAAATGCATTGAAGCAACTGCCATGTGATTGGTTAATTAGATAATTGCATTAATGAGAAACTGAACAGGTGTTCCTGATAACCCTTTAGGTGAGTGCGTGTGTGTGTGTAGAGAGAGGGGGACACATTCCTTAAAAAGTTCTCTCACCACTTCGGCTGAAAATACACACCGCTTGCATCGTCTTCAATACTCCTGTTTTGGGAGACTATCGCTCCTCCTTCAGCTTCTGAGTATATCTGGAGTTGGTGCGTTTACTGCCACCTACTGGACTGTTTGTTTATTAAATACTTTTTAGTAGATTTTAGTACAGGGGTGGGCAAACTTTTTGATTCGTGGGCCACATTGA
>QMIH01000425.1:167242-177823 GCA_003987875.1 Clarias batrachus | reverse complement strand
CATGGAGTAATAGGCCTACGCTTCACCTCAACAAAGCCGATATATCTAGAGTGCGCCATCTAGTGAGGAAACATCAGAATTACAGGGGAAATAAAACATTAACAAGGTTAATTTATTACATTTTTTAAAGTTTGGCGGGCCGGATCAAAACGTTAAACGGGCCGCATGTGGCCCCCGGACCGTAGTTTGCCCATGCCTGTTTTAGTACGTCACAGCCTGTAGGAAATATAGGTGCTTAAAATATCAGACATTAACCTTTCAGTGCTGTCGAATCAAATGGAAAATCGCAGCGCACGCCCCAGAACCTGAATCAAATTGGTTTGCAGTTCCAAAGTTGACTAGGGAGTGTTAAAGCTGTATTGGAACACAGGTTTAGACAATGCAGCGACTGATATGTTGGTGGAACCTGTTTTGATTTTGCCATCCTTTTTCGGTAGATAAAAAAAAAAAGGCAACGTGTATTTAAAAAAAGAAAAAGTTGGGAGTGGATCAAAGTCATTCTGTAATCGGCTCGTGATTACGGCCAACGCCTTCTCTTTGAGTCGTGAACTTGTGCAGTGACAAAAACGATGAATGTGGGAGGATATTTATAGACTGGAGATCTACGCATACACAATGATTTTTACCCGACGTTGACTGCTATTACGAAAATATTATGTATCACAAAGTCACTATAAAGCAGTGTCTGTATATTCTGATCGTTTCTCAAGTGAAACTCTTGCATGGACGGATGGCGTCAGGTAAAACGATCACTGTGAGAGGAGGAACAAGAGCTCGGGAACAGTGAGCTGTAACGATGAGAGAGCTGGGAATGCAGCTGTATTTCATATATATTTTTGGTTTTTCATCTGTGCCTGATGTTTTCGTGATTGAGTAATGGTCTTTTTACCTGCCGCCTGCATTAGTGTCATAGTAAACATGACTATTATTCTGAAACCGCTGCTCTGTGTGTGTGTGTGTTTTGAGGAGTGGGAGTGGGGACTACATGTTTTAAATGCAGCCCATAAAAGCATATATTTAAATCAAAATAATAAAACAAAGCCTCGGCTCTAAGGAACTTTTCAGGCCATAGAGTATGTGAAAAAGTAATTCTGTAACTAATCAGTCTGGAAAGTGTTACCGAGACTTTAGGACTCCGGCAACCCACGGAGAGAGCCGTTCTAGACGAACAGTGTGAATCTTACCAGGTGCACAAAGACGACTCATCCAGGATCTCATGAAAGAGCCCAGAACAACATCTAAAGACCAGGCCTCAGTGTCCTCCATTAAAGTCAGTGTTCTTGGTTTCAAGGCGGAAGCCACTGCTGACCAAAAACAACACAAAGGCTCCTCTCACATTTGTGGAAGAAAACAAAAAACATCAAAAGGCCAATATTCTGTAAACTGATGAGACCAGAAGTTTAACTTTTTTTGGAAGATGTGTGTCCCGAACATCATACCAACAGTCAAACATGGGTGTGGTATTGTGATGGTCTTGGGCTTTGCAGCTTCAGCATCTGGACAGCCTGCAGTGATGAAACCATGAATTCTGCGCTGCACCAGATCATCCTGAAGGAGAATCACTTTGGGACCTCAAGCGCACTTGGGTTATGCAGCAGGACAATAATCTGAAGCGCACCAGCAGGTCCACCTCTGAATCTCTCAAAAAAAGAAAATAAAGTATGTTTTGGAGCGGCCTAATCAAAGTCTAGACTTAATTTGAGATCCTTAAACAGGACGTTCATGCTCAAAACCCTCCAATGTGGCCGAGTTAAAACCATTCTGAAAAGAAGAGCGGGCCAAAATTGCTCCACAGACATGTGAAAGACTCGTACCTGGATATCGCAAACGCTTGTTTGCAGTTGGTGCTGTTATACCTTTTGCATCAGCAGATCTTGACAAATAATCAGTAAGAGCTTTTCGAGTGCCGTGTTCGTCTCCAGTGTGTTTATTGCTCGGGACAGTTCCAGAGACGTCCACCGATTATCCATACAGTTATGGAGGGTAGTACGAGTCAAAGTAACATCTGTGTGTGTGTGTGTGTGTGTGTCAGGACCCATGGTTTTACCAGCAGAACATTGCCCAGAGCTTCACACCGCCTCCGTCAGTTTACCCTTTTTCTCCCATAGTGCGTCCTGATGCCGTCTCTTTGTGTGACACGCACACGCTTGGCCATCCACATGATGATGTGGAAGAAAGTGATTCATCAGACCAGACCCCCTTCTCCATCGCTCCGTGATCCAGTTCTCAGTTCTGATGTTCACATCCGCACTAAAAAAGTAGTTTTCCTTTGCAATAGAATTTTAAAAGTGGAGCTCTCCTACAATATGTTCTAAATTCATTACATGCAAAGGGAAATATTTCAAGCCTTATTTATTTATTTATTTTTATCTTTACTATTAATTTGCCTTACAGGTCATTAAAAAAATCAGTTTAAACAAAATCATTAAAACATCAACAAAAAAAAAAATCCAATTATTCCATTTTCAGTTTGAGTAAGTTACTTTTCGTACAGTGTGGTCTAGTTTATTACACACATGGCGAACACCATCATAGAAACTGAACACCACAGAACTGAAGCTCATGCTGTACTGAAAGCTGATTGGAGGGGAAAGGTTTGGTAGTAAAAGGTGCACAAGTAACAGGGACGTTAAGCAGAGTCGAGCAAAGCCGATTCAAGAACTTGGAAGAGTTCAACAAGGAGTGGAGTGAGGCTGGAGTCGGTGCATCAAGCACCACCATACACACACACAGATGTCTTCAGGGCTACGATTGTATCAGGGATCACATCTGAAGCATCTCATCTGGGCTAAGGAGAAAAATGGCTGGATTGTTGCAGTCAGTGCAAAGTCATCTTTTTACACAAAAATATATTTTGCATTTCCTTTTTCAATGACCTCACCCTAACCCAAAGTCTGGACGAAGAGTAAAGAGGCACGTGTGAAAGTCTGGTTTGTTCCAATACTTTTGCTCAGCCAAATAAGCCGGATGGTCTGCGATTAAAGGTGCCATGTTCCGAGTTGTTGGGACGAGCCTGTACCATTTTTCCTGTCCACACGTTTCCAACCACAAGCAGACCAACATGTGGACTGTGCACAACCCTGAAGCACTTACTGAAGGTGACTGAATGCATTTTTCGTATGTAAAAAAAGAAAACAGAAACACTTGCACATTTGTTGCCATTTTATTTGTAACAAAAAAAAAAAAAAAACATTCCACAAATACCCCTGTATTCTCACATGACTTTTTTTTCTCACAACAAAAGTAGGAAAATAAAAAAGCATAAGATTATTTCTCTAAAATATTTACATTTACTACAAAATAAGAGGTAAATAACAGAAGACAGGCCTTTTGCTTGTGCTCACGTCGACTGGATGGGACAAATCGCAGAAACTCCCACATCAACTTCTTACAGAGTGAAAAAAAAAAAAGCAACAAAATGGATATTTGGTCGTATCACATAATGAAACAAACAATGATTTATTTTTCAAAAGTTTGAAAATGGACTGTTTGTATTTCTGGTATTGTATGGAAGACAGGAAAAAAAAAGCTAACAAGTGGCTGATTTTTTTTTTGTTTTGTTTTTTAGAAATATGCAAATAAAATCTGTAGATGTTTAGAATTTTTGCTATTTTATGTATTTTTTTTTTATTTTATTTTGTTTCATCATGGCAAAACTCTTTATATGCAGAGAAACACACCGAACACCGTGTAAGAGAAGGAAACCCTAAATGTTAACCTCTTGAGACCTGAATGTCCTCATAACGAGGACATGATATTTGTCTGCGATTGAACATGATGTGTTTTGTTTTTTTTTTTGCTTCTTTTGAACAACTTCTGATTAAACACAACATTTCTAGTAATCAGATAATAAACAGAAGCGGTGAGGAGAAATGTCAATCCGGGTCTCAGGAGGTTAAAGTGGAGCCACAGCGTATTCAAAACCAATCGGCTGGAGCTTCGGCTCTTAGTGAAGGAAACGTTGAGGGAACGCCGTCCTGCCCTCTCGCTCAGGCTATAACTCGGAGAGAACTACAATCACACCATCTTGTCTTCTGGAAAACATTTAACACTAAACACTACAAAAGTGTATATTCTCCTTAAGCTTTAACACCGAAAGATATTCGTTGTATATCGTTAACATGCACACACACACACACACACACACACACACACACACACTCACACACACACACACTGCTGTCACCATGGTGAGAAAAAGAGGAACGCTCAGGAATGAGGAATGGTTTGTTAGTGCATAGAGAGTGTGTCGTTTCGCCCCACACACACACACACACACAAAGACCATTAACACGTCTCAGCTAATCACGTTCCTGGGATGAGGGAGTGCTTTCATTAAAGAAAGAAAAACTACGGTGGGTGTTAAATAACCAGCACACGTTTGTGGCTTGTGTGAAAAAAACTGGTGTTTGTTTTTACATTTATAGTGCAAATTATAATATAATATAATAAAATATAATAAAATATAATTACATATAACCTGCATGAAAATCCTCGAAAGGTGAAGATGTCAATACGGCCAAAGCACCTCGACTAGCTAAAGTTTTCTAACGCTGCATGCTTCTTCTTCTCAAAGAGGCGAAATACAATAACAATTAAAAAACAGAGAGAGAGAGAGAGAGAGAGAGAGGTCGTGTAATATTTAGTAAACTGATAGAATTCCTTTCAATGACTAATACAAAATATGAACTTTCTCAAAATCCATGATAGCGCTCAAATATAGTTTCTCCATCCAAAACCGTGCATGCGTACGACACTGTATGTGGTAATAATAATAATAATAATAATAATAATTCCCTAAAGGCCCTTGGCAGCATCAGTTTGGACTGGTCAGTACGTATGGCTTTGTAAAAAATCACGAACGTGAATATGTGACGTGTGTTTTGTGAGGAATACGCTCAACATACTGTACATTCCCAAGCGATAGTAAAATTTTGGTGTGTGTGTGGCGCGCGTTTATCAAAATGGTCTCGAAACCCTAAGATGCAGGGACGCGCACGAGAGAAGTGGAAGTGGAACGAAAGCAAACCACTGAACACTATGATAAGGCACTACTACTGTCGAAAACCATCGTCCGTGTCACTGTGACGTCACCGCGGGTCTGTCTCGTGTCTCGGTGTCTCTGCTCGTCTCGGGGGCCAAACGCACCCGCCTACTGTAAGTATACAACTTATACACTTAAATATATTCATGTATTTATAAATACTTGTCAATTTCTTGATTCGTGTCTCAGTCACGTTTCATAGTTAAACACCACTCACACTGTAAATGTGCTAAAGTTTGTGTGGTGGCCTGGGAAAAAACAAACAAACAAACAAACAAACAAACAAAACTCTTAACACGGTAGAAATCTTATTCCCCAACATACTGGATGTGTTCACTCTGACAGATTGTATTTGTACAGTATGTAGATCATCTGCTCTGTATTCTAGAGGAACGTCTCGTGCTCGTATATGTGGAAGGTGTTGACACGTTTAGACAGGATGAGAACATTCACAGCTTTGTTTTTGTTTTGTTTTTTACGTTAAARAAAGATCGCCTCCGTCCGGGGGTCCATCCGTTATGATCTGTGACGCTTTTGTGGAGTCGCAGGAGTCTTTTTGCCGCAGATACACACTCCAACACTACGGACGATCCTGAACTCCCAGTACAGGTTTTCAACTGCATGAGTGTGAAAGAGGTATCACATGGAGAACATGCAAACTCCACACACACACACACACACACACACACACACACACACACACACACACACACGACTGGAGATGAAATTCAAAACCGCGACCGAGTAAACACCGTTAATGACGATTCCAAAACAAGGTTGTTTACATCTTAGTGGAATGTCGATATGGTTTCTAACAGACTTTTACAGATTTTTTTTTTTTCTTTCCGCCAACTTTGCGTCCTGACTGATTTTTCCCAGGCCACCACAAGGAATACTGTGTATCATAGCAATATTTATTTGTTTTTATACTGAAACAATTCAACATACCATAAAATACTGTGGATTACTCTGTGTGCTTTGAGTTTAAATCCAAAGTGCAGTTATGTTCAGTATTGCACAGCCTTTGAGAAAATCATGACTGCCAATGGTCCACTCTGCATGTGTGTGTGTGCGCGTGTGTGTGTGTGTGTGTGTGTGTGTGTCTGTGTGTGTGCGCGGTCAGCCGTTGCATGAGCTCAAAAACGTGGGTGATTAGGTATTAGCCCCAATCTCTTACAAGTGGGAAACTAATAAGTTGGTGCACAGTTGAAACAAAAACTAAACGTTCCTGGAGCGCGCGTCTCCCAGGCGCCGGATTTAACAGAGATCCTGGTGATTATTTTTTAAGATTAACCTTAAGATAGCCCTGAATTTTATTTTTCTTGAGTCTACCTTAGCTGAGAACACACAGCTGGACAGCACGCTCAGTACACACGGTGTGAAAGACAGCCGCGCTGGGAGAGAGACAGTTTGTTTAGCACAGAAGAAGATTACACGGGAGGAGACGTCCTGATGTCCTGATGTCCTGCTGGTCCGGAGGAACTGGGAGACGCTTTATGTTGCATAGTGATCGAAACTGCCCAGGTACTCCAGCGCTGCACGGTAGCAAAACTGGTACTGTTCCTGTGACACACACACACACACACACACACACACACACAAGATAAACCGTGGATATTTTCATACATTTCATCACTCTCAGTCATGTACGAGTGTGTGAGTGTGAGTGTGATACACACACCTCCGTCTGCACCATGGCTGGTCTCTGTGTTCGCAGCATTTTGACGGTTTGGAAGATGTCGACCACTCCTTCATAACGCATCCTCTCCAGCACTATGCTCAAAGTGATAAAGACACCGGTCCTCCCGACACCAGCACTGCACACACACACACACACACACACACACACACACACACACACACACACACACATTGAAATTATATAAGAATCTGTTATAAACACAGCACAGTTTAAAGTACAGGTCGTCCCTGACTTACGAACAAGTTGTTCCAGGAGCGCGTTCCTAAGTCTGATTTGTTCTTAAGTCAGACAAAGTGAGTCTTTGACACAAATATACAATGTTAAGCATCTCAATCCGCTGTCCACTTTCCCCGCCCCTCCCACCCCCCCCCAAAAAAAGCGTAATCCATGCCTAAGGAAATAAATCGCACAGTGTCGTGTCGCCTGTGCGTCTTTAAATTCTGAGCCTCCAATAACGAACTGGACTCAATTTCAACTTCACATACATCACATCTCCTGTTATACTGAACTTCCAGTCTCACACAGTATGAATACAGATCAGTTCCTGCTTTCTGTTTCACCCAGATGAGGATGGGTTCCCTGTTGAGTCCGGTTCCTCTCAAGGTTTCTTCCTACTGCCATCTCAGGGAGTTTTTCCTTGCCACTGTCGCCCTCGACTTATTCATCAGGGACGATCTCACCAGTTTTTATTCATACACATTCACATTCCATATAAACTTAAATAATTTTTTTGATTGTGTAACGCTGCTTTGTGACGATGAAAAGTGTTAAAAGCGCTATACAAATAAAATTCAATTGAATTGAACGACTGCAGCCAAGTCAAGTCCTCAGAGAAACAGCTGTCAACATCAGTTGAGGCCAGAACTGACTTCATAATAGAGTGAAACCGTCCCCAGACACCAGACGCATCCCAAAGAGACACACGGGGCATCCATGTGAGGAGATCTGCGAGGACGCCATTTTTCTCTCTTGTGTCGAGAATGTCCCTAATTAGGTTTATTAACAGATTTACAGGACGTCCATTTTCTATCATCGTGCTTGCGGACTGATTCGCTGAATCCGGTGAGGCTGACTCGCACCAACACACACACACACACACACACACAATACACCAGACTTTTTATACATTCACTTACACACTGAAAATATTGTATATAATTGTAAATATTGGTATCTGGTGCACTGCTGTGATCTGTTCGTAACTCGAATGTTCATAAGTCGAACATGAATGACTCCTGTAAAAGCAAAAAGCTATAGAAATTGTCACAATGCAGCTTTACAGGTGCCTGGATGGAGATGTGGAACGTGGGCTGTTCTGGGTGACGCCGACTGTAAATCATTTCTCAGTCAAAGCAAACCGTCTGGCGACACACAGGACAATGTTTGTGGTTTCAGGTACAAATCTATAAGATATATCAGATGCTTTGCAGCTCTTAAGGGATGTCAAGTGTGTTTAACAGTAAAAAAAAAAACAAAAAAAAAAACAGTCAAGTCATATAAGTTCTTGTTTTTAATGCACAAGTCTCCTCTGGTTACTTCATGTCCTCACCTGCAGTGTACGGTTATTGGTCCGTCTTGACCGAACTGCTCTTTTGTTTTGTGTACTTGTCCAATGAAATCGATGAAGCCTTCACCAGACTTTGGCACACCCTGTTCCGGCCAATCAGTGAACTGGAACTGGCGGACGGTGCGCGACTGGCCATCCTGAAAACACAAACACATTCGGATGACTCTGTGTGTGTGTGTGTGTGTGTGTGTGTGTGTGTGTGTGTGTGTGTGTGTGTGTATAAACATCCAGACCCTTCCAGATTGTTCCTGGAAAAACAGGTACATGTTGAGCTGGCAGTGTGACTCATTGTATGGGTGGGAATGTGTGTGTGTGTGTGTGTATGAGAGTGCAGGGAAACAGAATTCTCGTGCCTCAGGGGACATTTTGCTAAAATATTAATGGATAATTTGTTCAGTTACTGAACTATTACATATCCGACCGGTACACTGTATACACACGGCCTGAGGTGTGAGTAACGCACCCTGGCATCGGTCACTTTAAATTCCCGCAGGATGTACTGCGGCATGTTGTACTCGGCCATGGGGTCCACCACGAAGTACTGATAGCGCGCGGACCTCTCCGACGGCCAGTACTGGTGGCACTTCTCCTGTAACACACACGCGCAATTTCCATTCTTTAAGCTTCTTTCACATACGTATGAGCAGTGAATGTGTGTGTGTGTGAGTGTGTGTCTGAGGGAGACTGACCCTTCCCATCTCTCGGAGTTTGGTGAGCATCACTACAATCGTAGAGTTGTGTTCCCACAACATTCTCCAGTAATCTTCAGCTGTCTCTGCCAGAGGACCCTGTGTAGCGATGTACGCCCTCTGCTGTCTGCAGGGGAAAAGAGCCGAGAGACAGTGACAGAGAGTTTCTCTTTCACACACACACACACACACACACACACCTCCATCACAGCTACTACATACAAAACCCAAAGAGGTCATTTTTAATATGTATACAGTTTTGAAGGCTCCATGACTCCACACGTGACACTGATTTCTTTCATGTGTATTATTTATAATAATTTGAGTCGTGTCAACTGGACGACTTCTTAGTTTAGTAGAAATCTTTCACTAGTTGTATTTATATGCACTATATTGCCAAAAGTATTCGCTCGCCCGCCTTCACATGCATACAGACTTGACCAGTGTTAGGTGTAACGTGTTATAAAGTAACTCCGGTTACTTTTTTGATGTAACGAGTAATCTAACGTCATTCAGTTACTTTTTCAAAAATATAATCCATTAAATCAGACAATCCGTGAGCCTGACAGCAGTCATTCCCAATCCATTAGTGTGTGTGTGTGTGTGTGTGTGTGTGTGTGTGTGTGAAAGTTATCCTGTTATTCCTGCTGTTATACCCCTACTGTATCTCACCTACGCAGTTTGACTATGTGAGGACCGACGCGTGGAAAGATGGAAACCTGATCACAGTGCCGAAACTCGCGGTGAATCATGATGAACGCGTAGGTGAGATTAGCATTAGTATGAGTAGTTAACAGATTATGGGCCAAACTTCGCTGAGTGATGATGGTAGAATAATTATAAAGGTCTTGACTAAAACAACATGCATGAGGAAGCACAAAGGAGTTTTCAGTTTCTGCAATGGAAAAGTACTCGAACTAGTTACTTTTATCAGAAATTAACGCTGTAATGTAACGGATTACTTTTTAATGACAGTAATTTTATAATGTAATTAGTTACTTTAAAAAGTCACAACACTGGACTTGAGTAACATTAAATCCTTAATCCACAGGGTTTAATATGATGTTGGATGAGAGAGTCTGGTGTGGAAGAACTTAACTGTACCAGCCATGTCTCTATGGACGCTGCTTTGTGCACTGGACATGTTGGAACTGGTGTGGGGTTGTTTTTCAGGCCTCTTACCTCCAGTGAAAGGAACTCTTCATGCTTCAGCACACCAAGAAGCATTTTTCAGCACTAGTTTTCATTGTTATGCTGATGACACACAATTATATGTCTCAGCAAAACCAGATGAGAAAAACCAGTTGGCTAAAATTGAGCAGTGTGTGCAGGACATACGAGATTGGATGTTAATTMATTTTCTTCTGCTTAATCCTGATAAGACAGAAGTTCAGGTCATAGSACCACAAGTAGCTAGAAGTAAGCTTTCTGATCACACTGTAACTTTAGATGCCTTTCTGTTCCATCAAGTGCAACAGTAAAAGACCTCGGTGTGATTATAGAYTCCAGCCTTTCATTTGAAGCTCATGTAGATAATATCACCAGGATAGTTTTCTTTCACCTTAGAAATATTGCCAAG
>QMIH01000425.1:140545-166888 GCA_003987875.1 Clarias batrachus | reverse complement strand
GCAGATCTGGGGGACTCATGGACGTAGAGTATTCTGGTGAACTGGTATGTTAAGATGCTGTCCTCCCCACTCTCATTGATCACTCAGGTTTGTTGACGGTGAGGTGATCGGTTGCTTTACATCTCAGGGAGCCCTCATGTTTGTGTTTCCTTCTGGCTCTCCCTTTTAGTGATGCTGTTATAGTTAGTCCTGCCGGAGTCCCTGCTTGCACTCTGCACTAATATTCAATCACCTTATACATGTTGACTGTGACCAGACCTAACTGCCATCTCTCCTTATTTTCTGTTCTCTCCTCTCTCTCTCTTCTTTCCCTCTCTCTGTCTCTCTGTCGAGCTATACATGTTCGCTCCTGAGTTGCCAGTGATCCAGACCCCTCTGCCCTCTGGAGCCGTCTAACCCGTCCTGGAGTCCTGCTTCTGGTTGGAGATCTCGTCGCATGGATGCCCCGTGTGGTCTGACTGGATTCGTATGGTGGCTGGGGATGGTTTCCATGAAGACTGTCCTATCATCGATTGATGCTCTGGGGACCTGTGACTTCAGTTGTTCAGGACTGGAATCCCCTACAGTCTACCTGAGCCTCCAGGAACAAACTGGACTCCTTTTAATTTTAACACATATCCTGTTGCACTGAACTTCCAGTACACATTATTATGCTGATCAATCCCTGCTCTCCATTATCACCCAGATGAGGATGGGTTCCCTGTTGAGTCCGGTTCCTCTCAAGGTTTCTTCCTATTACCATCTCAGGGAGTTTTTCCTTGCCACCGTCGCCCTCGGCTTGCTCATCAGGGACAATCTTATCATCTTGATTCACACACATTGCATAAAAACTTACTTCTCGTGATTGTGTAAAGCTGCTTTGCGACAATGTCAATTGTTAAAAGCGCTATATAAATAAAATTGACTTGACTTGACTTGACCAAGACATTTTGGACAATTTAATTCTCGCCGCTTCCTGTCCCAACACGACCGGTGCGCAAAACAAGGTTCATAAAGACATGAGTGAGCGAGTTTGGTGTGGAAGACGTCAGTGTCTGACCTCACAAAGGCGCTTCTGGAAGAGCTGTCAAACATTCCCATAGACACACTCCTGAACCTTGTGGAAAGCCTTCGCAGAAGAATTGAAGCCGGTTCAAATTCAAAGGGGGCGGGGCCAAGATCATATTAAACCCTATGGATTAGGAATTGGATGTTACTCGAGTTCATGTGCATGTGAAGGCAGGCGAGCGAATACTTTTGGCAGCCACACACCCTCAAATCCAGGGTGAAGTTTGCTGGTATATGAAACGCTCCGTGCCTGAACTCTACTGTCACACCGGCTCAGGTCACCCAGAGGTCGTGTGAGTCCACTCGAGTTAATGGAAGTATCAGAGTGGCCTTTAAGACAGAACTAGGGGGAAAGTGCGATACGGGTGAAAACAGATCTAATGACGAGTGGCGTCTCATCCTGGTGAGTGATGAAGCGAGCTCATACCTGTAACCGTCTATGAAGCTGGCGTTGACGTAGTCTGATCCCTCCACTCCTCGGATGGGCTGCAGGCTCACGCGTGTGCTCTCGTACGGCATGATGTTCACCAGTCTGTTCTTAAACTTGTTGCAGGGCAGGTTGGCGCTCACGAACCGGGAGTTGTGCGCCCTCGCGTTGGCTAACCTCTGAGTGACCCAACAGGACAGAATAAGGAAGATGTCAAACTCTCAGACACGGTCGGTCTAGTCTCCTTCGGATAAACCTGCAACACCTGTAATCCCTTCAACAATCATTTATTTTAGCTCCAGAACTGAAAATCATCAACAACACAGTGACAGTGAGACCGTATGTTCCGTACAGTTTACAGTTGAGTAAGTATTAAATGCACGACACTTATTTGTTTATGGTTAGTTTACAGTATTGTTGTGGAACATTTATGGAAGAAGATAACCCCAGTTATCACATGTTAGTGTTAGGACATTAATATAAACCTTACAGCTTACAGAAAATTATTCATTACACAAATAACAGGAACAACAATAATCGGCGTGTCTGTACATTATTGAAGATATTTGCGAAAAAAATGATTTTTGGAGGATGTAAGATGAGTAATAGACACATCAGGATGTTCTTGGGATTTCTGTCTGTGCACGCATCACACAAAAAAACTAATAAAAACATGCTTGTGAGGAAACTACACTGGACTAAAACACCTCGGCATAGTAATGGACACGTATGGACATCACTCATCTGTTCACTCATGCACAGTTGCACATACATTCCCATTTTTATTTCCATGTAAAACTATTGCTACATTTGTACAGACAAGTTTTTATATGCGTATATAATTTATATTTTATATTTCTTGAATATTTTTAAAACTTGCTCTTATTTTTATTTTATTCCACTATTTATTTCCTCATTTCTTTTAAATTGTTTTTTTTTATTTTTAAGGTCACGGGCAGTCGTATAAGTATTTCACTGCATGTCGTACTGTGTATGTGACAAATAAAATTAGAATTTAACATACAGGCTTTGTTTCAGCTCAACATCGGAAAAAACATAAGATATGTACTGTGAAGTTTCAATAGAAAACTTTCATTACCTCCGATGGCGCTGGACGGATTGTAAACTTGCTAATAACTGATACAGAATACGAAATCATAAAGAAAAAAAAAAAAAAATTCATCTGAGAATCCAGCAGATGGCGCTGTACTTTTTTTAAAAAAAAAAAAAGCGCTTTAACTCTCTATAGGAAGGAATAAAAACAACGTTCAGGCAAACGCTTTACTGAATTGATTGAATCACATCCGTAGAGAATTTGCTTTGTGATCTGGATAATACTGATGTTTAAAAAGTCTTATAATGCAGATTTCCAGAGAATTCGCTTTGAGACTTGGATTTCCGTTGTACTTATTATTCTACAAATACGGATCATTAATTGAATACGATTATTTCGGGTTGATTATATCAAATCACGCCCAGTTGGCCTGATGCCGTCGGTCCTCGGACACACAGCGCTGAGCTACAGATGATACTTTATATTTACACACCTCTTTATGTGCTGAGCCGACGTACTCACCTTGAACTCGTGCTCCATGGCGCTGATGTTGTCGGGAGGCTCGGCCTGCGTGAGTCTCTGGATGTAGGCGTAGAGGTTGCGCGCGGGCACCTCGGTGTTGCCGCAGGTCACGGCCTCTAACAGAGCGTCGTATATGAACACGTACTGCTCCTCCGTCTGCACCATGTAGTTCCTCTGGGAGCGCATCAGCGTCACGTGACCGTACACGTCCACCGTCTTTTCCTGCTTCACGCGCTCCAGCATGGCATCGATCACGATGAAGCAGCCGGTCCGGCCCACACCCGCGCTGCGAGACGGAGTAAGAACAGAGACATCAGCCAGTAACATTTTTAATTTAAAAAAAAAAAAAAAAGTCACGAGAGTGTGTTGTTACTTTGTGTTCTTTCGCTTCTTTATTTAATCTTAGTGGTGTGAGAGTCAGTACCTGCAGTGCACTGCAATCGGCCCGGCGTCTGGAGGATTACAGGCCTTGACCCTGCGCAGGAAGGCCAGGAAAGGCGTGGGGTGTTCTGGGACGCCGTGGTCGGGCCACGCTGTGAACTGGAACTGACGGACTTCCCGCTTTTCACTGCTGCCGCTCTGCTCACACACAACACACAGATATGTCAAAGTAAACATCCATGATGGACGTCTAATTAAAGTCATGCGTGCTTGTTTCGAGAGACAGAGAAAGCAAAAAATCCTGTCATGGAGAACTAGCGAGACATTTGTTTGTGTGTGTGTGTGTGTGTGTGTGTGTGTGTGTGTGTGCTCACCTTAAATAGTGCAAAGGTCCTGACGCAGTATGCAGCAAGCTCTACGGTGTCGAGCACTGAGACCTGCATGAGCCCGTACGTCTCTGTGCCTCGGCTCGGCCAGTACTGATCGCACTTATTCTGCACACAGTAACAACGGACGACCTTTAACCCCGAATATCACATCAGGTGTAAGCATCACACACATCTAGACACTCTCACACTCATTCACACACTATGGGCAATTTGAGGACACCAATTAGCCTAATCTTCATGTCTTTGGACTGGGGGAGGAAACCGGAGAACCTGGAGGAAACCCAACATGGACACACAGACCTGAGGCGGGAACTGAAAAGTGACTTTCACGCACATGGATGTTTTTTTTTTTTTTACATACCTCTTTTACATACCATGTGGATATTATACACACACACTTGGTTATTTTGTGGGTCTCAGCTTCATATTCACTTCCGGTTGTATAAACAAAACTCTTTCAACTCTCTTAAATCCGACCTGTTCAGTCTTAACAACACAAACATGCAGTGATCATGTGACTTCCAGACCAAGACAGCTTTGATTTAAAAGGGAAAACAGAGTGAAAAGGTGAACAAATAAACGTAAATAAAGCTAGGCAGAGGAAAAATGTGTGGAGGGTTAAAAAATAAATAAATAAATAAATCAGTGCAGAGAGGGAGTGTGTGACAAAGGAGTAGAAATCTTGCCTTAGAGTAGAAATAGGAAGGCATCTGGAGAACAACAGACAAACAGATCGAGCTACTGAGTCACAGCGGACTGGAGCACATGGGGAGACGGGATGAGTGAGCGTCGTGTCAGGGTTATTTTAGAGAAATAGGAGTTAATAAGTTAATAAGTTCAAACTGTATAATATCAAATCAAATCAAAATCCTGGACCAACACTCACCTCAGTCTCGTTCTAAAGATTTTAAATTCTTTAAAAAAATTTTTTTGATTAACACGATGTCCTATACAGTAGAGGAAGATTTTTTAAAAAACGGAAACCTCTAATAAAATGAAAATATACTGCGTACCGTCAAACCGATCTAATATTTCCAAGTATGAGATTATAATAAACCAACTATATGATCATTACACTAATTCATAGACATTTTCCTTGCAAAAATTTACTAAACAGTTTTTTTTGAAAAATGTTTTAAAGGTAAATATAGATAATAAATATAACATAAATCTATATGCAGTACAGTGGAACCTCAGTTCATGAACATCATTTGTTCTGGTCGTAAACCGATTCAGATTTCCAGAGTGATAAATGTAAACAGAATGAATCCATCCAAAAGTTTTTTTTTTCCCCGGACCGTCTTTTCTTGTGTATTTTGGTCAACGTGAACAATCTCTAGTGCGCCGGTAATCGAGTTTCTGCTTTCAACACTCCAGTAGAAATCCTCATCCTCACCTCATCCTCACTTGTTCCACGCCCACATGTAAAACACAGACACGCCCACCTCCGTAATAAACACGGAGATGTTAGTCGCGTCCGAATCCATACATGAAATGACAGACGTCCTCAAACGTCCCCCAGTAAAACTAGTCCCGTCCGAATAGTGCTATTGTCTGTGTGCTCGTCTCCTTGATTTGACGTCAGCTTAGTTTATGAATATATTTCGTGCAATACTGGACTTACGTACAGTAAACTACATACAAAACTCTGACTAGAGACAAATTACTATTTTTGATTTTTTGATTTGCTCGTACTCCAGGGCAATTCATGAACCGAGGTTCCACTGTATTTGTGACTTTGCTGATTTTTGGACGTCACCTATTCATCTGTCTCTTATTGCATATTGTTTTTGTAACTCCGTCATTAAGTTGGACTCGTCCTGTGTGTGTGGTTGCTGATACAGTATATAACTACATGAAATATGCACCGTACATGTGTACACTAAGGAGTGTATTGTTTCTCAGCTCCATGGCTACACTGTTTCATTTTCTCCTCCTTTTAACTCCAGTGAAAGGCTTCATTGTTACCTGATGAGTTCATTTAAGCATTTTTACAGCAACAAAACCAGAATTCAAAAGATGAGTGTTGGATTGATTATGCTGTAGTATGATTAGAATGTTAGCT
The DNA here is from genome assembly GCA_003987875.1 of Clarias batrachus. Lineage (NCBI taxonomy): Eukaryota > Metazoa > Chordata > Actinopteri > Siluriformes > Clariidae > Clarias > Clarias batrachus. The sequence continues at coordinate 161,003 of QMIH01000425.1, read as the reverse complement.
CTGTGTGTGTGTGTGTGTGTGTGTGTGTGTGTGTGTGTGTATACATACTCACCCTTGATTTCTCCTCCAGCTTGGTGATCATGATGATGTTAGCTGTGTGCTGCTCCCACACCATCCTCCAGAAGTCACTGATCGTATCTGGCATGGGTCCCTGGGTGGCGATGTAGGCACCCTGTCGCCGGTACCCGTCAATAAAATTAGCATTGATGTAGTCGCCACCAGGCTGACCTGAACACAACCAGCAACGGATGTGACTGCCATTCTCGTAAGATTAAAGAACATTTACTAAATTTAAAACTCTATTAAATATATATATATATATATATATAAATTTCTCACCAGTCACCACGATATAACAATATTATCACCATACGTCAATGCCGATTCAATTAAAATTGCGATTCTATAAATATCCTGATTCTATGTTACATTTTCCGCCTGGTTTTATTATAATTTTAAACCTTTAAAAAAGTTTACCAAGGAATTAAATATAGCCTGTTCCTTATGAAACGTTAGATTTCTCACTTGAGACTTTAAACAATACAAACTAACTTCAAATACAAGAGTTTAACATTTAACATCAAATTAAACGCAAAGCTACATTGTTACTGAGCAGCTCGTACCTCATTATAATCATTTCTAAACAAACTGAAACAGTATAGAATCGTTTTATATCCGAGACCGATCAACTCATCGCCAGTCAAACTGAAAACCAGTCAGTTCTGGTCAGTGGTCGATCGATCGACCGACTGGCCGGCTCAATAGTGATGTGTCGTTCATGAACGATTCATTCTTTTTGAACGAGTCTTTAACGTGATGAGTAGTCTCAGTGAGTGATTCGTTAATTTTCTACTGGGCGCTCACACGCAAGCCATCGCAAAACCTCCGTAGGTTATGTACAGGAAACAGAAATGAACGGTTCTCCTCAATGACTCTTCTAGTCCGAGTCATTCGTTCTTTTGTCACGTGACTCCCACAGACACTTTGAAGTGCAATAGATTCAAAAGAACTTACGACTCAGACCAGAAGATATGATGGTGAGCGGCTCATTCTGTTTATAATATGTCGTTAGCTGCATTGTAATATTTTCATTACTGGAACTGTAGCCGAAGTTTGTGTATGCAGACGTGTCGGGGGTCTGTTTATTGAAAATGTCACATATTTTATTTTATTTCTGGTCAAAAGAGCGAAATGAACTAAACGACTCAAAAAAAGATTTGTTCATTTTGATGAACGAGATTCAAAGAACCGAGTCACTAAAATGATTCAAACTTCCCATCACTACGACTCAACTCTATTCTATCTATCAATGATTGTGTAAAGCTGCTTTGCGACAATGTCAATTGTTAAAAGCTAGTACTCCATGATGCTCTCACACACACACACACACACACACACACACACACACACTCTCACCATCGTTGTTAGACAGCGCCACTCTGGTGTGGTCATAGGCGATGACATTTGCATAACGGTTCTTTGGTTTATTGATGTCCAGGTTCGAGTGCTCCCAGGAGAACTGCTGTCCAGGGTCAATAGACTAAACATGGAAAAGATCCAAAGACATTAGAAATGCTCTTAAGCATGACCTTCAAGTACCACTGTTTAGAAGTGATAGACGGAGAATTACTGTAGTCCTTAGCCAGAAAGGCAAGGAGTGACTGGATTATAATGATTACATCGGACACCCTGATGAGAACTCATGAGGAATGATCACATGACAAATCACATGACCTTACCTCATACTCCTGAGAGAACCTCAGACCATCGTTGGCTTTCTTCCTCTCTATGTAACTGGGCAGTTCGGAGATGGGGACTGGAGGATGACTGGTCATACCTGCCAATCGCAAAGCACAAGATGAACCATGAAAACAATCCACACACACACACACACACACACACACACACACACACACACCCACGCTATACAATGACAAAGTATATATACGTTACAGGTTATGGTTGAAATTAGTGGCACTTCTTGATACATGAAATGAGTTTGCTTTTTTATTTCATACAAACAGGAAGCGTCTTCATCAGGCAGTAAGAGAAGAGAGTAAGTAGTGTAACAGGTTATCATCATCATCACACGGACGTTATCGTTGTTTATTGTTTAGTTTTAGCACTCGTCAGTTTATCAGCGTTACGGATGACGTTAGATGTCGGTTGTTACTGTTGTGTGTGTTTATCTGTTTTCCTTTAGCTGGATTCAGAATGGATTAGTCATGTCTGGTCTTGTACTGCAGATGGGAGTTAAAAAGGTCAAACACAAAACCCAAACTAACTTGGTAAACGGCGATAACCAGAGGAACGCAAACCTAGAAAAAAAAAAAAAATAGAAAGCAAACCTTTGATAACTTTTTAATTCTGTTTGAGTGTGTGATCAGTCATGCGTTCCATGATCAGGTCGTATAGTGTGTGTATAAAAAGCGCGTGTTTGTGTATTACCAGGTGTTGGGAAGTTGATTCTGCGGAGCTCGACAGGGTCTGAGGGATGCTGGGAGTTCATAGCTTTGCCGCTGCTTGGGAAGCTGCACTTTCTGCCCTCTAACTCCGCCCGCTTCCTGTACAACCAAACCATAAGCACGACATCATAAATAAATAAATAAATAAATAGATAAATAGATAAATAGATGAACAAACTCTGCCAGTGTTCTGTATTTTTGTTCTTGTGATCTTTTACAGCTCCATGTTGTATTCACTGACCTGTCCGGTTTGCTGATTTGCATCCAGGTCATAGGGAGAGAAAAACAGTGTTAAACAAAGACAAACATTACACGCTAGTGCTTTGAGACGCACCAAAATTAGCCGTTCAAAGCTTCTTTTGTTCTGCGCTATAATTGTTCTTCGCGTCTTTCCCCTCCCACGTCTCTTCACACGGTCTATTTATGTCTGTTCATTTCACCTCTTAAACAGAAGGATGAGGATGACTATGCTGATGATGAAGATGACAGCCAGCACCGGCCCCACCACCCACAGCAGCCCCTCCTCCTCATCCACGATGGGCTGAGGCTCCATGTCCGAGAACGCCACGGGGTCCGAGAATGGGCTGGTCGAGTACACGGTCTACAACAAACAACAAACAAGTAAGAGAACGGGAGCAAGAGCAAGTGAAACGCACAGCGAGTGAGGGAGAGATAAACACAGGCGGACTTACATTCTGTCCCAGCTCTATAATGGCCAGCACGAAGCAGACGTACTCCTGTCCGTTGAGAAGCTGTCGGTTCAGGAACACCCCATACACACGACCGTCTCCTAGCTTAAACTCGGACGGGAGATTCTGAAAGTAGGCGCCGATGTACGGCTTCGGCTCGGCCTGTCTGCGCAGACGCACCGAGCGACTCGTACCGTTGATCATCCTCAGGAGCTGAAGGAAGTATGATGTAATGTTTAATAAACTGAAGAAACCAATTCTTAATCCTTAAGGTTTAATATGATCTTGGCTCCGCCCCCTTCTGCATCTGTAACACCTTCAAGTCGAAGGATTTCCGCAAGCGTGTATATGTGAATCTTTGACCGTTCTTCCAGAAGCGCATTTGTGAAGTTGCCTCGCTCTAACTCACAACATCTGGTTGAGGTTGGGACTCGAGTCAAGTTCTTCCACACCAAACGCGCTCATCCATGTCTTTATAGATGTTTTTGAACTGGAGTGGGGTTGTTTATCCGGAGTTACACTTGACCCATAACTGCCAGTGAAAGGAAATCTTAAGGCGTCAGTGTGCGAAGACACTTTCATTCAATTTCATTCTCCCGATCTTGTGGGAACAGTTTGGGGACGACCCCTTCCTGTTCCAACGTGATGATCAGAGGACTTAACTGAAAAGAGCTTAACTGAATCCTGAGCTCAACCCAATGGACTGTTTACAGTATTTTTATTATGGGGGACAGAAAAGGATTAAAATGGACAAAGATTCCCATGAACACACTCCCATGTAAACCTTGTGTAAAGCCTTCGCAGAAGAGTTGAAGCTGTTATAACTGCAAAGGGGGGGGGGCGGAGCCAATATCATATTAAACCCTATGGATTAAGAATTGGACGTCACTCAAGTTTGTATGCATGTGAAGGAAGGCAAACGAATACTTTTGGCAACATATATATATATATATATATATATGTAATAAATGAACCTCGGATTGCGAGTAACCCGGTTTGCGATCGTTGCTGATGGTTCTTCTTTGTTGCACTGCAGAAATGCTCGTCATAAGTGCATGTGCGTCACTTGTATAATCAACATTTGTTGCATGCATATACTGTTTACTATAACACTGTCCCCCTTTGTCCTCTGTCCTCGTGTGTGTGTGTGTGTGCGCATAAAGCATTTTTTATGTTGTGTTTGTATGTGTGCATTATGTATATAACGCTATAATATGTACTATACATACTATCAGTTCCAGTCTCCTCTTCTCATCACGGAGGAACTTCATTCCATCAGCTTTGACACTCAACTCAATCACGGAGATATTTCTATTGCTATAACGGTAAAAACAAACCAACACACACACACACACACACACACACACACACACACACACAAAGTATATGCTGCGATATATAGTTACATATTATACAGTAGACATACAATATGTCCTTGTTTTGTGTGTGTGTGTGTGTGTGTNTACCTCATCTAAATTTATCTCATCTGGATCACTCCAAGGATTCTGGAAGTTTCCTCCTCTCTGCCTCTTCAGTGGGACGACGACGATATAGAAACCCCTGCATGTGTTTAAAAAAAAAAACATCAGACATACTGGAGAATGTAAATAATGCTTGCTCTTAACATAACATAAAATTAGATGAGGTTTTCCACAAAACAAAGAGGGCATTTATCCTAAACCACCTCAGGTCACATAACCAGCACTAAAGATAAACATATATTCGGTACATTTGCACACATTATGCTTACATTTCATTAGTGACGTCTCAGACCGGTGGAAGCACTGCATTAACTTCACATTATCTGTATGATTATGATGACGACTAATGAAAAGTATGCTATTTTTTACTTGACTGGATAAAGATATTAAGCGTGATGGCTTTGTGTCTCTCGGTCTGGACATTAAAAAATAAAATAAATAATAATAATTTGCCCCTTACTTTCAAAAAAGTGCTTTTTCATTAGCGTATACGGCGGTCTGCATTACGATCATTAAGCATGTTAAGAGTTGAGAGCATTCATGGGGTGTTGTACTGTAAATGCGGAGGACTGACCGGACAGGGGCGTGCGTGTGGACGGAGGGCAGCTGCAGCGTCGCCGTGCTGTCGGAGCTGGTCTTCTCCACCAGCTGAGGTTTCCTGGACAGCAGGTTCGGAGCGGTCATGGCGTCGGCGCGGTGCTGCAGACCGTCGCTGCCGTCTGCTTTATTGCTCAGGAGGAACGTATAGAGCGACTGCGGCTTTAAATCGGTGACCCGCTGCAGCCCGAGACGCCCGTCTACATCCAGTTTGCGGCCGTCGCCGTATGAGATCTGAAGAGAAGCGAGATGTCACCTCAGATAACTGGTGTAAAGATAGACTTTAAATATATCGGAAGAGAAAAAAAAAATCTCACGATGAAAGCTGACGGTTTGTTCGGAGAGGTCCGTGGCTCCCAGGCAAGCCATGCTGAACTCTTCATAGCAGCTTTCACATGGAAGTTCACGGCAAACACTTTTTAAAAAGAAAAAAAAAGAACAAAAACAAAAAATGCTGTTCACTGTTCAGCCATAAATATGAGACTCGGAAAACAAAAAACAATCTGGAGATCCAGGTGTGAACGCAGTGTGATTAATGAGCGCGGGAACGGATTAGAGTCAGACTTAACAGGAAATCAATTTGAAATGTCTGTAGGAATTCACAAGTGTCAGACGCTTCACCTTAGAGAAAAAAAAAAAAAAACACACACAGACGAACAGGACAAACACATAAACAGATGATGTAAACTTGACATTCCGCGTCTTTTTCCATCACATCATGAGGAACGTCGAGTTCGCTTTGGTTCTCAAAGTGTTGCGTTTCTGAGGTCGTCGCTATGGTGACAGGACTGGACTGGAGTTTACAGTTTTATGGATTTCTATACACAAATAACAGAATAAAGTGGCTTGTGCGGGTGTGTGCCGTGTAAATAACTGCCACCATGAATCAAGCTGGCACTGTATCACACGACAACTTCATCTGGACTGAACTCATTTCTCATACATTTTAATGGACGGTGATTGATTGATGAACACAAAGGTCAAACAGATTGGTTCAGCGATAGTGGCGTCATGTGAAGCTCGTCAAGTGTGGCGTGAGGCGGAGGGTCTCGGACCTGTGACTCTCACACGGGAACTCTTTGAGAGTGAGATATCCACCTCTTCCATCCTGGTGTAAACCACCTGGTCCTTGATACAGTAATGAAGGACATGACACGCTTCTCAGAGAGAGACTTTGGATTCATGTGTCAAAGATTGTTCAGTCACACAGATGAAAGACAAACGTTAAAGACACACTGCTCTCCTTGATGAGGATCAACCACGGTGCGCTCCTCTGTCCCGAATCCGCCTCTGTGGGAATAATATAACGTTCTCCAGGATGAGGAGCAAAGCCGGGCTCATCTACATTGGCAATATATCGACGTTAAACTCAGACAAGAACATAAAGTAAAAGACTAAACCACAACCACCAGAGGGCGTATGCGGACATTACGTCTCATAAAATAGCATGTTGAACACAAATACAGTACGTCAGAATTATCTCTAGTTTCATGTATGTGCATGAACACACAAAGACAAACGAATATTAGACTTTTTTTAAACTCACCTTCAAAACTTTCCATTCTCCCCCACGTTACCTTTTTCTATTAGTTGCGTCCTTCTACTCTATAATTTACCGGACTCGCTGAAATGAGCTTGGCATTGTGTGCTACTGCCTGGAGCCTTTTCTTGTTACTTTTAATTCGGCACGTCAAACAGACGAGCCATTAGGAAGACGAAATAGCCGCTGTGGAAATTTCCTTAAGCTGAGTCGCCGTTTCTGACTGAGCCGCTCAAACTCTCATCACGCAGCTCGAGAGGGCTTTAATAATTCACCAGCGAGTTTTAATCAGGTGCGCTGAGGCAGAGCGCACGGCCCGGACATCGATGCCGAGACTCTTTCGGAGCCGTACAGCTCGAGTGTGGGGCCATTTTAGCAAGTTAAATCTGTATCAAACAATGGATATTCGTTTGGATTTGATCAATTCTGTCTCGTAGGAGCTTTTTGAATGCAACTTATGTCACGGCATGCGCCAGCGATGGCCGCTCAATCTTCTGTCGCTTCTCACTCAAGTCCTAGGCTCACTAAGTATGAGGCCTCTCCTTCTTCAGGTGTGCGAAGGGGCGGGGCTGCTGTAAACGGGCAGAGGTGGGGGGGGGGGAATCTCTTGCTTTGACCCGCGCTATAAAAACAGGGCGGGGATTCTGACGTGGTGATGTAACATGCTCCAAGGACTTCAAAGGCACAGAACTGAATGCCGCTGTTTGATCTGCGTGTTTTAGGACACGCGGGAAAAGGCCGCGTTAAGGCTCCCGTTGGAAGTGTATAAAGCTTTTCACAGAGTAGGGGGCGCTGCATGGCTTTTGTATGGCTTCAATTGTTTTTACGCCTCAAAAGCTTTTTTTTCTTTTTTCATCTAATTAAACCTGAAGTGATAAACTGATAAGGCTTTGAAGCTGTGTGTAAAGTGTGTGCGTGTGTGTGTGTGTGTGTACATACGGGTTTGTGGAGTTTGTATGCTGAGCTCGCTGGTGAAGGCCCCCACGCCGTGTTTACTCCGAGCGGCCAACTGAAACGCGTAGGTGGAGAAGGGCTTGAGATTCTTGAGCACGTAGCTGGCGCTTGGTTCAAACACGACCTTCTGCAGGAGAAAATGAATTAAAAACTCAACGCGCGCATACGAGGCTGTCACGTGTAAATATGCTGCGCAGAAAATGCGTGAAAATGTGCTTTTCTCTGTAAAGCGAGTTTATACTTCATCACTTGGCGCCGCTGTAAATCCTCTGATCAATATCACTATAAAGATTCCTGCTCTGCAGCTGTGAGTCTGATTTGCTAATTCCTTCAGCCATCAAGTCAACCAACTACTCTCTTCACTAAGTAACCAAGATACGTCGAATAAATTAAAATTCATGAAAAAAAAAGAAATAAATGTAAAAAATGAAGTGCTATTTTATAATACGATTAAATCTGAATATTTAAAACAAAAGCAAAATGTGGAAATGTGTAGTGCAGCTAGGACTATATTTCTATTCTTCAGTGGCCGAGAAGTGCAAAACAAAATAACGAAACCGAAAACAACATCAATTAGAAAACTAAACGACATACACGGGAACAAAATACCAAATGAGAAGTCACACTATTTCCTGTATACTTTGAGTGGCAGATGTCTCGTCCAATCAGCGGTATGTAATTAGAATAAGAATTTCATTAGCAAAACCACACCTACTTTTTTCTTAGCGCTGATTGGACGAGACATCTGTCATTTAAAATATACAGGACGTACTGCAGTATAGTCAAGGCTCGATTTGAGGGGGGATGCAGCATCCATCCCCTCTGTAAGACCAGCATCGGTCTCAGTTTAAAAATCCTGTGTCTTATGTACAGTAATATCTGTCATGAAAACGGAGTATTAAAACTCTCATCTACAGACTTTAAATAACGGCGATTATCCAATCAGAATTCAATATAGTAACGCGCTGATGCAAGTTTGACTCATTTTTCGCGCTGTTCGCATTTTCTCAACGACCAAGAGAAGAGTTCAAGCTTAGCTTTTGAACATTTCAAAAAGAAGAGAACTGAAGGTATGAAACTAATATGTGAGTTTTCAAAATGACTGACAGCATAAAGGACGCATTTTCAAATTCAAATTCACATTCAAACGTTGTTTGACACATACTGTACCCAGTCATGCACCGTACGATATGCAGTGAAATGCTTAAATGACCTTAAACTAAAAGATTATTAATAGGAAATAAATATGAATGAAAATAGAAAGTAAATTTAGTCAAGAAGAGAATAATATATCCATAGAAAACAAAATATACAATATATGAAAACCTAGCTGTACAAATATGGAGAAGAAACGATCCTGTTCAAATATATTTAAAAAAAATATAGAAATGTATAGAAATTTTAGTGTGGAAATAATGTGGAATTTAAATAGAAATGTCTGAGGGTGCACCCGATCAAGGAAATGAAATAGAAATAAGAATAGAAAGAATTTTTAAAWGCWATAATGATAATTTGGTGTGTTTGAGTGTGTGTAAGAGAGAGAGAGAGAACGAGAGCGAGAGACTGGTCATACAAAACTACAGTAATATTAAATGTAATTATTTCATTACTACTGTTTAAGTAGATTTTTATTCCACTCTTATAATCCTCCCCAGATGAAACCCATGTGGAAAAAAATCTAATGATAGTTTTGACAGCGGCATATTTAAGTTCTTGAAAATAATACATATTTCACAATCATTTTGTACGGCTAGTTGTAGGTCGCCCCCCCCCCCAAAAAAAAAAAAAAACCTGACCACACCAACCCCTTTGAATTTTTCGACCAGCACAGTAAAGTCTTGTCACAGTAAAAGACGTCTCGTCCAATCAGCGCTAAGAATTGAATTCGCAAATTATACCTACGGTACCTTTTCTGGTTTGACTGAACTGTCGTTATGTTTCCTCATTCGGTATTTTGTTTCTGGATATGTTGTTGTGTTTTCTGACTTGTTTATTTGTTTTCTGTTTTGCTTTTGAATTTGCTATTTAGTTTTTGGTTTGTTATTTTGTTTTGCACTTCTCGGCCACCGTACTACTATTCATTAATTATGACGCAAACATGTGATCCACAGTGTACAGATTCACTTTTCCCGTCGTTGCGTGTGATTAGCGTGTTGAGCGGTTGCAGCTCACCTGCTCGGGCTGGTCTCCGAGCCGGTATATGAGCTCGTATCCCGTGATGGCGTCGGTGCCGCTGTGTGCTGGAGGAAGCCAGGAGAGCAGTACGCTTGTCTCTGACTTCACCTCTGCTTTCAGCTCAGTGGGCTGAGAAGGAACTGGGAAAGCAGACAGCAGAATGATAACAGATATGAAAGGAAGGAAAAGAAGCCTCCAAATCATTAGACATTGGTACATTTTTAATTCCCAAGTCTCTGCGGTGGTAGTATTTGCGTGAAACATCTGCATTAGGTAAAGTGACAGCTCTGACTGCTATTTTGTCCCACATGGATAAACATTGCTCTTCTCATCGAACAGCTTCCTCACAAACATCGACACTGAACAAACAGCGCTGCGAGAGCTTGGCTGAAAATCCTTGGTATCTAAAACAAATTATGCAGTGAGACAGAGCTGAGTGAGAAACACGTAAGCTGTGTAATTACTTCACACCACCTACAATAAATAGGTCTCTTAATGTATTCCAGTCGAATGAAACAGAAAACAAGGATTACATTATTATTATAATTAAGGATTATTACTGTGTCTTCTTACACAAGGACACTACGTACGTTTACCTATTAAATGCTGTGATAAAATTCAGGAATAGAGGATCTGATTTGCTTGTATAAGCTTTTCACACACACACATAAACACACCTCCGGTTTTGGCGATGATGTGCAGGACGCTGGAGAGAGGCCCATCTCCTACGGCGGTAAAAGCCAGGACTCGAATGTAGTAGGTCTTGTTTGGTGTTAGATCCTGGATTGTCAGGAAATTCGCTCCTCGGACCATCTCCTTCTCCCACTGGTTGACTTGCAGCGACGAATCGGAAGTGTAGTACACCCGGTAGCCGACCACCTGTCCGTTCGCCTCTTCCGGCTCCTCCCACTGCACCATCGCCGTGGAGACGCTGAGCATGCGGCCTCTGACCCGGCGCGGCGGCGAGCTCGGGGCTTGCTCCGCCGTGCGAGCTTCTACGGTAGAGCTCGGAGGACTGCGGCCGATCGAATTCACCGCTACGACCCGGAAGTGATAGTGCGAGTAGGGGCTGAGGCCGCCCACGCTGTACCGCGTCGTCGCCACCGCGTCGATCTCTTTAAAGGCGTCCTGGGACGAGGCGGGTCGGTGCTGGATGATGTAATAGGAGACGGGAAGCGGGTTCCCGCTGTCCCACATTAAGGTTATGCTGGTGGCCGAACGCTCCATGACAACTGGAGCTCCTGGAGGATTTGGGAGAGCTGGAGAGAGCGAGAGAGAGAGAGAGAGAGAGAGAGAGAGAGAGTAAAGGATCTGGTGTTATGGCCGTATCGTTACAGTTTCTTGCTTGAAATTCCAAACATTTTCAGTTTTGAAAATTAGAAACATAGGAATATAAAATGATCACTGCATGATGGTGCAGTTGATACATATTCTGTGGATGCTTTACTGCCATTTTCTGTTGTACATAACGGTGTGAAATATAGACTTTTAGAGAAATTAATAATGTATATTATAAACAATGTGAATCACAGCCACCGGTATATTATTTTATAAGAGCAATATTGAAATCAAAAACTTTAACCTGTTTTGAATCAGTTGCTTAAAGCTCATGGACCTTTGCTAGTTTCATGTCAGAGGAATTCCTTGTCTATATAATATGTATCGATATACAGTCGATCTCAGACATGTGCAGGAGTTACGTTCCTAGAGCACCTGCGAATTGTGAAAAAACGCGAATTTTGGATTTGGTCCAAAAAAATGCTTATAAATGCATAATTTCTATAGTTTAACCACTAAATATGCCACGAAACATTCTCCCAAAACACTTTTATTTCAATTCAAACTCGGCTTAATACGGTGCCCCCAAATGGACATGGGTGAGGGGACGCTTGCTACCTCTGCTGAAGGAAAAAAAAAATTAAAAAGAAAGAAAAAAAAAAAACACTGGGACAGAATAGAAACAAAAATTGAGATCATCTGACTCATATTTCCAAGGCTCCTCTTACGCGGTGATCAAACGACAGCATTCAAGCCTCTCTCTGCCTGTTTAACAACGCACGTGTACTTCTAATCTGAGTATGATCTTGCTCGTAGAAATGTTCGCGAGATCTAGTAAAACGTGACTCGGGTCCCATGTCAGTTCTTTTTTGCAGGCTTTTTTTTTTCAATCATTTTTTTCCCACTCATGTGCCATGTCACGTCTTTTTTTTTCTTCTTCCCCCCCGCCACTCATGTCCCTTAAGGGACTCTGTATTAATACATAAGCTTATAAAAAAGGGAATGTAAAGGTAATCCTGTATACTGTACAGTTCTGTACTGCTGTGCCGCCTGCAGGGCTAGAACGTATAATATCGATGTTACCCCCTACATGTACGTTAATTTAAGAAAAGGTATTTTCTTTGGTATACAGTATGTACTGTAGGGTAAATACGGTAATAATTCACCATCACAAGCTGCGTTTTCCTTTACGGTTGTTTTGTGTTCTCTGTCTACAAAACTAAAAATGTATACTGTATTATATTTGCTATTGAAATCTAGCTGAATTTAGGTTAATATTTATGTTACAAAACAGGTAGGTTATATTCTTCTTTAGCATTAAAACACATGTAAAATGATATATTATATAATTATATGAATATATATAATTATAAAGCCATAATAAAATTGTGGAGGATATTATTAGGTTTCTGCGAAATTGTCGGGGCGTCCGCAAACAATTATTAGTTAAGGTTGCAATGAATAATCCGAATGATTGAGGTCGACTGTATCAGGGTCAATCTGAATGATAAGCTTGCCTTTGACTGTGATCTGTGCTACTGTTTCGATAACGCCGAGAGTGGACATGGCCACGCAGGTGTAGTTGGCTGACTGTCGCACGTCTGTGAGTTCTAGCACGTTCTTTCCAATGGGCATGTCGTCCTCCGGGGTCAGGTCCTCCGTCCCTAGCATCCACTTCACATACGGCATGGGAACGCCCAGCGCCTGGCATGTGATGTTCACCCCGCCTCCGGGCATGACTTCATAATCCATGGGTGGGACAGAGAAGCGTGGAGGGATCCTTCGAACTGGCAGAGTGATGATGATAACAGATCAGTCATCAGGTCTACTAGCACAGGGCTTGTTATCATCGGCACATGGATTCAGACTAGAATTAAAAAAAAATGTTCTAGAGCCAGTTCATAATTTATGATTCATCCAACTTTATTAACAAGCCTAATATTTGAATAGTTGGAGAAAAAATGACTTTAATCCCTTGCATGTTATAAAATGGTTGTACAGAATGTAATTTATGAATATATCATGCGTGGTAATAGGATTAAATATAAGCAGTACAAATTTGAGATACTGTAAGAGCGACTATGGTTTAAATTCAGGATTAGGATGAAATGTGTGCGCGAGACTTACCGTCTCTCAGCTCTGAAGAGAGAACCAGAAGCAGAAGAAAGACAGAAGACAGACAGAGAGAGGGAGATAATAATAATAAGAGCACAGGAAAGAGAAAAAAAAATCTCATCTCAGAACAGAAAGAAATTGGTTTAGTTCAGGCAGGAGAAAGCTGCTGGAAGCCATTTCATAGCCTTTACAGGACTACTGCTATCGTAAAGGACGATTTCAGTAGCACAGCTTTAACGCAGCGTGGAGTAGGAGAAGACGAAACACTCAATGAAACATGGGAATGAACGAGAGGACGTCTTTTAATACCAATACTTTGACATTTACATATATGTCTAGTTTGAGATCAAAAAATGTAAATAAATGTCGATCTAAGCTGATCCCAGGTCTGATTATAAAGTGGTTCATCTACCAAACTGCTTGGAACATCTGTTTCAAAATGTCTCAAAACGTTCTGTCAAGAGTATACATACACTATATTTACAAAAGTATTTGCTCGCGGGCCTCCGAGTGGCGCAGTGGTAAAAGCGCTCGCCCTATCATCAGGAGATCGCTAGTTCGAATCCCGGGTGGTGCTGTAACCTCTCGCAGCCGGAGGTCTAGAGAGAGCTGATTGGCCGAGCTCTCTCAGAGGGGAGGGATGAGAGGTACTTAGTGCTCCTCCCACATTAATCACGACTCTACAGCCAATCAGGGGCGTCTGTGAGCTCGCGCAACGGAGGGAGCGGATAGCGCTGTCCTCCGAGTGTGTGACTCCGCCCCCAACGGTGCGCGAGCGAGCAGTTCGAAAAGATGCGGTCGGCTGGCGTCACGTGGTTCGGCCCTCCCGGCTGAGTGGTAGTAGTAGCCTTAATGTGGGAGCCCCCTAGTGACGGGGAGGAATTGGAGATCCAATTGAGTAACATCCAATTCTTAATCCATTGGGTTTAATATGATCTTGGCCGCGCCCCCTTTGCAGCTTCAACTCTTCCACAAGGCTTAGGAGTGTCCAAAATGTCTCGGTATGCTGACGCCTTAAGAATTCCTTTCACTGGAACTAAGGGGCAAAGCCCAACTCCTGAAAAACAACCCCACACCAGTTCTCACACGACTGCGCACCAGTGCACAAAGCAACGTCCAAAAAGACGTGGGCGGTGTGGAAGAACTTGACCGCCACAAGGACATTTATGTGATGCTAACCTTTTGACCAGCGTGAGTAAATTAGCAAAGTACAACGTGTGTACATATGATTCGTTGATAAAGTGATGACCTCACCTCTGACGTAGAGGTTAGCAGGTGTTGAGTAACGCGTCCCGTCGCTATTCGTAGCCACACACTCGTATTTCCCTTGATCGGTTTCTTCGCTCCGATCAATCTGCAGAGCACCTAAACTCACACACACACACACACACACACACACACACACACAAATAGCACAAACATACGATAGAATATGTCTTTTTTAAATTGGATTGTCTTGTTTCCGTTTATAAAATCTGGTCTACTGCTTGGTGTGCATATGAGCAATGTTCTTCACATATTAATATGTGTGTGTGTGTGTGTGTGTGTGTGTGTGTGTGTGTGTGTGTGTGTGCTTTAGTACAACAATGTAAAAATCTTCTGGTTGGCTGGAATATTTATTAAAAGTTCACAACAGACAGCAATACAATGCTGTCTTGCAAAAAAAAAGAAAAAAGAAAAGCACTGTTTGGAATTTAAAAAAAGTAAAAGTCTACAAAGAAGATGTTAAGAAAGAAGTTTAAAAAACAACAAAAAAAAAAAACTTCCCTTGAGCAGCACAAATAAACATACAGCATGTACACCTCTCGGTAGAATATAATCCAAAATACGTTTGATTAGAAAGATGAAGTTGGTGGAAGGAAAAAAAACAGACAGTGTCCGAGAGGAAAAAACTGCTGAAAGATGAAATGAGGCTTCATTAGAGGAGATGAGCGCTTCCACAGAGGGACCAGGAGAGTGAAGAGAAAAATATATGTATATAAAAAAAAAAGCAAAAAAGCATCAAGATACAAGAGGTTCAATAGGTTCATGGATTACTTCATTAATCTTTTCCTAGGGTTATTCGAGCATGTTATTTATTTTATTTACAGTTTAATATCAACCTAACCACAACCTACTGTACTGTATATCTCACTATCTTCTAAATCAGTGGTCTCCAACCTTTTGTTGCACCACGGACCAGTTTTATATAAGACCAGCAATCGAGTGCTCGTAACCAAGTGTAATACAGTGCATATTAAATATAACACCATAGTTGTGTGAGGGTGAGTCTCTAGTCGGGTAAACTGGTGTGTGTGTGTGTGTGTGTGTGTGTGTGTGTCGTTCTAAACAGCAGCCGCCCTCCCCGCTTGTTTGCAAGTGTGTGTGTGTGTGGGTGTGTGTGTGTGTGTGTGTATGGGTGAAAGCCATCCTACACAGCACCACCCCCTTCCTCCTGTCGTCTCTCTGGTCTCAATCACTACAGCCACGATTCTTTTCAAAGGTGAAGTGCAGGTTAATTTGTTTTATTTTTACTTTAAATGTTCTATTAATTATTTTTATATGAATATTTTTGGGTTCGTCCAAGTTTGCATTATTTCTTATGGAGGAAATTTGCTTTGATATACAAGTGTTTTGATATACAAGCACACCTCTGGAACAAATTATGCTTGCAAGCCGAGGTTCCACTGTGTGTATATTTCTCGTTCTTTCTGTATGGCAGCGGCACTAAATCATCCACGGGCCAGTACCGGTCCGCGGCCCGGCGGTTGAGGACCACTGGTCTAAATCAATAAAATCATGAATATCTTCAGGAAAGTACAGTAGGTTTGCCATGATAACACAATAATGTGCAGCATGATACATACAACCCCCTAACCTGACAGGGTTAATCAATAAAAACTAGAATGTGATGATCAGAAGGTAATTATGAGAAACAAAGAGAGAGAAAAAGAGAGAGAGAGAGAGAGAGAGAGAGAGAGAGGGAGGAAGAGTAAATAGGAAGAGGTGGGTGAATGGGGTGGTTAGCTTTTAGACTCTTACCTCTGATTGGTGTACCCCCTGGATGGGTGAGAATGAACGCAAGATGAGAGATTAAAGAGAAGAGTTAGTGCAGCGAGAGAGAGAGAGAGAGAGAGAGAGAGAGAGAAAGAAAGCAAGAAAAAGAAAAAAGAAAGGAGAAAAGGGCATGTAACTCTTCTTGTCTTAAGTGCTAAATGGGTCACTATTTACATAATCCCTTCACTTTCATACGAGTTTGCGCTCATATCTGCAAGACAGAACAATAAGAAGAGGGTGTGTGTGGGGGGAGGGAGTGTTTGAGGAAAGCAAGAAGAAAGTTCCTTCCTGGGGATTTTTTTTCCCGCAGTAATATACAGTACAGGGGCTTAACACTCAAGACAGGCAGATTCACACCCACGGAGTAGGAGAGGAAGCCTCAGGGGTCGAGGGAGAATCCACTGGAACATTCAGCAATTAAATAAAAAATGTAAAAAAAAGAAGAAGAGCAATAAAACTTTGGCAAGCTAGACATGGACAGGAGATCGAGAGAAGGAAGAGAGAGAGAGAGAGAGAGAGGGAATAGGTGTAGATACTCTGATGGTAAGGGGTGACAGAGTGAGTCTCTGAGTGAGACAGTCAGGGAAAGTGAGAGTGAGACAAGTTAAGTAGCACATGTGAGGAGGAGGAGGGGGGCGGGGGTAGCACTCGGGTGAAAATGACTACCTCTACGTGATGGGAGTGTATTAATAATAGCACACAGGGCATATCTCTGTACATACAGTATGTGTGTGTGTTTGTGTGTGTATATATTTGGTATGTCTTGTGCCTTGGGTTAGGTGAAACATTACGTTAACATCATGCAAATTTACTGGAATTATTCTAGCAGTGTGCGTTAATCTCAGAAATGTGTACATGTATGTTGTGCCTTAAAGTAACTGACTTACCAAAGGACTCTGTCGATCAAAACATAGAGAGAGAGACAGCACATGCATCACTTAACTTTAGTTTTACACCAAGAACACTGTGTAAGAGTGAGACTGTGTGTGTGGGTTTATTTAAAAATAATAATAATAAAATAAAACAAACAACAAAAAAAATCTTTCAGAGCTCATACATATTACTTACACACACACATACACACACACATACACACACCGTATATATGAGGGTGAGACAAAAAATATCCACACTCCGGCTATAGAATTTAAGACAAATACAGTGGAACCTCAGATTGCGAGTAATGCGGTTTACGAGTGTTCCGCAAGACGAGCAAGGATTTTTAATAAATTTTGATTTRAAAAACGAGCAAGTCTTGGTTTACGAGTGCGACGTGCATCACGCATGCGGCTCTTGTTTTGACACCGAGCGTCACGTGATCACAACTGAGCCAATTATTTTTCTCACTCTTGCGCTGCAGGATTGTGGGTAATCGTCTCCCCTGCTGGGTCTTAGTGCTCGTCTCTTACTGGTATAATCAACATCTCCCTCTCTGTTTCAGTGTGTCTCTTATGGGTGTGCGTGCGTAATTTGACACCGACACACACACACACACACACACACAAATACACGGCGCCAAATACACGGAAACACTTATCTGTCGGGATTTATTTTAACTTTTTTTTTAAAGGTAAAGTGCAGGTTAATTTGTTTTATTTTTACTTTATATATTGTATTAATTATTTTTATGTATTTATTTTTTTGGGCTGTTGAACGAATTATTAGATTTTTCATTATTTCTTATGGGAAAATTCTACTTTTATGAGTGCTTTGGAATACGAGCCTGGAACTAATTATGCTCATAATCCAAGGTTCCACTGTACTTAATTTTTCGACATAATCTCACTGCTTTTTAATACACTTTGTTTATCTGTCAACAAGCTTTCATATTCGCTCATTAAAACATGTTGAGTCCGAGCTGCGAGCCACAAATGCACCGCTGTCGTCCTCGAAGGACAAACAGGTGAAAGCCTGATAAAGCGAGATGAGGACTACTTTAGCATGATGTGTCGACAGTGTGAGCAGAACAGTGTGCAAAGTTTTGTCTTCAGCTTTTCAGTAAGTGTCTCACTGTAACGAGCACTGTTGACTGGTGAACCTTTTTATAAAAATAACGTTCCAATACTTCTGGCCTTTGAGAATCCCTGAAAGTTGGAAGTACTGATAAATTTTCCAGCTGATGGTTGACTTTTACACTTTTTCTCGGTCGGCGATTGAGGATGTTTCCGTTTCATATTCTGGCGTTTACTCTCAGACTCGTAGTGATAAATCCGTGTCTCGTCAGCAGTAATGATTCTCTATAAGGAACTTTCACCTTCCTTACAATATCGCTCCAAATGTTGTTTGCAGATATCCAAACACTACTGTTCATGCTCCTGTTTCTGCACGCTGCTCGTCTTTTGCGTTCAAATAACAGTTGTTTTTTTTCGCATCTGCAATTTCAAATTAACTGATGTAACACGAGACACGTAGCCTTGAATGGAAAGCGCTGATAAAACAATGAAGGTTTAATACACCTGGAGTGCGCATCATTTTTGACTCACCGTTCCTATATATACACATCAGAATCATCTTTGACTCATTAAGTCACACATTAATACAAGTCAATCTGCAATAAACTATGATTTCAGACTTTGAAAAGCAGATTAAGAAAAGGATGCTTTTGTAGCAGGTGAAAAGTGTAAAATGAAAAAAGGCCAAAGATAAAAAAAAAAGGTATAATAAGGGGCCTTTCCCACAACCTCCGACCTTTAGAGCAGGCTGAATTATCCCGAATTAAAATTGTTGATGGTTCTTGTTCGATTTATCCTGATACACTATATGACATCACACGCCCCAACCCATATGAATTAGCAATGCGTTCGACATGAAATGTTACGATGCACTAATGAACCTCGTCACAGTTTCACGTAAGTACTGTGTAGAAACTTTCACAATTTACTCATTGAGCACCCTCGACACCAATTAATTTTCAAGAACGATGTTTTTGTCAAGACTTTGTACGTATTTTTGGTCAGGGACCATATTAAAGGGTTTTATTGATGTACAGTAACCACTCCATGCCAGGAGCAAACTGAAAAAGGCTTTCAAACACTTTAAGCAAGTCAGGCTGCGAGAGAAAAAGCTCCCGAGTGACGACTGTGACCTGGACGACTGACAGACGTCACAAATATATATATWTTTTTTTTCTTAAATCCCATTCTCATAGTTTTTCCATCAGTTTATCTGATAGCAACATCTACATTATTCCAGATTTGGATACTTTTTTATAAACCCACCCTACAGTACATAGTGTGTAACAAACACGCTACTATTAATAAAAATAATAACTTGCCGTTAGCAGAATCAGGGGAGGATAAGGACCACCAGAGATCAATATTTGTGTAGCCAAAAGTGTATATACATTTATTTACAGTGTCACTCCGTTCGCTCCCAATATCATCCACTATACTCACACTCACACACACACACACACCCCGAGTCTCTGAGCTCTTTTCCACACAAAGTTTTTATAACGGCGATGTCGTCCCGGGGCGAGCCTTGCTCTGCTCTTGCCGTCTTTTGGATGCACGTCCCCTTTAATGGCGGCGCGGCGTACACCAAAGACCCCCTCCTCACGAGCGCCGACAAGACACCCAAAGAGCAGAGGAGAGAAGCACACAAAAAAGAAAACCCTCCTGTGTAGCCACAACAGGAGGGATACCCGTAAGTGTAAACATATACACAATGTATAGAATCATAAACCAAAATGCCTCGGCGGGCTTTACCCGAGCAAACACAAAAAAAACAACATACTCACATGCGCCACAAACATTACTATCCCGCATTCGGGTTTACAAATTGCAGATAGCTTTAGCGTTAGCTTCGGCTTTAGCATCGGCTTCGGCTGTATAATGGCCCCCTGTTACCCAGCCTCTCTCCTTCTTTTATGAAGTTTGAATAAAGGGTTCCCACAGCGCCCCCCGCAGGCCGGGAGCCCCGTAAATAGGCAACTGCCTGTTACACCCCCTCCCCCTCGGAAGAAGGCGTGACCTCGCCGTAAAAGGGCTTTAAGTTTGCTACATGGACTGTGAATGGTCCTGCTTGATTAATAAGCTGCACCTGATAGTTGACTTTATTAAGAATCTTCATGATCTTAGCTGGTCCCTTCCATTTCGGGGCTAGTTTGGCCATGTGTGAGTCCTCTGC
>QMIH01000425.1:127405-137970 GCA_003987875.1 Clarias batrachus | reverse complement strand
TACAGAGCGGGAAATACTCACCTTCTCTACCTGGTATAGTGTAGGAGCGCTGTCTAAAATTAATCTGTACGCCTGCTTCTGTCAAAAAATCTAACCCTAACACACAGGGGAAGGTAAGATCGCGATCTTTCATAATAAAAAGACAAACCTCAGATTCCACTCCTTGCAAGGAGCATTGGGCATGCAATTTGCCTATTGCAGCCTGTACCAAGCCATTGGCKAACGAGAATGACTGTCCTTTTGCAGACAGCCACTTTTCGGCTGGTTTCTTTATCCTTTTCCACAGCGTCTCGGTTATGAGGGAGAAGGTGCTGCCTGTGTCGATGACAGCTGTACAGGACAAATGATTCTCCCTCTCCGTCATCCCTGGTTTCCACCTCAGGCAGAGGGCACGATATTGAACGGCAAAGTCCCTTATGCTCTCGTCMGGATGCTGGACCCGCTCCCTCAGGCGTTTCTCAGCCTCGACTTCATGGTCCTCAGTAAGGAATGCCTTCAGCAGCGCAGATTTAAATGACGTCCAGCTCCTGACACTGTATTTTTCTGCTGTCCACCAATCTTTTGYAGTGTGGGAGAGTACAGAGGGGAGTGTAGCTAATATTTCCCCGTCAGAGAGTAGATGTAGGGCTAAGTATTCCTCGCACCKTTCCACAAAACTGATAGGATCTTCTCCCTCAGTACCACCAAACCTGGGGAAATCCAGCTTCACAGGAGCCTTGAAGGTAGTGGCGTGTAAGCAGGGAAAGGGAGGATGAGAACCGGACCCTGGTCAAGGGAAAGGAGTGGAGGTAGCGACCGGTGGCGCGCCTATCATGGCCTTTAATTGTGAGTCTTGCCTCTTCATGCAATCTACCACGGACTGACCTACATCATTTAACTGCTCCTCACACTGTTTTTTTACCATCTGACACAGTTGTTGCATYTCTGCTTGAGCATTTCCCAGTTTTTGCTGGCATGTTAATATGTCYGTRTKATGGTTGCGTTGTAGCTCACCYATCTGATCCGACAGCTCATCCATTYGCTGGGAGAGTTTATCGTCCAGTGCCTGCAGAGCCGTTTCTAGCTGGCTAAGGCGGGTCGCCAGCACCAGGGAAATGAGGCTGTTACAAGTGCACTACATGTCATGATTTAAAATGCATCCACCTAGACTAGCTACTGTTCAAAAAGCTTGGGGGTTCAGGCCCAAGCACAACCACAACCACGCTGCCACAGCTTCAGAGATGCCTATCATATCTGACCTTTCACACCGTCCCCGCTTCGTAATAAGCTGGAAGAACTTCTCTACGGTGATGATGCTACAGTAAGTATACGGTATGTAAGGCTTCATTTTCTTCCAGTTAGTTAAAGCAGCATTGTTAAGGCATCATCACGCCATCATCTTAACCAGCCAAAGGTAAAGTTTACAACAGGACCAGAGCCATTTTTTGGCAGAAATGAAATGGGTACTCACAAATAATTGTGAGGGGAATCAAGATATTTAGTTAAATTGCATAAACGCATTGGAATTTATTATATTTTCGAATTCAAACCACCAACAATTAACCTACGAATATCTTGCGCACTTCTGTGATGTGCTTTACTCAGCGACTGTATTTCAAATACTTGAAATATTTTCCAACATGCACGAGCCGTTCCGATCTCTGACAAACCTCCTGACTCTCTCGTCGCTCTGAAACGTCCTATTATTCTCTAGTTCTACAAGATCAGGATTAGAAACTTGGAAATGTAGGAAAGACCCCCAATAATGGTGGACTGGGACTGCTGGGATTGAAAACAAAAAAACAAACAACATAAATAAATAAATAAATAAATTGCATGTCATATAATGT
The DNA here is from genome assembly GCA_003987875.1 of Clarias batrachus. Taxonomy (NCBI): domain Eukaryota; kingdom Metazoa; phylum Chordata; class Actinopteri; order Siluriformes; family Clariidae; genus Clarias; species Clarias batrachus. Next base: position 136,141 of record QMIH01000425.1, on the reverse strand, counting down.
GTTCAGGACAGTAAATATGCTTCATGTCGTGCTGCATCACACCACTCACAGCATTATTCGTCTTATATCACAGCAATCTGTCAGGGCTAACGCATGATTTGTCTCTGAAACAAAGTTAGTTTCAGATATCACTTACCTTCACCAGATTCATGTTTGTACGTAGTTGTTAAATCCGTTAGTGTGAACTTTTTACTATATAAAGCTAGAAATCAAATCTTATACAGGTCGTCCCCGACTTACAAACAAGTTCCTTTCTGGGAGAACGTTCATAAATCGGATTTGTTCTTAAGTCAGACAAAGTGAGTCTTACACGCCTTTGACACCAATATACAATGTAAAATTCCCCGTCACTAGGGGGCTCCACATTAAGGCTACTACTACCACTCAGTCGGGTGGGCCGAAGACTATGTGTGTATAGTGAAGAATATGTGTTCTGCGAACTCGGAGGACAGCGCTATCCGCTCCTTCCGCTTGCGTGAGCTCACAGACGCCCCTGACTGGCTGTAGAGCCATGATTAATGTGGGAGCACTAAGTACCTCTCATCCCTCCCGTCTGAGAGAGCTCGGCCAATCAGCTCTCTCTAGACCTCCGGCTGCGAGAGGTTACAGCATCACCCGGGGATCGAACTCACAATCCTCTGGATGATAAGGCGAGGCCTTGAAATGTAGTGAATCTCACAGTGAAATGTAACAGTGTTGCTTCAGGGGAATCCTGAATGCCATTTTGTCTCAGAGCTGTTTTCCACTGTATTAGACTGTGAACTCTGTTTTGTTGAAATTAGGATTATTATTTACAGGACAGACATTTTCTATCATCGTGCTCTCGGACTGATTTGTTGAAACCGGTGAGGCCGACTCATTTCTCCCACACACACACACACACACACACACACTAGGGCTGAAACAATTCCTCGAGTAATTCGATTACAAAAAATGATCGAGGCAAATTCTTCTGCCTCGAAGCCTAATTTTAAAAGCTTGCGTTATGTTTTTGCGCAATTATTTGTTTGGCGTGACACAGCGCGCTTCCGGGTGCAAGCCGCCAGTAAACACCAACAAAGAAAAAGCGCTTACGTCAGCCACAAAGCAGAAGGAGACGCAAACAGTTAGCGCTGTGAAGGAGCGTTCTGTTGCTGGCTGCAAAATGGAAGGGAGCGATAAAATTTATATAAAAATTTATTTTTAAGTGTGCCCTAGTTTTTTTTTTATATTTAAAGTAATTTGAAATACCTTTTTTTGTTTTTTGTTTTTGCATCTGAGAAAAGGCTTTAAAATAATAATGTATGGCTGTAATGCACTTAATTCATCTCAGTCAACTTTAAGCTCTTCCTTGTATTGTGAATAACGACCAAGTTTATTTTTGATAAAATGCTGTATGCACTTAAAATATAAAAGTCGATTTTTCTAAAAAGAAAACCAATTAATCTTTGTTTCTCTTATATATTTTACATTGCTGTTTGATTAAGCAAAAGTACATTTTATCCCATTACTCGATTAATCGATTACATTTTTGGTAGAATACTCGATTACTAAAATATTTGATAGCTACAGCCCTAACACACACACACACATACAATATACATGGATTCTAGACATTTTATACTGAAAATATTGTGGTTTCTTCCTATTGCCATCTCAGGGAGTTTTTCCTTGCCACTGTCGCCGTCACCCTTGGCTTGCTCATCAGGGACAATCTCATTATCTAGTCAGATTTTTCTTAAACATATATACATTTCCATAAGTCTTCTTTTCATTTTCTTTTTCATTTCTGTGAAGCTGCTTTGAGACAATGTCCATTGTTAAAAGCGCTATAGAAATAAAATTGAATTGAATTGAATTGAATATAATTGTAAAGATTGGTATCTGGTGCACTACAATGTCTATGTCTTTTTTGTACAATACAACGTGAGCTACTCGAACCAGAAGCAGAACCGCGGTCCGTTCGTATCTACAGGAATTCGTAACTCGGATGTTCGTAAGTCGGGGACTACCTGTATAATTTCTGTGACACATTTCTGTGACTGATTATTATAACTGTATGCTCCGTACTTCACTGTTTCTATAGAAGCCTGAAGACGAGGCGAGACCAAATCGAGCCTGTACCTGAGCGCAGCTGCTTGATGCGTCCGTGAGAGTAAGTGTCAATAGGAACGAAGTCCTTAAACCAGGTGATCTCTGGGTCAGGAGTGCCGCTGGCCGCGCACAGCATGGTGGCTGTACGAGAACGCTCCACCACTTTGAGCTGCGGACCCATGTCTATGGACGGGAAGCCGGGAGGAAGCTGGTCCTCTACAACACAAGAAACAAGCAGCGTTTGTGTGTTAGCTATTAAACAAACATCACATCACATAAAATCACTGTAGGATGATAAAGTGGTCGGATGACGACGCAAGAGGCAACGATCTATAAAGCTGCTTCGCTGTAACTACGGCTGTTCTACAAACCACTGTACAAACAAAACGCGCTCTGAAATGATTCTTTACGCCGGTGATCCTTCAGGGAAACACACACACACACACACACACACACCTCCCCCGTAAAGATTTATGAACTAGTCCAGTGTAGCCGATTAAGCTGAAAAAAAAAACCTGCAAGGTAAGTTAGATATATAAATCTTATCGTTATATCAATGAACGTGTGTGTGTGTGTGTGTGTGTGTGTGTGCTCACCGCGCAGCACTGTGAGGCGTGTGGAGGCGCTGATTTCTCCGGCCTCGTTAGACGCAACACACTCGTATATAGCCTCATCGCGCGGAGTCCGCAGAGGCTGAACGCGCAAGACTGAACCAGAGCCGTCCACAAACTCGATCACCTGCAGAGACACAACATATGTGTGTGTGAGAGAGAGAGACAGAGAGAGACAGAGAGAGAGAGAGAGAGCGAGAGAGAGAGAGATTGTACGGAGGCGCAAGAGACACAGAAATTCTAATACCTGAGAAGTCTATATTTAAAATCACAATCTGACCTTTTTCATTTGTTTATATATACAGTATATGTACCATAAACATTTATATGTGTGTGTGTGTGTGTGTGTGAGTGTGTGTGTGAAGACAAATTTCATACTTCCAGCCCTACTCCTATTGTAGTGTCAATAAAATTCGATTTCTTTGGAATCTTTAGATTTAGACCGGACCTGTGTGTGTGTGTGTGTGTGTGTGAGAGAGAGAGAGAGAGAAAAAAAGATGTCAGCAAGCACCTTTAAGGCTTATCTCAGAGAGCCAGAGAGCCAATATGAGTGTTGTGTGTACAAATTCAATCCAAAAAAAATCCTGATTTATTACCATGCAGCAAATTAAGGTTTTGTGTGTGTGTGTGTATGTGTGTGCGTGTGTGTGTGTGTGTGTGTGTGTGTGTGTTTACCTCAAATCTCTGGTTGGTGACTTTTTTGCCCTTTCTGCTCCATGAGATTCGGGGCTGTGGGTCTCCTGTGGCCTGACACACGAAGGAGGCGACTCCGCCCTGCACGCCGGTTTGGTCGGTGGGCGTCCGGGTGAAACGAGGCGGACCTGAAGGGGAACAAGTCGTACGTTTCGATATAAATTCTCTTCTGCTGTCAAATGCAACGAAGATATAAATAAATAAATAAATAAATACTCCGATCAGCCAGAACATTATGATCAGTAACAGGTGACGTGAATAACGCTTTATTACGGCGACACCCGGAGGTGGGTGAGTGCAAGTGCAGCGTAATGATTTTATCGAGTTGTATCAGCGAGACTACAGTGGCAGTAGTAACTAAAAAAAACCTGCAGCTCCTTCCTGGTGTCCAGAGGAAAAGCAATCCAGTCAACCACTAACAAGCTCCAGCCAAGACACACTGATGCAGATGAAGAGAGACAGATGATGCGTACAGTCTGATCCTATAGGAGTAGCGGAAAGTGAATAAAAGCTGTAAAAAAAATTTATGCTGGTTCTGGTGGATGTCAGGATGTGAAGAAGTCAAGTCAGTGTGATGATTCCGTTCATAAATCGGATTTGTTCTTAAGTCAGACAAAGTGAGTCTTAAGCCCCATTTACACTGCAGGTCTCTATGCCCAATTCTGATTTGTTGCCTATACTGTGTCTGATTTTTCTCACCGTCTGTTTACACGTTCTTTCAACTATGACTCATATCCGATTCAAGTGTTTACACTTGCCATACCGTCTGAAACATTGCGCATACTTAAGGGCAGGTTCGTGCACTACACACTAGCCAAGATCGACGAAGGCGAAATATGCTTAATGCTAGGAGGAAAAGGGTCATCATTGCAGCCTGCGCATATGCTTCATTTATTGTGTCCTCAACCATTCAGAGGAATGTCTGGGTGCGAGACGTGTCGGGGTCGCTCTCTGGTGACTTGCAAGTCTTGGGATGAAGTCGCAGTTTTACTGAGGTACAGAACGAGATGCCTCAATTTAATCTGTTTACACGACAATCACATTAGCACATATCCGATTTATATCTGATTTATTTCCACATATGAAGGATGCCTGAAACCGAAATATCGGAATGCATGCGTTTTTTTTTTCCTGTTTACACGGACATAGAAAATATCCGATATGTGTCACATATGAGCAAAAATCGGAATTGGGTCACATTTAACCGACAATGTAAATGTAGCTTTATACGCCTTTGACACCAATATACAATGTAAAGCGTAAACCGATCCACTCGACTAAATCTCTGTCCCCTTTCCACACACTTTCATGCTGGGAAAGTTCGCGTCTTGACACTTGTACAAACGTTACTTTGACGCCTTTTCGCCTACCTAAACATAACGAGATGATGGCGAATGGTCTGAGGAAGGCAACAACGGGCTCGAGACGCTGCCTCCATATTCTACGAATCTCAATCGAATCGAGCTCACGTGGGACATCCTGGAAAGTCTAAAGTCTAAGATCCGATGAGGTCCCACTTCACAACTTAAATCACCTGCTAGTGACAGACACACCTTCAGAGGTTGTAGTGGAGTGCGTGCCTCAAAGGGTCAGGGCTGAGCCGGGAACTGATTCAATATTGGACGGGTGGTCCTAATGTCATGGCTGATCGTCATATGCATGATATTTTAAAGGATATTTTGCTAAAACACGTTTCATATGAAGACAATTTTAATTCAGTTCACTTTATTTGTCACGTCTACATTATTGCACAGTGAAACCTTTTTTTTATTCTTCGCATATTCATAATCTTTTTTTTTTTTCTTTCGAGTTAGTAGTCAGGGGTCAGAGCACAGAGCCAAGGTGTGTTGCGATCGGCCTGAAGTACCCCTCGAATTTGACTTCACAGGGTGTTAAGTGTGATTCCAAACCACAGGGAGGGAAAATGTTCAGTTCAAAGGGAACGAGTGAACAACGRATCTTCACTTCACCGGAAAAAGGGAATGAAGAAGTCATTGCGTCTCGCTGGAGTGTGGAAAAAATAATTTATATATCTATTTATCATTATTATTGAGGATGACATCATATTAATGGGACACAATCTTTTAAATTGGAATTTAATCAAGAAATCCTTAGTATTATATAGTAATCTGTAAAAAACAAACAAAAAAAAAATACATAACTCTCCGTACATCTTTAAACGCTTATTATTATTTATTATATCAATAATTTATTTACAAGTTATACATATTTCAATAGTATCAGTTTTTATTTTAATAAATATTCAATATTTATTGACCGGAGTGTGAAATTTCCACAGCAGCAGCAACAGGAACAGTGGACTCCGTGGTGGTTATGTTACCATGGTAACGCAAGTGACGTCAGCGCTGGTGACTTTGCAGTCACAAATGGTGGGGTTCTGTCGAGAGAAGTTCCCTTGAAATGGAGCAGGGAATAGGAAGCACCCTGTGAAGTACACTGCGGAATGGAACGCACCCTCTGTCCTGATACGGCGTCCCTGGGGTAGAAAGGATTAAGGGGCTGGGACTCGAACCACCGACCTTCCCATCAGTAACTCACACTGAGCCGCCATCTCCCCCAAAATCTTTTCAGAAATTTTTCCTTTTCCTACAGGAGTTTCCTGTACGCAAACTCCCTGTACACAGATCCAAAGCGGGAATCGAACACAGGACTCGGAGGTGCGAGGCGACCGAAAAAAAACACAGCGACACAGTGGACGCTCACTCACGATTAATCTCCTTCCTGCTGCTCCGATCAAGAACAAACAAGGAGCACCATTTTTTTTCTGCACAATGCATGTGGAGTGTGTGTGTGTGTGTGTGTGTGTGTGTGTGTGTGTACTGTGTGAATGAGTGGGTGAGTTTTTATTTATTTATTTATAAATATTTATTTGGTTTTATACCAGACAGAATCGTGACATCCTGTTTTACATGGTGTGATTTTGCACACGGGAACGAGTCCCGCGAGACGCCCACGCGGAAGCGCTTAAGCCCTTCAAACAGGAACGGCGAGAAAACCTGGACACCGCGATGCTTCACTGCGTATCGATAAAGCACCCAGGATTAAAAAGTGACTGGACTTGGTCCAGGAGTCGAGGTGGAAACGTGATGCTGGCGAGCGAATGCTGCACAATAACAACACCTGTGACATCACTTCCTGATACCGTTATTATTAGCGTGTTGCATTGTTTTCACACACCTACTAGTCTGACACTGATTAAGTGTGTGTAGATATCACGGAAAAAAAAAATTTAAAGAAGAAAAAAAGAAAGTCTGGTTTTTTTTTTTGGTTTCACCTACAACCCAGAGCGCACGACTTCACTTCCTGTATCTGGACTGATTGATTTGCTCCACGCGGCAGTGTGTTTCCACCTCTCTAAAGAAGTGCACTGAGGAGTGAAATGCACTGAGTGTGTGTGTGTGTGTGAGATAGAGTTAGAGAGACTAACTTTGAGAGTGTGTGAGAGGCAGCACACTCAGCAGTATTGGCAGAACCAGCTGGACGGCGGCTTTGTAGATCATGTGACCTCTGGCCATCCTTTCATTGGCTCGTCTCTTGACTCCTGAATCACCAATCGCTGCAGGTGCTCATAACCTATAATAATAATAATAAATAAATAAATAAATAAATAAATAAACATAGATAATAGGTTAGATCATCTGGAAGATTTCGAAAATCACACCGCACACACACACACGCACACTTTTTTCACATCATACTAAATCGGCACTAGAATGAGGACAAACAAGCACGATGCAGAAAAAACATTATCATTTTTCCTTCCGTCTCTAAACGATTGCGCTGATACAGAGTCCCATCATTTCACCGGCACGATTCGAGCGAGAAGGCTTGTTACGATAGATTTCATTCCGCCTGAGGGAAGTCTCTTGAAATGGCTGGTGTTACAGGAAATGAACAAGAGACGACTTTGCTGCGTTCACACAACGGAACGAGCGGAGAAAATAATAATAATAATAATAATAATAATGATATTGTAATAATAATAAATGCACTCTTCTCAGAAGTGGTGTAAGTACGGCGTTGCGGTCTGAAGAAGTGGAACTCGGGGAGCGCGAGGAGCCGGCGGGGATTGAGTGACCCGACAGCGAGCGCAGCTGCGTTAAATATCCAGTTCTGAATTTAGGAAAAGGGGCGTAAAATCCGATCATCGGGTCTCTCTCGAGCCGGCACCGCTGATGGGTGTTTCTGGGACACTTTAATCGGATTGTGTTTCGGCATCTGTGGTGTAAAGCAAAAGCACAAACGAAGCAAACAAACAAACAAAAAAAAAGAAACAGGAGGAATTACAGTACAGTACGTTCCCCCTTGAGCTCATAACGGTTAAAGCTGAATATTTCCTGAGATGTGAGAGCGAACGCAAGAGAGAGAGAGAGAGAGAGAGAAAGGTAAGTCGCTAAGTGAAGCTGCATTAAATATGGATTGTGGGCTTGGGGGAATCGCCATGGTAACTCTCCTCCCGTGAGAAACTCGCCTGTCACACAACATCAGCATCATGCGGATTTTTTTTAATCTTTCATTTTTCCTCCTCTGCTTTCGGAGGCTTCCCTTTGCTTTTAGGAAGACAACACGTGTCATTTTCTGTAGGGATTCACACAGGAACGGCTCGGTAATAGAGGGGGTGGGTCCACACTCACACACACACAGACACACACACACACACACACACACATACACATACACACACGAAGAAGATGTAGCTGTCATAGAGTGTGTTAAAACTAGGTCACACACACACACACACTACCTCATTTGGAAACCACACACCAGCTTAATTCAATCCCCAAATTGCATACACACAAACCCACACGCACAGTAATGCACTAATAGCTCTCTCATAAGGGACCTGACTCATCCTGCATGTGTGTGTGTGTGTGTGTGTGTGTGTGGTTGCATCACAACTTATCATCACTTTTCCCTACGACAGCCAGGGAGAAAAAAATAAATAAGTCACCATATTGGCTCCTTTCATGTGTCTCGTCTGGCCACTTTATTAGGAACGGTGGGTCCACTTGGTGGGTCGGTCACGTGCCAGCGGGAAATAAGGTCACGTGTGAAAGACTGTAGTGGAGAGGAGTGGAGTTTGATTCCAAGTGTAAAGGAGATCGCACAGACTGCTGCATTACAGTCAGCTGGTGCAAATTCACAGTCTGACAGAGATGCTGCTGCTAATTTTAGCACGTTGTCATTTTCTGCACACTCTGAGGCAACCGCAGAGCACACACACACACACACACACACACACACGAACACGACCCGCAAAGAGTGACGGATTAAGATTTAGATTCAGTTATTTGTCACATGTATCTTACAGCACACAAAAAATATATATTTATATATA
>QMIH01000425.1:103247-125340 GCA_003987875.1 Clarias batrachus | reverse complement strand
AAATGCCGCTCCGATCCGGCTTCGCTCAACTCATTTCCAATTCACTAACAAGACAGTCCTAGCCACAAAAAAAGAAGAAAAAAAAGAAAGAAAAAAAAAGAAGAAAAAAAACAGCATCGGTGGACAAGACAGCGCCGCGGTGAGAGTAAAAAACGTCTTAATAATAAATACTTTCCGTTCCTTTTTAGGTGAAACGGTCACATTGGGTTGGTAGGATTTGCTTTGCTTCATGTTTAAGCAGAGAAGTGAGAATAAAAATAATGCGGCAAAGCAAAGCACGACATACAATACAGTATAGACTACCGCTCAAAAGTTTGGACACCCCTTCTAACTCCATGGTCGTTCCTGATTTTTTATATTTTCTACACTGTAAGGCAAAGCTGAAGTCCTTCAGTATACGCAATAATCTCCTTTAAACAGTTGATATTGAGATGTTTCTGCTACTCATGATCTGTAAAGCTTCATAACAGATCTAATCTGAGGTGCTGTTTGTTACTTGTTGATCCTGAAATCCTGATAAACACAATACTAAACCTTCACGGCTTATTATTATTATTATTATTATTATTTTCAGGCGAATGCACAAGAAGGCACTTAAAGGTGAAGGCGCTTACCCGGTTTGTTGGGGTAGATCTGTTGTAGTTGTTCTCAAGTATTTGTACACTATACTGTACTTATATATAATATACAAATATATAATTATATATAATTATGCCACACAAAAGTTCAGGATCACTATTTCAAATTTCTTTGTTTTTGTTCAGAGATTTATTTTCTACATTCTACAACAACACTATTATATAACACATATAGGATTAGGTAATTATGCCACGACAGTCATTTGTTATTTTAAGACATGTAGGTCTGCCTTTCTGGAATAGTTCTTGCAAGAACAGTATTGTGTCGAGTGTATTTGCAAAACCTATCAAGGACCATAATGAAACTGTCTCTCATGAAGACCTTCACAGGAAAGCAAGACCAAACCTTAGCTCTGCTTCATTTTGAGTCACCAGCCCCAGAAATCACCTCAGCACCTCAGACTCAGAGCCGTTATGAAGCTTTACAGCGCATGAGTAGCAGATACATCTCAATATCAACTGTTCAGAGGAGATTATTGTGTATTTTGGATAAACAACCTTCAGCTTTGTTTTACAGTGTAGAAAGAAATAGAAAATCAGGAACGACCATGGGTGTACAAACTTTTGAGCGGCAGTGTATGTATACTAGGGAACAATTACAATAGATCTACCCCAACAAGCGCCTTCACCATTAAGTGCCTTCTTGTGTATTCGCCAGAAATAATAATAATAATAATAATAATAATAATAATAAGACATCTTAAATAATTCATCTTTAAATCTATTCATTCATTCAAGGTCTCTACAGAGGGCCTTTAAAACTCCGGCCCTGTGCTGCTCTGATAGGGAAATTTGTAAGCCGTGGACGCCCACGCTCAAGGACAAGGCTCGATAAAGAAGAAAAACGAAACCTCTGATTAAATCGTGTGTGGAGAGGTCTTTTTTATTAAAAAAAAAAAAAAAAAGAGAGAGATGAACTATTGGGGTGTTCATGTGTTGTGACTACTTTAGCAGGTAGCCTAGCTTTACGAGTGCAGCGCTGGGAATGCTGGGAAAGCGGCGGTGTTAATGAAGAAAAAAAAAGAAAAAAAGACATCACCGATGCAGACAGAAATGAGAKAACTAGTTCGGGGGAAACCAATTAAACAGTCGGCTGCACATCGTGTAAGACTTCCATCTCTCTGTAACGAGGCGTTATCGCTTTATCAAGTGTCGAGTTTTGCATGAAAGAAGTCGCTTATTTTATCTTAATCTCTAAATAAAGTGAAGACAAAACTCCTAGCGCTCTGTCAGAGTGAAGACGTTGAAAGGGATGAACTGAACTAAACACAGGCTCCTCACACTGCTGCTACATCGTTGGTCTTTTTATCAAAATCTGTAAAATCTAGTCCATCATTAGAACACTGAGCGCAATCGTACTTAACTTCACGAAAAGTTCCTGGAGAGTCTATATATAAACCAGCTAGTGTTGTCCTTGATCTTATGCGCTGGTGAGCTATATACTGTAGCTACTTTAAAATAGCCATAAAAAGCTGCGTCTTTCATAAAACTAGAGAAAAGACGGATTAATGTGGTAGAGGGTGAAGGAGGATACAAAAATGTTGTACAGAGAGGCTAACGGCGTTTTCACAAAGAGTGTAGGACTTTGCAAGAACCAGGCTGAACCATCACCATAGCCACATCGAGGCTTCAAGCTGAGGAAGCCGATAGTAAAAAGCATATAGGGAGAAATTACAGGTTGTCCCATCCAGAGGTATTAAAAACAACATAAACATCCTGAGCCATCAATCTGTTAACCTAAATAAACCTCTTACAGTCAGCTGGGGCTGCAAACCTAAACAGCGCACTTCAACACTTCAGGCAAGTAAATTCACTCATTCAGTCGGGCAAGTACACACTCTAATAAAGCACTAATAATCCCCATCATGCTGCCTTCGACTGTCTCTCTTGATAAAGGCGTGTGCAATAAGTGACAAAGAAACTTATAGTACCAGGTGTTAAAAGGAGCATCGACATTCGACACAACAGAAACAGAGCGCAGACGCTGAGAGAACTGTTCATAAAACAGCACAGGTCAGTTCACCGCTACGCCGGCTTTGTGTCTTCCAAAGAAATGCAGATTAGACAAAAAAATGCAAAACACAGTACGCACCAAAATATATCGTACTGAAACGTGCACGTGCCCGTATGGGGAAAAAAGAGGCAATATACTGAAACAATGGCTAAAATATATTGCAATATATTAAATAATACATTTCCATATACTGTATATAAAACTAGACACTTATATTTATTAATATATTGCAATATATGAATGGACCATGTATATATATTTCAATGAAGACAAAACCCAATATATATATATATATATATATATAAACTTATAATTGTTTTATTGAAACATTATTGAAACTTTAATTATTATACAGACACTTTTACTTTGTCGGTGTAATCTGATTATTAATGCCTATAAAGTCCATTTTGTTAGAACTAACATTAACATTAACATATAAGCATATTGTAAAAAGAATTCAAATATAAAGAAATAGATACAGTATATTCAATCAAGTTCAATATATTATGTAATATATTGTTGAATATAAAAAATTCCAAAAGATCCAAAAGATGGAAAAGTTTAGGCACCCGTTGATAAATAACAGATTTTGGTGATTTTTTAATTAAAAACGCCATTAAAATTGTTCAGCAAACATTGGTGCATAGTTACTTTTTATGTCACAAATTGAACAAAAAAGCAAACATTATTATGGCACTGTGCAAAACACCATTTGTTTTATTGTGCATTTTTTCCATTTTCAAGAGAGACTGTGTCTGTGAAAACATCTTTTCAATTAAAAAAAAAATCACCAAAATCTGTTATTTATCGAGGGGTGCCTAAACATTTGCATTAAACTGTATACGTTTGAATATATTAAAAGCGCCAATCCCTTATGTATTTTTCAGTATTGTACCGTACAAGGTATTATTCTGCATGTTGTAATAAATATATTTTTGAATATCATTTTTTCCCTGTTAATTATTAGTTAATATCAGCAATGAGGAATATTAACATTATAAAATCTTTTCAGTTTACCAGTAGATCACTCTAACACTCTTTTATTGACAGTTAATATATAGAGAAATATATTTTCTTTGCGTAAGGGTGTGTGTTTGCCGCACGTGTTCTCAGTAGTGAAAATTTCCACTTGTTGTTGAAAATGTCTCTCGACGGTGGAAAAAAGTATTCATAGTCGAGTATTATTTCCGCTCATACGGAAGTGGTGGTGAGTGAATGTGGTTTGCGTTTGAAAAAGGTGGCAGAACGATTCAGGGAGTGATTTAATAAGACGACGCTGAGTGACACAGTCATGCTGTCTATCGTTATGTCTATATTTCAGCGTTCTGATAGTGTAATGTCTCAACAATACACAAGCAAATCGTCTCCTTTCGCAGGAATCTGCAGCAACCCTTTTGTTCCGGGAGAATCTTTCGTGAACGATCTGAAGACTGTCGAGCGCTTATAATTACACATAGCGTGGTATAATCAACACGCTGAAACACTACTGAGTGTGTTAGTTATTTTCAGGAGAAATAAACTCACAGATGACGACAGGGTAACATTGTTCGCCTTTTCATTTCAGTACTGTATATTTTAGCGAATACTGTATGATTCAGTCCAAAGTCTTTAAACACGGCCAGGTTTAAATCTGCCATCCAGCTCGGTATAAACAGGGTGTGAAGAGCTTCTCCTAAACAGCAGGTTGAATCAAACTTTAACCGTCATTCATAACACCTTAAATCTTTAAAAATCCGCTTGGCACTCGTTCCCTTTAACCGTCCTCTTTATTATTTTTTTTATTTTTTATTTTTATACAATACTATTCATTCCATATTTTTTTCATAACTACACTTCAGTGTCAAGAAAAATATCATAGTGAATTTTTTTTTTTTAAAACCTCATAATAAATGGCCAAGAAGCTCAAGATCAGTGCGCTCTGAGATTGAATGTCAGCTTTATGGTTGTCATGGTTACGAGGAATCTGTGGCATGGTTCTTGAAGGGAAGAAAAAAAAGGTCTTCCAATAGAAGCGAAGTTCAGCCATGAAACATAAGAGACTGTCGCGGTAGGAAAGGATAAAAATGATTTTAAACTAAAGTTTGTTTTTTTTAAATGTAAAAAGGCAAACCTTAATTTACAAAAAAATCTAAGCTGGCAAGCTGTAACTTATTTCACGGTTAAAGATACGATGCCAATACAGTAACTACACTGAAAGAAGAAAAGAAAGAAAGACTCCTCCATGTATTTGTGGAATATTTTATATACTGTACTACTGACATCGTTGACGTGAAAAGAGTTAAATAATAAAGCTAAAAATAAGCTGATTAGCTTTAATGTAATCAGTGATATTATTATGATTATTATTATTATTATTATTATTTCAGGTTGAAGAACACGGACATGTCTCTCTCTCTCTCTGTCTAACTTATTAATAGTTAGATTAGATTAGATTAAATTTAAAGTTAAAGTTATTTCAGCTGTGTAAATATAATATAAATAACTAATCCCAGGAAAAATATTCAGTTTAGCATTTGTAATTAATATCTATTGGTGCTGGTGTTTCGTTACACTGAGGGAGCAGCTTATTAGTAGATTATTAAAACCGTCACATAACTGTTACTGCAAATAACATCGCTTTTACTCAGTATTAACTTAGGGAAACGTGTTTAACTTTGGGCAGATATCCTGTGACATAATCTGGAATATAATCTGCTCATACAGTAACTTCACTTCTATTCAACATTTTAACTTTAGCACGTAACACAGTTCGGATATTTTACACGCCCTCACCGCGCATGTGTTTTCTTGTTTCTCATTGTGGTGCTTCACATCAATGCTTCTTATCAGCACTGTGGTTTCAGGACATGAGAGACAAACTAGTTTTAAACTTCCCGCAGGAGGAAAAAACATATATTCATCTGTCCATTCATCTTTTTATAGGACGTTTGTCTTTTATGTATAAAGATATATTTATTATATTTGCATATTTTATATATTATGTTCTGATTAACCAAAATGTAAAAAAATACTTTAACCAGTAATGAATATTTAGTCTACAGATTCTTTGTTATTTAACCCTTAAAACCCAAGCAGCTGCCGATACGTGCCGGCAACTCGGCATAGATCAATAACCATTTATATATATATATACGTACATTTGCTTACTTTAAAGCCTTTCTGTTGTGTGTTAACAAGAAAACTTCAATCTGTGTATTTGGGTTTCCGGATATGTCGAGTAAAAAAAAAGTTATCTTTACTTACAGTATGTAAAGAGTAAATTTTTAGTAAAGATGTAAAGTTGAAAAAATGTACAAGAAGCTTAATATTATAATTTTTTTAGTCATAAAAACAACCCGAAAACAACCATGGAAACACGTGATCTTGTGTAGTTCTGCTATTTCTTTGCCTTTTTGACCCAGATTCAAATTTTTCCACTCAGTCGTGTTTGGAAAAGTTAAAATTAACTAAAATGAATTAACAGTTCATCATATTGCCTAATTTTGTAATAATACATCACTATATACTGCACAATCCTGAGCTCTAGATATGTTTATTAAAATGAAAATATAAAAAAAACAAATAATAGCTCTGAGCTCTAAGGGCTACAAGCACACTCAGAATTAAAAAAACAAAAATGTTCAAATATATCAAGATCATTACTGATATCATGCATATCTCCAGCTCTAACATCGGTCATCAAGTAATTTGCATTTACATCGATGTGTCTGTTCGGCACATCGAAACCATCATCCAGAGCAACTTCCATAAGTGCTTGGAGGTCTCTATTGATAAACACATCCTGTGAGCCGTGTCCGAGTCAGACCGGGACGCGTGATGGACTTTCTCGTGAATGTGATGTGTAAAATCGATTGACATTTACAGAAGACTTCAAACACCGTACAATCTCAGGACACTTAACCGGTATAAAAAACTGAGGTGGCTCCGAGCCCACTGGAGTCGCTCCCATGAACCTTCAGCGAGTTGGTGAAACGCCTTACTCACTCACTCATCATCTATACCGCTTAATCCTGTATTCAGGGTCACGAGGAGCCTGGAGCCTATCCCAGGAGACCTAGGGCACATGGTAGGGTACAGCCTGGACAGGGTGCCAATCCATCGCAGGGCACAGACACACACATACGCTCACTCATTCACACACTACGGGCAATTTGGGAACGCGTACACACAATTATTCACTGCTGGAACTCTGCTGGGAGTTACCGCCTCATCCACCGTACAGTCCTGACCTCGGCTCCTAGGCATTTCCACACGTTTGAGCCGTTAGAGGAGTTCCTGGGAGGCCAGGGTTTCTGACGACTAATCATGGTTTAGGAAAACGTTTTACCTTGACGGTGTCCATGCAGTAGTGAAACGCAGGGACAAGTACATTAGTGTAGCTGGAGGTTATATAGAGAAATAAAATGAGTTTTAAACTGCATTGTGTTATTCTGAACAATGAAGAGTCCCGGTTTGACTCGAACACACATGAGACCTAATATTATAAGCTGAAAATGATAGCAGGTTTGCACAGACTGCTCAGCCCATGTACTTGTTACAGTATCTGTATGTTCAATTATAATCCCTTTTGACTTTCCATTCTAGACAAGCAAAAGCTTAACGTCAACCCGTGCGCTTACACCCAGCATGACGCCATGGTTAAGAAACTGCTGATCACTTACAGTATCTGACACTTCGGCAGAAAAAAGGGGGAGTCTGAATACCTAGAGTGTGGCCAGATCATTGGCCTGGGAAGGAAGCGCTGGCAGGGTCGACTTGCACGACCGTTGCATCAGAACGCAGAGAGACCGTCCTAAAATTCGTAAAAATTCACTGTGGTGAACACGGAATGGCGCTGGCTGCCTGCGACGCCTTCAGGCGTTGAGCTCTGGACTGGAAGGCTCGGAGAGAGTCTGTGACCGACCACAAAGGCCCACAGAAGGGAGCAGCTGGCCACTGGTGCAGAAGGAGCCCAAGCTGTGAGATTTTTGCCCCAGTAAACCAAGTGTGCTTGTTCAGGAACAGGAAATCCCACGTTCAGAAAGTTCTAGTTCTGCTGACTTCTGTTCACTTTCCTGACTTCAAGAACTGGCACTGGTGATTCCAGCCTCCGGTGTGGCAGCAGAGAACTAAATTTAAACCAGACGTAATAAGTCCATAAGTTTATTTATATATTATATTTGATTATGCACCACGAGCACCCAGGTTAAGTCCATTCCAGGTTTTTTGAGAGCTCCATGAGAGTTTTTGAGAGTTTAATGTCAATATATTTGTCTGTTTAGACACAACGGCCACACTGTTTATCAGTGTGAGAAAACAAACAAACAAACAAACAAACAAACAACTCACTCAATTGCTTCATGTGCTGCTGAGAAAGACAGTGAACGCAGGGTCAATGTCTCTGTTCATCTTTCCTCTCCAGGCCCTTACAAATGTTTAATCAATAAGTTTTTTTCTTCCTGTAGATTAAATAGGCCTATTAAAAATTTAACAGAATGAATGAAAATTTAATGCTTTAAAATATTCCGTGTTATTATTTAAAAAATGAAGATGACAGGAAACAACAGACGATGATGATGATGATGATGTAATTTTTACCACCCAGGCAAAAGTCAATATGGCAGACAATTAGAAAGTCCAAATGAGAAATTCTAGTTAAGACGTATACATATGAATCCCAAAAAAAAAAAAAAAACTTGTCTTGTGCTATTGCATCTGTCAGTGATGAATATGCCTTTGCGCGCCCTGTGAGGATTACTTGTCTAGACAGTCACACAATATCACTGCGCTGAGACTTTGTCTAGTGGTTTTGCAGGAAATACACTGTCTGTAAACTTTCTGTAAGAGGTTTCACATAATGGACTTCCTTCTCTAAAATGAGTTATCCGCGGCTATAGGTTTACCTTGAGTGTTTTATTACATTTTAGATGAAGGATGTTACACACTGCGGGTCAAGCCGGGTGCCGGAGGATGTGAGTCGCTCTGTGAACGGATGATGAGTGAGGAATAAAACTCGTTGTGCTATTATAGGAAAATAATCGATGATCGCGCGTCCGTCAGAGCGTCGACTGGTTAGAATTATTGGCTAAAATTATTTCCTGTCCTTGAGTTACAACTACTGTATGTAACTGGAAGGAGGTAAAACAAAAAGTGAAAGACTGCACTAGTGTGAAATATTCATAATCATATGGTCAAGAGTCATCAGCACAATTGCGGTGGTTGTCCTAATTACAGTTGAACAAGGAGTCAGTGATAAATCGGCAGGAGAACGCCGAGAAGAAGAAAAAGTGCTAATCTAAGCCTGACTCGGTCAGATCAGCGACTCCGAACAACATTATCAACTCTTTCAATGCAAAAGACTTTTACAAAAAACATTTCACATACTTGGGTTACTTTATGGGTTAAAAAAACCAAAAGAGGTGATTCATTCTTTTTATTTATTTATTTTTTGTAAAGAAAACCTACAAGAGAGCGCACTTATCATGGAGATGATTTACAGGAATGACAATGAGCTCACTGATAAATGATCCTTTCTACAGGACTTTAAATCCGCAGAGAAAGCATCGACACTGTGTTTTACTTCTCGGATCAGGTATACCGATGACAGGTTTGACTACTGCTTGATGAAATGAAAATCTACCTTTCTTTAATCAATGGGAGTGATGTGGAATGAACCTGTGCTGGAGCATCCATTACGGTGACAGGAGCAGCACATGATTGTGGACTATGAAGCACATTCCTCGCTCTGATGTAACTGAATTCTCAGCGATTTCTTTCACGAAGGAAGGAAATCACAAAAAAAGTGGAGCAAAGCGATGCTAGCCAACAGGCGTATGCTCATCACCTGGCGGAAATGCGGAGCGTAAACTCATGAGGATACAAATCGATAACTTCCTGTTCGGCTCAGACACACTCAGAGTCTCAGCGACTCCTGACATTATGATCAGTTTTTCGTAATCTCAGCACCGTTACACAGTGTATTCTCACAAGCAGAAGGCGAATAAAAACACGTACAAGAAAAAAGTGCAGGCGTAGTAAATTCCAAATGGCTACAGTGATACGTTATTATTAAAGCAGAATAGCATGTGCATATGGCAGTGAAGCCTCGGCCACCTGGTGTTTAAATGTGCAACCTAGATACAGTACGGACGTTCTCACCGTTCACCAAGAGACCACTGCTATTACTAACAACAGCTAAAAGAGCGGCCTTCTTCTCTTATGTCAAGTTGGACAAAGCTTATCTATAGCATATAACGCTCTCATATCAGTAGCAACCGAGAATATTCCATCACGATTTAAGTTCATACAAAATTCGAGATACTATATTGACAAAAGTATTCGCTCGAGTGTCTTCACACGCAAATGAACTTGGATCCATATGATTTTGGCCCCGCCCCTTTGCAGCTACAACAGCTTCAACTCTTCTGTGAAAGCTTTCCACAAGGTGTGTTTATGGGAATCTTTGACCGTTCGTCCAGAAGCGCATTTGTGAGGTCAGACACTGATGTTGGACGAGAAGGCCTGGCTCACTGTCTTCACCCTAAGGCCACGTCCTCACGTAGATTTTGGCTTGTTGTGACGTCACCTTGTGGGGTCTCCTTGATTTGATGACAGCTTTGTTTATGAGGATATTTTGTGCCATAGTGAACCTACGTACAGTAAACTAGTGACTGTGTTAACGTTGCTTACGGGACTTTTTACATGCGTGTGAATACTCAGCATTGCGTTAACGAACAGAGGTGCCTGAATGTATTACGAAGCTCAATTGCTGCTACATACAAAACTCTGAAGACACACAGACCCCTCGGACAGCGACAGCAGTTTTGGACAAGACAAGGATCTAGAAAGGGCAACCAGTGATTGATGACATTTGTCTAGGCTTCTGATTGGTCCCCTGTTGATTAGCTCCTGAAGTGCTCCTAACAGCACTTGGACAAAGATATTTTTAAAATGTAGGTTGTGTGGACAGAAATATTTTTAAAAAACTAAGTAGAAAAATCTCTGTTTTTACAAATACCCGGCTACTTGTGGACATGGCCTAATTCATCCCAAAGGTGTTCTATCGCAAAGACAATTTCATGTTCCCAACATTTGTGGGAACGGTTTGGTCCTGTTCCAACATGACTGCGCACCTGTGCATAAAGCACAGACATGGATGAGAGAGTTTGATGTGGAAGAACTTCACTGGCCTGCACCTCAACACCTTTGGGTTGAATTAGAGCGGTATGAAATATATGAAATATATGAAAAAACAATGTATTGTATTTGGAGCAGACGTACATCAATTTGAAATTGAGGTTTTAGAGGATTTTACTATATTAGCTAAAAAAGTTCTAGCTGGAAGTCCTTGACTAAAAGTGATTTAGGAAACTTCTCAGAGTATGGAAATTATAAAATTATAAAATTCCTTTAAATTAGAAAGGAGGTGTGGTTGACCCCATTGCTAGGGATGACGCAGCAAAAAATGACCTCTGGCTAGGGATGGGTACCGAAAATCTGTGCCAATACGGCACCGGTATCTAGATAACCGGTATGTATCGGACCGAAACATAACGCGAATTTCGGTGCCTTATTTCAGTGCCACTTAAATGCCAGAACTGTCGATTAATATATTTGTTCTCTTATTTGTTCTCACAGTTGTAATAAGCATTAGATTCATCAACACACATGATCGCTAGTAAAATTTAAATACTGCATTCATGGGGTGAAAAATGAATAATTTTCTTAATTAAAAAACTCTTGAGGACTTCGGAAAGCTTTGAAAATACAAATCCAAAACATTGTTGCAGTAATGCTACTGTCCATTTTATTTTTGTAGATTAAAAGTTTATTAGATTAAATAAAAAAATTTAAAGCACAAATCATCAGGAAATGAGACCATCCGAGATGCGGGTGTGAATGCAGGAACTAACGTTACACTCGCTCTGATGGCAGCAGGTGATCTACCGCTATCTTAACTTGCTAAATTAAACAACTTTCATTAAAATGCCTAAAACTAAACGGTCGAAAGTGTGGCTATATTTCACAAGAAAGGATTCCGATACCGCGACATGCAGCAAATGTTTTACAGCAGTTGTGTGTAAAGGGGGAAACACGTCAAAGCTAATGAAACATTTGAGGGCACACGGAATAAACTTAAAAGCAGAGGGACGCGCCGCGTTCGACAGCTTAGAGACAACAGCTGGTACTATTGGTGTGGATGATCCCAGCACCAGTCATACCAACCGTAGCAAAAAGGATTATAATGACGACAGCAGCCTTTCCGCAGGTTAGTAGTAGGATAATGTAATGTTAACTGCAAAATGCAAATCTTGCATTCATGCTAACAAATGGGCAAACGATTTGTAAAATCTATAATGTAACAAAATGTATAATAAAATGTATATATATTATAATGTAAAAAATACTAATGTAACAGGGATTCTGTTTATAATTATGGCTTTCCAGCTAGTACTTAAACTTTTAATATATTGTTCAATTTTAAGCATTACATTTTTTGTTCAATAAAAATGTATTCTTGAGTCATCCACCATCATTTTGTGGCTTTTGCAAAGTTTCGGTTCAGGCACAGTTTTGGCACCGGTACCGGTTTAAAAGTATCGATTTGGCACCAGTATCGAAAAAAACCCAAACGATACCCAACCCTACCTCTGACCTTTGCAAAGGTCTTGACATGCGATCTTTGTGAAAACAGAATACATGATGAAATCATAATGTTTGTATATAAAGAAATTGTATAATCATGACTACAGGCTACTTTATGCAAAGTTTCTGGTATAGGCTAAATATTTTAAAATTGATTAAAACAGACAAATGTTGAAATGTGTCTACTTTTGAAGCAACCAATTTCCGCACAGTTGTTATTATACTGGGAGCAAAATGGCTCAGCTTTTACCAGTTTACATGATTGCAGGTCTGTTTAAATTGCACTTTTGGATGGTATGTAGCAACAATCCAAGGGAGATGGAAGGAAGTAAAACAACAAGAAAACCAAGTTGGACAGAAGAGCAGTGTTTACTTTTAGCTTTACGTTCAGTGTTTGGAGAATATTACTTCTTTCCTCTGCTATAGAAACTCTTATACCCCTATCACACCTATGCGGAGTTATCACGGCTTCGCGTGGTGGTTGTAAGTACGGTTCATTTGCAGTTTTGGCGTAGTGATAACGTTTCCATCACGATGGTACCACAGTTTCGTACGGTTTCATGCGGAAGTGGTCGCGAAGGAAGAGAAATTGGGATATTTGGGGAGGAGCCATCACGGTGTCCTCGGCGTCATTACATATAGATCCGGTGTCGTTGCGGTTAACTGCTGTGTTTTTGCGGTTAAGTTGCGGTTTCATTTCATAAGCACTACGGCGCTGGCGGAAGTCTCTACGAAAAGATCACGGCGCATACGGAAGCAATACATTTACTACGGAAGCAATACATTTACTACGTAAGCGATGCTGTACATACATTCTCATTACGGTTCCGGAGTGCGGAAATGGCGGACTGGTCCACTGCACTTCACCGCGTGAAAATGTACAATATAAAAGGTCTCTCCTCTGCACCTTTTCATTCATTTAGTACATTTCTATAGACAAGGTGCTTTTCCTCGAGGAACAAACACTACTAAAGCTGATGTGTCTGGCTGAAAAAGTTTTCCTCATCAGAAGAGGAAGAAGAAGAAAAGAGTTGGAAAGACAACAAATTGCTGCAGAAAAAAGGAGAATGAGAAGACAGAAGAGATATTGGATGAGACAGTGGCTGCAGAGAAGGACATTGTATGAACAGTATGAGAAACTGATGGCCCAGAAGCTGGAAGTGTTCTTTGGCAGCAAGATAACATTTAATCTCTCCTCCATCTCAAAGAACTCATGCTCTTTTAAGAGCTCACCACATTTTCTAAAAAGAGCGAACCAATATTGGTAGTCACAAAAATTGAAAGCTGCTTGGTATTGTATTCCAAATGTCATTAAATAAACTAAACTAACTAAACTGGTGCTCTTCATTTAAAACTTTTTTATTTAATTTTCACCTTGCCATATATTCTTCTTCATTGCACTCAGTGTATATAACCTGTTTGTATATAACATATGCAACCTACTGTATTGATTATAAGTATATAATATCTTCACACTGGCTACACCAAAATCATTGCACTCTGTAAATAACTCTTCATCTGTATATAATACCTTCCTACAGTATAATTAATTTGCTCATTTGCACTCATATATTACCTCCTCACTGTATAACGTTTACATATGCAAAGTTCTTTAGCATGGTATACAATACCTTCTTTACTGTACCACCTGTAATCATTTTGCTCATTTGCACCTATTGTAACTAATCTACCTCTCTATACTGTATACTTTCTATTTATATATGCAAACTATTCTGCACTGTGAAATGCACTTCTGGTTGACAAGGAGATTTTTATGAATGATATGCAAACACCATACACCGTAATAACCGCAGAACAACGCGGGCTCCATAATAAAAACGCGGACACCGTAATCCATACGTGAGCATCATAACGGCAACGCAGACAATCCGCCATTGTTCCGTCAACAACGTAGTGATTGCGTAAAGCGAACGTAATGAGACCGTGAAGCCTCCGTCATCTGAGGTCAGCGGAAATCTGCATTTTCCTGACGGAAGGCTGCGTTGTCACTATGGTCTCATTACGGCGAGTAAGATGCTTTGCGGTGTTGTTACGTTTCAAATTTTTCGGCGTGAAAAATTAAACATGTTTAATTTTTTTTGCGGCCCTCACGAAAGCTCGCGGAACTTTGGCCGGTCACTCGCGATGGCTCGCGGTACCTAACACTGCGTGTCACCGCGAGTCAAACCGTATAGGTGATATAGGGGTATAAAGCCTCTTAAAAGTCCTCCTCTCTACTCTTAACAAATTTGACCTTAGGAGCTGTTTTTAGAGCTAAGATGTTTCGTCAATCATTTTTATCTTTACTAAGATTTAGTCCTAAATTTAAGGAGAAATTCTAAGAAAATGTCATATGAATCTACATACATCATATAACAAAGCAGAGGCTGGAGGGTTTGTTTGCCCGCGTGGATATCACTCAGAATATGGCAATCATAAACAACAACAAAAAAATCAAATCAAAACACAGAATATTGACTGTAGGAAAGCAAATGATCCACTATTTGTCCAGTTCACTTTCTCTATTAATATGAGGTCCCTCCGGTCTTGCTTGTTAAATTTGATATTGGAAAAAAAAAAAGTGATTGAGAATTGTAGGAGCAGATATTCAATTCTGGCTTGGCATGAAAGAACACATCCTGCACCAACACCACTAATTTTCATTCGCCCACAGCTGTTAGGTTTCTGCACTGACTGGATTGGTCTCTTTCTCTCTCTTTATCTCTCTCTCTCTTTGTCCAGCCTCCCGGCTGTCTTTCTTTTGATCAGTCTTTGTCTGTAGCTGTTTATAATGATAATGATCAAAAGCATTTTGGAATTAATAAAGATGCCATCTTACTTGGGCCTTTGTTCATGGAATTTCTATCTATCTATCTATCTATCTATCTATCTATCTATCTATCTATCTATCTATCTATCATGGATCTATCTATCTATCTATATGATATAATTAAATAAACATGACCTGCAACCTTATGTAGAATTCTCAATAATGTCTTTATTTTCAGAAGTGTGTACACACTATTGTTGAGTTAAATCCTGACGGCCCGTCTGTAAGCATACGTAGGTGGAAGAGGGTGGATAGTGGTTGGCTTCATATGTCTCAGAGAGAGCATGTATTAGCTTTCAATCTTGCTCTGGTGGTAGATGTTGTATGATAGGGGAGAGCTGGGTGGTGGGCAGTAAGAGGCAGATGGTGAAAACAGGGGGGAGAATATCTTCTCTTGGGTGGTGTGGTGTTGCAACGTGGTAGGATGCTGCAGCAATTATCATTGTTGCCTCACAGCTCCTGGTTTAATCCTGAGCTCAAGTGACCGAAATGTTTCTTTGGACATCCTCAGGGTTCCTCTGACGTCCATCCATTACCTAAAAGCCTACAGTTACAGTGCTCCTGAGACAAGCTTAATTAATTAATTAGTTAAAGTAGAACATCTCAAACACCAAGTTCCCTCTTAACGACTCTCAGCGAAATATACACATAACAACCCATGCACAAAGTTCAGTCACTCAGTTCCTATAAATCGCATCGCGGGAACGCAAATAAATGCACTATAAGCACAAAGCTGCTGCTGCTGGCCCRTCTGCATTATTAATGCAGAAACGTATAAGCCGTGGCCGCATGCTTTAAAAATGTGCAAGCTTTAAGTGAGCCCGAGCTATGATTAATACAAAAGAGATGAATTATTTAAAACTTCTTCCTCTTTCCTTTGCTCTTCGCTCTGGACCCGGGGCCAGGTTCACCTTTGCAAATCTAATGTGAGAGAACATACACACGTATTCACACGCCAACAGGTTCATCGTTTTTAGGAACGTTCTAGTTAATAAAATGAACAAAAACAAAACAAAATGTAGCTTACCCTACGGAGCAGCTTGTTGGGAATGTCAGGAACAAAATTCTCACAAAGACCCAAACTTTTATACTACAGTGCACATCCAGAACTTTTGACCCTAAATATCTATCTACAGTACTGTATAGTTAACCTTCATCATTATTTGATCTTTCGTTCTCCGGATTACAAATTACTACAAGTGACGAGCAGATCCAGTGGGTGTGCAATTTGTTCTGCCAAGACAGAACAAGACAGGTTTTAATTCAAATCGCAGGTTTACATAATTGAACTTGAAAAGTTTCCCATCTCTCTGTAACACCACAAGCTGTTTTAATGAAAGCGATTACAGAAGTGAGGACCTTCCACTACATTAAATGTAACTGTAACCATTTACAAAGTATGACGTGTTGTTCTTTAACAAATGGGCAGAAAAAAACATCACTGAACAAATATGCTTTTCCAATACAAATAACAGTCTCGAAACTGAACCTAATGACAATTTAATATAAAAGTGTATCTTCATCTTCATCAACTAGTTTATACTTCGTTCTGTGGGATTTATTTAGCTGTTAAAGGAGTTAAATTATGTTCCTTTATTTATTTTATATACTATATAGTATACTCTATTCATGTCCTCCAGTGAAGGATATACTGTATATGATAAGCCATAAGTTATAACTTTTCAAGTTCAACTTCACGTGGGTAAGTCAAAAAAATTCCGCACTCCAGTTATATTAAAACTTCTATTGTCGTCAAAATCAATTCTTACCGTTCAAGGCTATTGTCTTCCCAGTCACTGCTGTGCAGATGTGAACATGTTACATCAGTTCAATTGTAACCTCGATGCAAGCAAAGATGGTGGCCACACTTGTGATTTGCACAAAGAAGACCAACGTGCAGTGATTAGATTTTTTGTTGTCTGAGGGTGCACCTGACAGCATAAACAGAAGTGTTTGGATATCTGCAAAGGACATTTGGTCCGATATCCTAAGGAAAGTGAAGGTTTCCTAAAGACGATACATGGATTCATTACTACAAGTCTGAGAGTAAAAGATAAAGCATGGAACGGAAACATCCTCAATCGCCGACCAAGAAAAAGTCTAAAAGTCAACCATCGGCTGGAAAATTCATGTGTGCTTACAGTTTTCTGTGATTCTCAAAGACCAGGATTGGAACATTACCAGGAAAAAGGTTAAAAAATCAACAGTGCTCGTTACAGTGAGACGCTTATTGAAGAGCTGAAGACTAAACTTCGGATTAAATGCAGAGGACTGATATACAAAGGCATCGCGATCTCAGATTTCTGCCGCCACTTTTTGAGCATCCTCTCGATAATGCTGATTTCGCTTCATCAGACTTACACATGTTTGATCCATGGAAAGCAGCCCTATGAGGACGAACATTCACTTCTGATGAAGAAATTAAGACAGCGGTGCACTCGTGGCTCGCAGCTCAGCCTAAAACATTTTTAATGAGGGCATACGAAAGCTTGTTCACAGATTGATGAAGTGAATTGAAAAGCAATGAGATTTGTGTCGAAAAAATTATGTATTTGTCTTTTCTAAAAAATTTTTAAAAAAATGTTCTACAGCCAAAGTCATTTTGAGAGATATTTTTTTACTTACCCTTGTAGTATAGTACATTCACAGACTAACAGATAGATAGATAGATAGATAGATAGATAGATAGATAGATAGATAGATAGATAGATAGATACAGTGTCTTGCAAAAGTATTGATACCCCTTGAACTTTTCCATGTTTTGTCAAGTTACAACCTCCATAAACGTATGTTATTGGGATTTCATGTGATAGACCAACACAAAGTTGGAAGGAAAATGATTTGATTTGATTCATTACAAAAAAACAAAAAAAATGTGAGGCGTGCATTTGTATTCAGCCCCCTTTACTCTAATACCCTGAAGAAAATCCAGTGGTACCAATTGCCTTCAGAAGTCACCAAATTTGTAAATAGAGATATATAGATATATACTGTATATAGCTAGATATATAGATATATATATAGATACTGTAGATAGATAGATAGATAGATAGATAGATAGATAGACAGATTTTATTTGAATAGTTTATCTGACTTAATCCTCCTTCAGTACAACCGTCTTGGTATTTTACTGAGGAATATGACTAACATAAATTTGACAGAACAAAAAAACTAACAAACAAACAAACAAACAGAAGATGCTAAATGCTAAAACAGAGAGACGCTGTGGATGCACGAGACAAAAGTGGTGAGATGCTAAGCTAACCGAGTCACTCGAATACAGCCGACTACACCCGAATTAGCAATAACAATAAATAAAATAAATCAACGATTCATTAGCGACTCAGTCGTGAAAAATACTCCGCCTCTAAAACGGTTAAACGGTTAAAATAGCACGTTAGCATTTTTTTTCTCTCTTAAAGCGCTAGCATCCATCTCCTACCTGACCCACATCAGTCTCGCGCGCGCATCCCTCGGCAACGAGATGATCACCGGCGGCATTAAATCCTCGTCCTTTTTTTGCTGCTCCTCGTCTCCGTTTTCACGTTGATTTTATTTTATTATCAGTTTGATATATTTTTTAATAAGAGAAAACGCCGGGTTTTCTCCCCCCCCGTTAAAACGCGCGAGCGCTGCCTCTGTTTGCAGAGATGCTGCGCGCGTGGATGCAGCGGAGGGGAGTCTCGCGGTTGCGCGCGCGCGCACACACACACACACACACACACACACATACAACACACGCGCGCAGGAGATGACTGATGTACTGACCAAACCCTGTTCCTATTGGACAGCACATATTTATTATTTTATTATTGCATCGCATTATTTCTTGCTTTTTATAAACCATATGTTTTTTCTTTGTCTCACACTGATTTGCCACTTTATTAGGAACACATTTAGTCATGCAATTATGCAAGGAGCCAATCATTAGGCAGCAGTGTGATGCATGAACTTTTCACAGATGCAAGCAAAGAGCTTCATCAAACATACACAAACTAAATGTGATTCCAATGACTTGTCGTGGCTGGTGCATACTGGTGTGAGAATTTCAATACCTATCCTGGTATTTTCTTGCCTAACTCACCGACCTGGCACAAAAAAAATTGCAATGATGTAATGAGCATCAAGTGCACGATGGTTCTCCAAAACTAGTGTTCAAATAAAGCAATTAAACTGAAATCATTGAGAAGACAATGGAGTGTTTTTGTATACACACTTCAAGTTCTTTCATTTCTACCTGAATTGTTGCAACAACAAAAAAACATTGCATTATAATATTTCATTGCTGAGATCTTAATTTAACAGGACAGCTTTTACTTAGAGCGCCATCATCTAGCAATTATAGTTATAGTGCATCACCATTTGTTTTACCGGTGAAGGTGCACGTGGTTGTGTAGAGAAATGTCCTTTTAGGTACAGCAAAACAGATCGAGTCTCACCCTTGCTTCATGTCAATCATAAACACTATGATGCTCATTGTACACATCCTTCTAACACACAGCATACAGCTCTAGAGGTGAAATGATTTATAATTCTACTTCCTCTTCCTCGTCTGATGACTCTCAGCAACTGTTTTCATTACGGATCTAAATTCATGACAAGCTGCTTGTTTACAGAGCCTTAATACTTAAGCATTAGTAGCAGTACTTAAGCCTCACTGCTCAATGTATTCTACAGCAAAACACTGCTTTAACTGTTTATCACACATATGGAAATGAAGCCTGAGCCAACCACCGACGCTTAGCTGCAGCACAACGGCTGGAACAAAAAAAGAAAAAAGAAAAAATCAGTCCTGCATGCTCCACACACAACTTAAGCAGCCTACTTCCTAGAGCGATATGTTAATGAGGCTGCATTAAGCTGCTTCACTTGCAGGAACTCAGTCAAGGACGCTAAAAGAAGTCTGCACAATCCGGCACTCTCAATCGCACACACACGGAGGGATAAAAAGTGAGTGTAAAAAAAGTAAAAACTACTTACTTCCAGTATATATTTTAATAGTATAAAAATTTTGTTTGCACCAGAAGTGGGTAGTAATGAGTTACATTTACTTGAGTAACTTTTTGGAAAAAAATTTACTTCTATGAGTAGTTTTACCGCACCATACTTTTTTATTTTTCCTTGAGTAGATTTGTCAAGAAGAAACGTTACGCTTACTCCGCTACCTTCAGCTACACTCGACTTGTTACTTTTCTAACCATTTATTCTAGACATGAGCCGGTGGATCTCCTGCATGACTCTTTCACCAATCAGACGCAGCAACAATAATCACATGACTCCGTTTGACCAATCAGTTGGGAAGAAACCTTCAGCCGGTGTTCTATAAATTCATCCTACCTGTGAATCCGTCCAACATATGCTCACTTGCGCATGCGCAAATGTAATCTTTCTCTAATTCTGTGGAACGTCCATAAATCCATGCTGGTACTACTGGGACCTTGAGGTTAGTGTACAATCTTGCGGTGAGTATAGATTGCTTTTATTCATGTTTGTGTGATTAGATGTTAACTTTAATTGTACATATAATGTTACTTTAACAGTCTATGAATATATAAGTGTATTTCAGTACAGAATTAATCGCCATCACATTTTTATGCATCCCAAAAAATATGACGCATCCCTGACAACATATACAAAGCATGTTTCGCTTGCAAAAGAACAGCTTCATACTGCGGTGTCTTATGTATCTTCAAAAAACAGACACTTCAGCATATTTATATACACTGTGTGTATACACTAATATATAATTATTATAATTTCTACCAAAAATAAATCAGACATTGCGATTGTTACTCAGTTACTCAGTACTTGCGTAGTCTTTTCACCGAATACTTTTTTACTCTTACTTGAGTAATATTCTTTTGAAGTACAGATACTCTTACTTGAGAACATTTTTTGGCTACACTACCCACCTCTGTCTAGCACACTCACACTAAGATACACACTTCAAGAAGTGTGTGCAGACTGTGTGAAACACTCTTGAACATAATGCACACAGACAGACACACACAGACAGACACACAACATCAAAGAAGTGACATTTAATTAGTCTAACTACATCTGAGCAAGACAGAGGCATGAAAGAGAGAAAGCGAGAGAGAGAGAGAGAGAGAGAGAGAGAGACTATAAATATACACTGCATATTTTTATCTGAATTAATCTGAATTTTAAATACATGTGATTAGACAGTGAGGCAAAAAGCCTCACTGTGAACCAAAAGTGTTTAACAAGTGTGTCATGATTAATAAAGTTTATTATCGTTATATTCTTATATATATACACACACATATACACACACACATGAGCTGTGTGCTTTTAATCCTTTACGGCTTTACCACCACCAGTGTGGTTTCTGGAGGATGTCTAGCATAAGCAATCATTTTGTGTCTTCCTTGTGACAGACTGATTTTGTGACCAAAAATGATGAGCAGCAGGTAGCAGCGCTGTGTGCCTTCAACAACCTCCCAAGAGAACCAAAAAGCTTTCTGGGAAAATCAAAAAGCAGCGGATATTCAATGTGACTGGAGTGGAACATGTCGCCGGCTTTGAGTTCCTGGGTGTCCACATCTTCAAGAATCTGTCCTGGTACCATAACCCTCTACGTTTAGTTAAAACAGCGTCTTTACTTACTGATGAGACTTAAGAAAGTTCATCTGCCTCCCCAGATCTTATAAAGCTTCTGTCGCTGCACCATTGAAGGCATCCTGACCAACTATACTGTACCTATCACAGCGTCTGAATCTGACACATTATTGATTAACTACTCGGCAAAAAACTGCTGCTGTAATCATAAACACTGTGATGCTTGTTGTCATTGCTGTAGTTATAAACACTATGATGCTTGTTGTCATTGCTGTAATCATAAACACTGTTGCCTGTTGTCATTGCTGTAGTTATAAACACTATGATGCTCGTTGTCATTTTCTGTACTTATAAACACTATGATGCTCGTTGACATTGCTGTAATCATAAACACTATGATTGTCA
>QMIH01000425.1:79988-96223 GCA_003987875.1 Clarias batrachus | reverse complement strand
AGCTGATATCGATATAGTTTCGATACTGAAAATAATTTGCCAGTACTCTATAGTTACTGACTTTACATTCTATAAATATTCAATTATATTGAAAGTTTTTTTGCATTAAAAAAACAAAGCAAACAAAACATGAAAAGCATATGCATAGGGGGTGCTCTTCATCTCTTACCTTTTTCATGCTGTTTGACTGAATTACAGGATCTGAGAGGGAAGCAAAGAGAAAATGCTATTAATGGGTTTTTTTTTTTTTTTTTTTAAAGCAGTGACCAATGCTGATGAAAGAAATATATATTACTGGCTATGTGTTAAACCATGATATTATAATCAGTAGAGGTCATCAGTGCATTCAGTACCTTGGGATATACAGTACCTCATACTGTAGCTATTTACAGTACATGAAACATGTAGGCACTGAGTTATTGATGGGTTACCATCCATGACAACGGACTCTAGCTTTTTCTGTATCCAGAGTAAGAATCACCTGTATATTGCATGCCACAAGGTCATGAGGTTCCAACGAGCAGACTGCAAGGTCAGTTGAGTGGTGGCAAAATGTGTAAATATGACATTGCACAGAAAACACAGGTTTAGCCTTACTCAGATTGGTGCCTTAAGGGATTCCTGCAAATGGAGTGTGGAAGCAAGGGCAAAAAGCTCTTGGGGATTGTTGTGGATGGAGCTGCCTTCCACCTTCCAGAAAGGAAGTAGCAAGATTATGGCACTGCCCCATACTGTACACCACGATAAACAGGGACTTGGTACTTGTTCAACTATACCTAAATGAAAATTTGTATAATGAGAATAGGATCCATTGAATTTGTTGAATACCTTCAACTCAAGATCATAAAAGGGCATAGGGCTCTTAAGGTCCTCGGTTTAGCCTTACTCAGGATGGTGCCTTAAGGGACTCATGTAAACAGAGTGGGGATCCTATGTCATGCTCTTGGGAAATGTGGTGGATGGAGTAATCTTGCCTTTTTCTGAAAGGTTGTATTGTCAAAAGCCATCCGTTAAACACTCTCCATCCGGGATCATACAAGGCCACAAAGCATATATAAGGGCCATAAAATATGACTCTCTAGTTTAGCTTTTGAGTTCTGTGCAGTACGGGGGAAGCAATCAACAGTAAAGGCTGAAAGGGGAACAGTAAAGCAGTGAACAGTAAAGCCAGTAGGTGGCTGATGGATCTTGTCACAGTGAGCCGTCTGGCCGATTCGATGATTGATTGTCGTGACGTTGTCTCAGAACTGGTTAAAGGACGCCATTCATTATTTTCACTTGTTTGATATGTTCTGATCACAGAGCAGTAGGACATAAGTAGCAAGAAACCTACAGTACCACCAAGCCACCAATGCCCACCTTGGTTTGAATATGTACATGCATGAAAAGGAATCATGGTGATTCTTACTGCAGGTGATTCTAATCTGCTGCATTTCTGTATTTTAGGTGTTGTACAGTAATTGTACAACAGTGATCCATGAATATGTAAAGGGACATTAATTCAGTTCCTCTTGTCCTGCAGGCATGCTTACAGTTTAGTAAAGTGTTTTCTCATAGATTTTGATTTTTTTTGTAAATAATGAAAGAAACTTTTTCTTTTTTTGTCCTTAGTCAAAATTCTGGTACATAAACACAATAACGGGGCTCAGTAAGATGTGTTTAATAGTCTTTTTTTTTTCCGAAAGGGACATGCATTAGAGAAAAAAAAGCTGCGATTTATAGAGGTGGACTGAAACAGATGAGGTAAATGCGTATTTTTAGCTTGCTACGTAGCCTGACTGCCAGAAAGAGTAGGATGCATCTCTGAGTAGCCTTCAATAATGCATCAGAGTATGCTCTAAAAACTCTCAGAGAAATCTTTATGAGCGTGCACTCACAAGCATACACATCCTTGAAGATACCATRGCAATACACTCTTTCACATGCTCAGAATAGAAAAACTTGTCTTCGAGAAACAAAGTTTGCCTCTAAAAATAAGAAAAAGTTTGCGGCCTTGTGTGTGTGGACATGTGGAAGGGGGAAAAAAGAAAACCCTGATAGCAGAATAAATATGAGTGACTTCTCTGCTTACCTGTGCTAAATTGAGAGTAAACACATGCTGCCTCATGCCGGGCGAATGAAAGACAGACTCCACTGGATTCTCCTGAAAGATTAATAGCATCTTTAGCACACACACACACACACACACACACACACACACACACACACTCACCGTCTAACACACTGAATCACTTTCTAATTACACCATCAATCCATGAGAACCTCAACTAGGTAATTTAAAGTGAACAAATGCTAATCAAAATGCATCAGTATGGAGTGAAATAAACACTGTGATTCATACCTTTTCACTTCTGAACTTAAGAACTAGCTCTTTTTTGTTTAAATATTCATTTAAAATGTTTTCAGTCAGTTACGAGTGAAAGAATGTCAATGAATCATTTCCTCTAAGGAATCCCTGTCACTGTGTTAGCGGTCGTTTCATTATTCCACATCAATATGCCGCTAACAAAGTTTGTTAAGCACTCACGGCCTGAGAGACTGATTCCTTTACCTCAGAAGCTTCTTGACCAGAAGCCTTTGTGATCTGATACAATTTCCTTTTTTAGATTACATGCCATAAGTAAGAAAATGTCAATGCCTAAAGATTTAAGATTATGCTGACGTAACCTCCTTCACTCTCTAATCTGCTCACTACTGTATGTGGCACATGTTAACAACTTGTTAACAAGCTAGCTACRTAGAACATTAGCTTTTTAGATAGTCACTTGGTGATTTAGCTATACTGTACATTGTCTAAAGAAATCACACTGAAATTAACAAATCCCTAATATATATATATATTTTTTTTTTTTTTTTTTACTTGATGGCTAACTAGCACTTGCTAATGAACAGGCTAGCTGTTAAGAATTTTGGCTAGCTAGCTAATTAGCCTTTTACACCACGTTATTTACCAGATGCCAAAACCACAAATGTGAATATATATATATATATATATATATATAGAAAATATATCTAATATATCTAGTCACTCTGTCTCCTTCGCTTCTCTGACCTGTCCATGTTGTGTTTTACAGTTCATGCAAGCTACAAAGCTGACTAGCTTCCAACACAAGGAACTAGGAATCCCAAATCCCTCTCTAACTCGCACTAGATTTCCCTTTTTTTTTCTATTTACACTTTAACTACAGAATAGTTAGTTAGCTGAGGCTTTTCTAAAGTGGAATAAGTGAAGATATAAACAGGAACTTATACAGTGGTACGCAAATGCCCCATCTCACCAATTTTCACCTTAAGATTTGTAAGTTTATTTTAAATTAGCAAAATTTAATTATTGCCTAAGCATATAAAGCAATAAGAGTGATCAAATGGACCAAATTTATATATTTTTTAAAAAATTTGGCATTTTTGCAAGATTTAGTGTAGACTTAGCAATATGGGTACCAAGAATGTTAGCAAGGACGGTAGCAAGAAGAAAAAGGAGCCGCTTTCAGTTAAGTTTTTAAGGCAGTTAGGGCCAAGAGGAATCATAAATTAATGTCTACTTATTTCATTTACAGTACATGTTTTTGAAAACATTTTTGATTGTTTTTATATGCAAAAACATTATTATTATTATTATAGTGTTGAAAATGTATAATATTGGTAACATTTTTGGGTGGCTGGAACGGATTATGTGCATTTACATTATTTACTATGGGAAAATGTGTTTCGCTATATGAAATTTCGCCCAGAACAGATTCAATTCATATGCAGAGATTTACAGGACTGTCCAACACCTCCGCTGTTTATTATCCTACACTTTTGGCTGCGTACAGTAGTACAAGTAAGAATTTAACACTTTTTCCACCCCAGTAAATAAGAAATGCTTGTCAGCCATCTGGGTCCCCTACTGGCCCAGAGCCCTCGGTGGGTTCCTGCTTTTCCTGCTGACAAGCAGTGCCTCTTTTCAAGTGCTACAAGTGGCCATATAGTGTGCACTATTTGTATGTTGTTGTGATTGAAAGGTCAGAGTGGTATGGTAAAATATGTGCAATACTGTAATGCAAAGAATATGTCTATATGCAACCAGTATAACTGGGATGCATCGTAAGCTGCTGTATGTCTTGGATCATACAGTAGGAAAAAAAGTTCCTAAATCACAATCCTACCAGGTTTCAAAAGTGTCCAGTGTTAGCAAGAGCTTACTTTCTCTCTCTCCACTATGTTTAAATTCATATGAATGAGAAATTTAAGCAGTGGAGACAACAAATATTGGACTCAGAGCTCCAGAATGCAGTTGTGCTACTTTAAGTTGCTCAGAGACCTAAGAGATGATGAGTGAGACAGATTGGATGGCAATATGGGCCTGTTTGTGTCTACAGATTAGGAGTGTCCCACTGGTATTAGTATCAGTGGCCGTCTTACAGCATTGTGGGTAATGTAGGAAGCAATCAGCCAAAGCGAAATTAGACCAAATTGTTAGTAAAAGAAGCTTAAATATTTTGCACAACTGAAGCTCACACATTTGTTATAAACTTAATTGCGGTCGATTTTACTTTAGATGCCTGCCTAAATCAGTTCCTTCAGTCCTTTGAATCATATATCATATCAAAGGCAGATTCTGTATGCATGCATTCCAAAAAATAATTGGATGCAGACATAGAGCCAAAGGCAAAGCTATTGGGCAAACAAAACCGAGGCATTTCTGGGCACCGCAGGGAGTGGATGTCAGGTTTGCTAGTGCTTGAGCTCACCAACGCTGATGTAGAGCCTGTACATTTACCAGCATATAAAGCATTTTTATTGCTCTCCACTCCTGGCACTAAAGTCACAATGTAATGCCTTTAATCAACGCTCCACTTAAAGAAAACCTATATCTGCCTCAGCCTTGTAAATTTTGCCCAACATTTCGCTTTTACCAAAAAGCACAGCTAATAAAAGTGATTGAGAAGACAGTGTTCTAAAGTCTGTGATTAGAATGCAGGCAGGGAAAACAGTTACACCAAAGGTTATGTTACTCGGGAGTCTTGACTCTAATCCAGTGGTTCTCGACTCTCGTCCTGGAGGACCACCTGCCCTGAACACTTTAGTGATTTCCCAGCTCCCAGCACATGTGATTAAACTAATCAGCTAATTAACACCCTGAAGTCGATGTGATAGAACAGGGGAAACACTAAAATTTGCAAGGCAGGTGGTGCTCCAGGAGCAGGGGTGAGATCCAATGCTGTAATCAATGACCGTTCATGCACCCCAAGATGACCCTCCATTAAGTGTTAGTCTTGCAAGGGCTACATGTTCACAGCTAAATGCAGGTAACAGCTAAGAGTCAGTAACTCTGAGAATTTACATAAATCTGTGATAAACACCAAAAGTATTGAGACAAAAGTGAAATTTAATTTTGACAACCAAGATGATGAGGTTAATTTGTTTGTAATTTTATGTAATAGATTTGCTATAGGAAGCACGGTGGTATCATGTTCTCCTCGTGCTTGGTGGGTTTCCTCCGAGTACTCCGGTTTCCTCCAACAGTCCAAAGACATGCAAGTTAGGCTAATTGGCATTCACAAATTGGCCGTAGTATGTGAATGAGTGTGTCCAGCGATGGAGTGGCACTCTGTCCCCGCCTTGTGCCCTAAGTCTCCTGGGATAGGCTCCAGGCCCAGGGCTCCATGACCCGGAATACAGGATTAAGTGGTATAGATGATGAGTGAGTAAGTGAGTGAGAATTGCTATACAGGTAGTCCCCAACTACATGATCTGTTCAGGGAGCACAGTCGTAAGTTGGATTTGTTCCTAAGTCTGACAGAATTAGTCTTATATGCCTTTGACACGAATATATACAACTTAAAGTATACCAATTAAACCCGACTTAATCTGTCCCCTTTTCCCACACTGCCAAAATATGGCCAAAAATCACAATAATAAAGGAAATGAATTTCACAGTGAAATGTGAAATGCAACAGAGCTGTCTCTGGGCCTTGAAATCGTGAGGGGAATCCTGGACACAATTTTGTCTCAGAGCTGTTTTCCACTGTATTGGACTGTGAACTCTGTTTTGTTGAGGATTTTCCAAAATTAGGATTATTCACCATCAAGACAGCTTCACAGGACAGACATCTTCTATCATCATGCTCCAGGATTGATTCATTAAAACCGGTGAGGATGACTAATTTGTCCCGCACCCCAACACCGACTCACATACAACATACCATACATTTTATACTGTACATTCACTTACAGACAGAAAATATTGTATGTTATTATTGTATTAAAATATTGAGCTACTTCCGTGATTTGTTTGCATTTATGAATGTCCGTTGGACCAAGGTCTGTTCGTATCTGCGGAAATTTGTAACACGAATGTTCGTAAGTTGAGGACTACCTGTACAACAATCAGTATTTATTTTGACATAACTCTTTAATCTTCAAAACCCACTGGATCCGGCTAGGCATAGAGTCAAAAATACATCTGCAGTCCTCTGGTCTCACTAGCTCAATCCATTGATCATAAACAGAAGTGCTGCTGCCTTCTTCACCATTGTTCCACAGTTTGCTATTGTGTTTAGGTCTGGAGCTGATTCAGGCCATGGCTCCAGAAGCTGGATACCATTGTCACATTTGCACTTTTAATACACAGTTAATTATCACAAAATCTTCGGCCACAAGGTGAGAACTAATTAGTGAAATCACCTGTTTTGTGCACAGGGAGAACTATACCACATGGCATATGTCGCCTTAATACCTTTGGTCATCACTGTAACTAGGGACGACTGCTATAAATAGGCTAAAAGGGTCAAAAAGAATATATATATATATATTATTATTATCCATTTGTTATAGACAAAGAAGGTAAGGTAAACTTTGAGCGTGCTACTTTAGTCAGACTCTTGCAGTGCAATCATGCCACCATCCTGACATGCAGTATGTATTATGTATGCATAGCCAGCCATATTCTAAATCCACACCTCACTCTGCGTTCCATTTCCCACATTCGTGATTGTGTGTTTTTACAAAAAAAACATATATGAATATCTTCTTCTTTTTTTTTACTTGAAGAAAAAAAGTGAAAATTAATGAAACGTACAGTCAGTGTTGTGTGAAAAGCCTGCTGCGATATTTGTACATAAAAATCTATGCGCTGTGAGATCAGAAGACTGATACTGAATCTAATTCAGACGCGAGTGCTGCAATTATAATACTGCTTAAGGAAAGGAAAGGAAAAATCCACCCTGCCCGTTAATCTTATTGCATATTAATCTTCAGAAGTTTTTCCACCTTAATGTAGTTTCATACTTCTTTCATCATCATGTTGGTCTGTTTTCACTTCGAATGGCTTCTTTACCCACAACGCCGGTTGATTATGCGATGATTAGAGATGCCTCGTTTCAGCTCGAAGACACTAAGGGAATTTAATCTTTCATTCTGTCCACCTCCCGCACCTTGTCATCGGTATGCTCTGCCCGAACAGATCTTCATCTTTCGTGCTAAAACCATCAACACAGCGTGCAGCTAAAAGCATTGCTACATTGCATTTCGAAGCTCTGATTCCAGGGTTTGCTCCACTTTGTTGATAATGTGACATCAGACCTCGTTCGAAAGTGCTGAGTGAGAATAAAGCTCTTTACTTTTGTTTCTAGGAGCTAACTGAGAAACCTGGGTGTTTCAAAAAGTTTTTTTATTTGAGATTACTGTGACAACACCTTTTGTACCATAGAAAATCTCTTTCCGTGTCCAATCTCTTATCGTGTCCAATTCCTCCCCGTCACTAGGGGGCTCCACATTAAGGCTACTACTACTACTCGGCCAGCAGGGCTGAAGACTATCGCGTGTTTTCTCCGCACTACGTGATGCCAGCCAACCGCATCTTTTTGAGCTGCTCGCTCAGGCACCGCTGGGGGCGGCGTAACACACTCGGAGGACAGCGCTATCCGCTCCTTCCGCTTGCGTGAGCTCACAGACGCCCCTGATTGGCTGTAGATCCGTTATTAATGTGGGAGCACTAAGTACCTCTCATCCCTCCCCTCTGAGAGAGCTCGGCCAATCAGCTCCCTCTAGACCACCGGCTGTGAGAGGTTACAGCATCACCTGGGAATCGAACTCGCGACCTCCTGATGATAGGGCGAGCGCTTTACCACTGCGCCACTCACAAAATCTCTAATGAAATACACTATCAGTCAAAAGTGTGGACACGCTTTCTAATTACTGTACATGGTTTTTCCTGATTTTTATTATAAAACAATTCCGAAGGCGTCCAAAATATGCAATAATCTCCTTTAAACAGTTGATATTGAGATGTATGTGCTTGCGTCCAAACTTTTGACTGATACTGTACGGTACATACTCAACCAACAAATAACCAGATGAATCACTAAACACATCATAAAAGCAAGATCTCACGTGTTTCAGAGTAGACGTACACACATAG
This sequence comes from Clarias batrachus, assembly GCA_003987875.1. Taxonomy (NCBI): domain Eukaryota; kingdom Metazoa; phylum Chordata; class Actinopteri; order Siluriformes; family Clariidae; genus Clarias; species Clarias batrachus. Next base: position 87,819 of record QMIH01000425.1, on the reverse strand, counting down.
CCTGAATATTATGTTTCTACATTAGTGAAATGTTCCTGCTTGTTGCAAAATGGGTTCTCAAGTCATGGTATAGCCATTATGAGCATCTTAAAGGGATAAAAAAAAAAGAAAGCGAAACACTTAGTATAAAAACTTAAATGTTAAATGCTGATTATTTCTGGGCAGGCCAGAAATACAGTATGTGTGTTTTGATTTCTGGGTATTTTACATCGAATAAAAGGAAACTGTGTGTGTGTGTGTGTGTGTGTGTGTGAGTGTGTGTGTGAAGCAAGACAGCACAAATTGGAGATTCAAACGGAAGATTCAAAAGGAAATGACTTGCGCAAATAATGTACAATGCGTGTTCAAGTCAAACCGGGACTTTTTTTTTTATAAACACCTTTTATTTTTGCAATATAATCTCCACCCACTAATGCACTTATCCCAGTGTTTTACTAGTGCTTGGATACCATGAAGGTAGAACGTTTTCTCAGTACGCCGGAGACATGATTGTCTGATTGCCTGCCTGATTAATGTCCGGAACGCTGACCTCCCAGGAACTCCTGTTAATGGCCCAAGAATGTGGAAATGTGTTGGAGAGAGGCCAGGACTGTATGACTATAACCTCCAGCCGAGTTCCTGTAATGTGCACATGGTGTTCGTTAATGATTGTGTGCACAGTTCCCACAGATCACAAGGATCAACCTCGGCCAGGATTGTCATTCACACATTTGCACACTTTTTAAAACGTCTCATCACCACACTGTGCATAAACTGTTCTGTAAACGTCGATGTTCACGCTTTCATCCATGATAAATCTCATCACAGGTCCCGGTTTGACTTGAACACGCCTCGTAGAGAAAATTCTGTACTGTACTGTACCTACGGAGGGTGTGTAATGTACTGTACATTTGGTTCTCTGGGTTGTGATTGACTTTCACATACGGTAGGTAGCTTAAACGTACAGTAAGTCGTGTGACAAACTACAAAAACACCGCTTCAGCTTTGGCGGCGCGGTGGCTTAGTGGTTAGCACTGGCAAATTGCACCTCCAGGTTCTGGGTGTGTGTGTATGAGTGGATGTGTGTGGATTGGCAATCTCCCCAGGTTGGCCCCCTGTGACCAGTAATTCAAGTTAGCGCGGTATAAACGGCGAATGAGTGAGTATAAAGTTCTTTTGTAATCATAGTTATACAACGCTATAAAGGTTTGTCATGCATGAGGCGATTGTGAATGTTTGCAAGTTATACAGAAACTGACTGAGAAAGAAAGCGACAGAAGGACACAAAACAATTGTGTGTTTGTACAGTATGTATGCACTGTATGTCTGTGTGTGTGTGTGTGTGTGTGTGTGTGTGTGTGTGAGCAGGACTGAGACTATGCTTTACTCGAATGCGGTGTTTTATTGATCTCAGTGGACATTAGACTGAGAGACATATTAAAAACGTCCACACGGAGACCTTGAGACGAACGCTTTGGACCGAAAGAAAGCATAAGGAAGAGGGAAGAAGAAAAAAACAAGCAACACACAAGAATCTATATATACTTAACCTAAAACCTATACCTAATAGCTATACTGTACAGTTTGTTCCAGATTTGAAAAGACATATAGTCAAGAGACAAACACCTATTATCTATACTATATATATATATATATACAGTACTGTGCAAAAGTCTTAGGCGCCATATTATCTGTAGTACAAATTTTGTCATATAAGTTTATTATGTCTGCATTATTATGTACAAGACCATTCCCTACAAAGATACACTACAATTAATGACTAAATAACATTACAGAAGAATATTTGCATGCCTGTAAAGAAAGTGACATATTACAGTTTTCAGATGGGAAAAAAAATTAAATAATGTCGACTCCTGGGTTTTGCATGAAAATAGAAAGGAGCGAGTGTGACCAAGTTACTAAAAGAACTCATATTCTCCAGCATGCTCAGTAAAACCTGACAGCTGTTTTACTTAGAATACTGCACACATCTGTATCGAACACTACCGCTTATGTTCAAGCAAAGAGTTTCCACACCAGATATTGACCATTTATTATTACTTAGTGCTTTTAATAGAAGTTTCTTTTCATGTAGAAATGTTTTCAAAAGCATCATCACATTTGGCTTTTGTTCGGATGTTCCCAAGACTTTTGCACAGTACTGTAAATAAAACAGCTGTTAGGTTTTACTGAGCGTGCTGGAGAATATGGTACAGTACTGTATACATATAGTAAGAAAGGAGAACAAGAATATACTGTACTATATATATACTGTATTCTTCTTCTCCTCTCATACCTATATATGTGTATATACAGTTTGTCTAAAAGCAAAGCTCTCGCGTCTGAATTCTCGACTGTTCCGTCTTTTCAGATCTGGAACAAACATCAAATTATCACCTTGGTGTGTGTCAAGCATTACTTATTTTACATTATTTATCACCTTCCTGTTTCACACCCTGCTCCTCGTTAACGTTCTCCMCTCACACAGTAAAAATACCATCCCTCTCTCTCTCTCTCTCGCTCACTCACTCGCTCACTCACCTCAACGTTCTCCCACAGAGGCGATCTGAAAGAGAGAGAGAGAGAGAGAGAGAGAGAGAGAGATACAGAAGATTATCACGTGATCGCATGATGGTAAAATGACGTCAGTGTATATTAATTGCTGATTGCGATGGTTCCAGATACAAGGTAATGAAAGTAATAAATGGTGACGCGGTGATGTTTCCTGCGCGGTTTTATTCCCCAGTTTGGGAAGAATAGTCGAGCCTAAAGCTGCACTTTTTTCAGACACCTCGTTGATTATTTTCCTTAAGCAGCATGCACCTTACCTTATGTTTCACTCACTACGCTTTGACCTGTAAGCTGGTGCTGATGGGCTTCCATTACATCACAGCCTTTTGTTTCATTCCTTATTTATTTAACAAAAAATACGCTTGTACTGTACATCTACTCATATACTGCACATATCATGATGTGAGATTATACATCCTGTAGAAATATAGAGTATTACTAATATCCTGTAGATTTTCATATTCATCGAAACACATACCTGTACAGTAGACACATAATAATAATAATAATAATAATAATAATAATAATAATAATATCGGAAAAGAAGATACATAATTATAATATCAAACTAGAATATAATGCATAATCAAATTTCTATAGTATATAAGCAATTTTTATATACTTTGTGTGGCAGGAGCGTTCTTGAGTTCAAAGGTCAAATCGAGTCCATACAGTACACTAAGCCAGAAATCTCCTGTCTATCTCGGTGTGTGTGCGTTTGTGCGATCCAGCTCCATCAGTCATATACAGACAGAGATCCCTAAGATATACATCACACACACACACACACACACACACACACACACAGATTCAGACGCACAGATACAGAATTCCATCTTCCTCCTCCACTCTCTTTCACACACGCACACACACACACGCGCACACACACACACGCACACGCTCTCGCACTCGCATCTCGAGAAAGTTGTTTGACTCTGTGCCTAATGATAACAGATGAGGTGTCAATATGAAGGTGAGAGAGTCTAAGTCATCCTAGCAGTGTGTGTGTGTGTGTGTGTGTGTGTGTGAGTGTGTTCTGCTTTTGTCTCTCTATCTTTCTCTTTCTCTCTTTATCAAAGCAAGAAGGAGAGATAGCCCTTGAATGCAGGGGGTTTAGGGTTTGAGGTCTATAGTTTTTGGAGATGTGATTTATTATACAGTTGGCTACAGTAAGACCTAAATTTGTTTATGGGCTATTTATTTATTTATTTATTTATTTATTTCATCAGTTATTCCAAAAACGATAGGAAGCGCTTCGTTGATTTGCTCACACTTTGTGTAAGAGTGCATTATTTAAATCGTCAAGGTGTTTAAGGAAACCCTTGGGAAAACCCATTGCTTAATGGTCCATATACTGTATATACTGTATATACTGTATGCCTTATTGGCACTACAGCTTTAATATAATACAAGCCAACTTTTACACCTTTCCTTCTTTTTCAGCATCCATGTTCAGTACATATACACTGTTCGAGTTTCCAGTGGATGGACGCGACTGTAAACGACATCTCTTTACATCATTAGTTGTTGTTCAATGAATCGAAGGAACCTAAAAGGGAAAAGAGAGCCCATCTAACATCGCGGGCCCTTGGAATGAACTGTGGAATGAATGTCATGTTTTGTCGGCCATTTTGAATCCTGACCCGAATATCAATGACTTTGTTATCCAGAAGCGCCTCGCTCGGACAACTGACCATCCAAAACCTTTTCCTCAATCTAGTACTGTAGGAGTCCATGAAATCAATCAATGAATCAATGAATCAATGAATCAATTTCCAGTCAAACCATATTAGTCAAACTGGATGACATCGTCCCTTACTAAAAAAAAAACTAGATAGAATATTGACAGGCCGCAGTAGCATTGTTTATACACTTTTTATAACACACTGTGATATGCACAGTACTGTGCCGCTGTCTTAAGAGATGATGCATGTTTAAAAAGTGATTCATTTTGCAAACATACAGTAGCATGTACAGTATAAGATGTATAGCCTACTATATATAATACATGTACAATGCATTGATGTTATTTTTTTAATAATATGTCTTTCCCCGGGACACTATTGCGACACATGGGTATGTCTTGGTGTAACACAAGTGTATAAGTGCATGAGGGTGCATTCGCTAGAGATACAGGTGTTGTACGGCACATCACGTTTCTATCATAGTGAATGTGTGCAAAAGTTCAATCTAGATTTGTCGAAATGATGGATAGGGTCATGCAAATGCAAATGTGAATGCAATGCCAAATCCTAAAACAAATAAATAAATGTAAAGGGATCCAAGTGGAGGTGTGGTAAGAAGTAAGGAATTTTGCAGTTAAAACATTAAGGTGTCTATTTATTAAAAAGGGTCAGATGTATTGCAAAATCCTACATGATGATCAATTGCTGAATTGAGCTGTGGAGAAAGATATCTATCTATCTATCTATCTATCTATCTATCTATCTATCTATCTATCTATCTATGTTATGCATTATACACTACAACTGCTTTTGCATCATAAACAAAATGAACTCTGCTGTTTTATATACTGATTTTTAAAAAAGTTTTTCTTAATCATAATGTGCCTGTTTCTTCGGGACACTATCATGACACAGGGATATGTACGGGTGTATCACTTGTGTAGGAGTGCATTTGCCAGGGATACAGGTGTTGTACGGCACGTCACATTTCCATCATACGCGCACACACACACACACACACACACACGCACACACACCAAGTTCAGTCATGTCATTCCTAACTCTTGGAAAAAGTTCAACAAATCCAGATTTGTTGAAATGATGGGTAAGGTCATGCAAATGCAATGGCAAATCCTAGAACAAACAAACAAACAAACAAACAAACTTATAAATACAGCAAAAGGAAACCAAGTGGAGGTGTGTTAAGAAGTGAGAAATTATGCAATAAGCTATTAAGGTGTCTGATTATTAGGGGGTGAGATTGATTGCAAAATCCTACATGAGGCCCCAGAGATCAATTGCAGAACCTTTAAAAGTGGAGAAAAAAGTGGGACATGCCTGGGCATTCACTATCTATCTATCTATCTATCTATCTATCTATCTATCTATCTATCTATCTATTATACATCACGCACTACAGCTGTTTTTGTCATTTTGTCATCATACATAGACTGAACTCTGATTTGCATGAAGTGAATGAAAAACTGATGCTATTAAATCTTTGCAGTAGTGAATAACTCCTGCAACAGAAGAGTGCTGTGATGCACTTACCCTAATGTCCCGTTGAGAAGTCTGGGGAAGGAGAATGTCCAAGCGGAGTCCTGGTCTCTCTTCGTCCCGAGCAGGAGACAACAGTGCCACGCAAAAAAAAAAACAAAAGAACTATCAGGAGTCGAAACTAGTTATGTAATGTGTAGCCTAATTTCCAGTTGAGAAAAGATTACATTATAAGAAAAGATTAAAAGGAGTGCCGAGGCGCGCGCGCGCGAGCGAGCGAGCGGAGCTTGCGCTTCGGGAAGAGGAGAGCGATATGGCAAGACGCGCGCGCGCGCCAACACACACACACACACACGCACGCACGCACGCGTACACGCGCGCGAGCAGCACGCACGAGCAGGCACACACGAGAAGGATGCAGCATTAGCAAAACAAAAAACATAAGTCACAGCAGCAGACACACGCGCGCGAGTTAGAGAAAGAGAGAGAGTTTATGAATTCCACTAAAACCATTCATTTTATTATTCATTTCCACAATTAATAATTTACATATTAATCACTTCACATAGTTTAGAGTGAAACAAGGTTTTAAGATGTTACTCAGCTTATATATTTACCTCAGAGTAAACCATAAATGTATCATCGTTATGATGTTATAATGGTTTGTTGGAAAGTTGAGGAATACAAATATTACTGCACATGTTTCAATAATCACACTAATACTTGATATACAGTAATTAGATTATGTTTATTTATATTTAATATTTTACTCCAGTCTCTGGTTGCAAAAAGTTTGACTACCTTTATCCTGAGTGACATGTGCACAGCTAGCATGATAGCGGTAACACAATTAGTGACTGTTCTCATTAAAATTTGATAGGCTTAAGTGAAAACATCTCTTTCGTAGCCTCRATTAAACACAAGACAAGAGAACAGAGTGGTACAGAGAACCTTATAAGGGCAGGTGCTCAAGCAGGTTCTGAATTATGATCTACGTTAAACTTCAAGGTGAAATGTGAACTAAATACAGGCTGGATTGTTTGGTCGTAAATGTATGGATTGTACAGTATATATATGGAGATTGAAAGTGCATTGCAACAAGCGATCATGGGATAGAGGAACTTGAGCTTCAGACATGGCTTTACAAAAATAATAATAATAATAATAATAAAGGAAACTTTTACAATGGGCACTGTGTTAGAAGAACAAACGGGACAATGTTGAGGATCTTAAATAACCTTAAATAACCAATCTTAAATAACCAATCACCAAACATTACTGTTTTTGATGTTTTTTAATCATTACTGTTTCACTGATTACTATTGTTCCTGGTGACCAGCTACTGTACTGATAAGCCTTGTTTCTATTGGCCGTTTGCTAATCCCTACTCTGGTCAGAATTTTCTTAAATGACCAATAACTGTTCACCGTTGTCCTTGACAGCTGATCACAGATCACTTTCAGTCTTTCTAACTATTCACCAATTAGCATTGTTCCTTTAACCCCCTCACTGATCACCATTGGGTCAAAGAACCAATAACTGATCATTTCTGTTTCCTACAACCAATCAGTGACCACCATTTTCCAACATCCAAACACATATTGGAACTGTAGCTGAACACTGATCACCATTATTCCCAATCCTTGATCACCACTGCTCCCAGTGACCAATTACTGACCAAGAACAAACCTTCATTGTTCTTAATGATGAATTGCTGGTCAGCATTGATCCCGTCTTTGATTATCATCATTCTTGATAACTATTTACTAATCACCATTGTTTCCACAACCAATCACTGACCACCATTGTCCGTAATGTCCAATCACTGACCACTATTGTCCATAATGTCCAATCAGTGATCACTATTGTCCGTAATGTCCAATCAGTGATCACTCTTCTGTATCCCTGTACTTCTTGCCTATTTCCTAACGACATTTTACTTTTCTGCATTCTATATTATTGCATTTGTTAAACATATAAACACCTCTCAGTCTCAGGACTTGAATTAAATGTATAAATCTCCATAAAGTAGTGAACCCAGATTTTTGTTACTTCTCTCTAACTGTATGTCTAWGCGTTTWTWWTTTTTKSSGKKGKWA
>QMIH01000425.1:25618-36234 GCA_003987875.1 Clarias batrachus | reverse complement strand
GTGTGTGTGTGTGTGTGTGTGTGTGTGTGAGAATATAATGCCCTTGTCATACTTGTACTGAACAAACAGCACAGTGTATAGAGTAACTAAGAGGGCAAAAGAAAAATTGTGCACACACAGGCAAACACACATACGCAAACACACACACACACACACATCAGTGCACACGGCAAGAAAGGGGGGGAGTGAAGGATGTGGCGGGCTTTCAGGATCAAAGGGTGGCAGAGAGAAAGAGAGATCGACAGACAGAGAAAGAAAGAAAGAGAGAAACACGCTACGAGACAGAAAGAAGGACACAAGACAGACCAAAGACTGAGAGAGAAGTAAAAGAGACACAACCAGCGAGAAAATGCCAGACAAACAATAAGACGGGCAGATGGACAGGGAATGAGAAACGAAGGTCAAAGTTTAGGACAGTATAATCTGTGATCTTTAATCTGTACAGTGATAAAGGACGGCTCCTTCATGTTAGCAATAAGTGTTTTAAAGCTGCTGTGTGGATCATGTTGAACACACACACACACACACACACACACTCTTGCTTCAGTTCTCTCCATTCAGAACCAGGGATGCACAGGTTAAAGTTTGTAGACACCTTCGACCTCATGATCGTGTTAACATTCAAGCCGAGTTATCTCTCTACTTATTAAAGGAACTCTGTCTTTTACGACGTGTGATAACACTAATCTAGGTGTCCACATAAGATCGGGTCACGCAAGACTTCCAGGAAGCGAGGCCTCGTTCTCCACATCTGTTTAAAAGGCTGTATTTTTTCAGCTGTGGTCCCATGAAGGAGGAGAACTACAGCTTGCGTTGCTCTTACAAGACTTCTCCATGTCAGTGTGAGACATAGTTTAAAGAGGGACGTTACTGGTGTCTTCACTGACATACAGTCAGACTCATGGGGGGGGGGAGCATTCTGATTGCTCTATAGCGCCATGGTTGGTAAGGCTTCAAAGGGGGCAGCTGCCACCCTGAATTGTGAAACATGTGACTGCTATTGCTCAACTAGTAGGTGCTACTTGCAAGGCAACTATAAGGCAGATACTGTAATGATGATATGTATGCAATTTATTTTACAAAACACAGCTTGATATAGTATCTGTCGACTATTAGATTTTTATTCATAGATTGTCTTGCGAAAAAACAACCAGAGAAATACCAATACTTCAAGATATACTTCTTGAAGGTTTGAAATGTACGCAACATTTTGCTTTACAACAAGATCCACAGTGTCCACAGGAAGTAGTTATCATACACCGCGTATGTACTGTATGATGAGCAATCTTTTCATAACATCGGGAGGTATGTGAAAATACTGATCAACCAGACCAAAATAACGTCTAGCATACGACCATTGGAAGAGAAAACCAAGACGCTAGCTAACAACTCGCTATTTTGTCCAGGACACCAAGACAATATGCTTTATTAGAAGCTTTGTTGCTAACAATACTACAACTATTATATAAGGAAATAGCAAACTCTTTCCATTTAACCTACTTAATTTATTATTATCACTTATCAACCTTATCATTTTGATTCATACATATTCACATTTCATACAAATTTCAATAATTCATTTGATTGTGTAAAACTACTTTGCGACAATGTCACTTGTTGAAAGCGCTATACAAGTAAAATTTAATCTAACTGAATTTAATTAACTAGCTACAGTAACTAGCGCTGCCGTGTTCCAGACAAGTAAAACCTTATTAATCTGTTATAATATACATAAATATTAATCCATATTTCTTTCTAGCTGTAAAAGCTTGACTGATATATACATGGCTTTAACCTTTCGTCGGGGATTTTACTCTCTAACCTACATCCTACCGATCCTTTTTTTGGCTCAAAAGCTAACTAACACTAGCCACTTTTTAAGCTTTGCACCTCAAGGTACACATTATCTAACCTGAACATTAACTATCATTTTGGCTAGTCATCAAAACTTACCAAACATTCCCTTATGCAGTAAATTATGAGGTGATTCAGGAACAGCAAGAATGGATGGGAAATATACATTGTGTGTACGGTATGTGCTTTTATATTGTATACTGTATATTAACCTTTTAAACAATTTGCACGTACAGTAGCTCTTCTATTGGATCAGAATACACGGGCCAGCCTTTGCTCCCTACATGCACCAGTGAGCCTTGGCCACACATGACCCTGTCGCTGGTCCACTGGTTTTCTTTTCTTGGCCAATTTTTGGTAGGTCCTGACCACTGCAGACTGGAAACATCCCTCAAGCAAGAGCTGCAGTTTTCGAGTTGCTCTAACCCAGTCCTCTAGCCATCGCAATATCATATGCAATACCGTTCTTATTACAATGGCACCTGGATGTGGGTGGGTTATATTAAGCAACAAGTCAATCGTTTTTTTTTTCTTCCTTAAGTCGATGCATTAGAATACACAAGTGTAAGGATTTGATAAAGGCCAAATTGTGATGGCTAGACGACTGGGTCAGAGCAAGTTCAAAACGGCAGGTCTTGTGGGATGTTCCAGGTCTGCAGTGGTCAGGACCTACCAAAAGTAATCCAAGCAAGTGAACCCGGTATACTGGCAACATGGTCATGGGTGGCCAAGGCTCACAGATGCACATGGGGAGTGAAGGCTGACCTGTGTAGTCTGAGCCAACAGAAGAGCTCAAATTGCTGAAAAGGTTAATCCTGGTTGTGATAGAAAGGTGTCAGAACAGTGCATTACTGTTTTGGTGGACAAATTTTAGGCAGGCTTTTTATAAAATTTGGCACTAATTCTACTGCACTTCCTTTTTTTTTTTTTTTTAAATGTAAGTAAATTTTTTATATTGACCATGTTTAACTGCTTTGTTTTAAAGATCGGATTTCCTCCAGGTCTAATCGCCTCTATTATGTCACTTCCAATGGGTTTCATATCAAATGCATCATAATGTTTTACTTAAATGTCTGGAGTCTATACCTGTCAAGTATGAATTGCGAAAACAAACAAAAAAAAACTTGTTAATAATGAAAATTGTTGTATTAAATTGAAAAAAAAGAAGAAAAATCTAAATCAAAGCATTTTTGTTTTTTGTCTTCTTAAGGTTTGGAAATCAAGTCAAGCACAAACATTTTAAAGTGTACATAAGAAAAGAAAAATATCCTACAGTGCAACTTGATTATCAAGTTTTGGACAGATTTATGGACAGATTTATTTTGGACACATTTATAAAGTAAATAAGACCTCCATGCCGTTTTGTTGATGAAGACTGTATTTATATAAGTTTTTCCAGGCACTCTGCTACAAGACGGAGTTTAACAGTTTTTTCCTAGATGCTATCAACATTCCAATAAATGGTCTAGCACAAAATCCTATAAATCATCAACTACTCACAGGATCAGACAAAATAACAGCAATAGGAACGTATGGCTCTGCAAGTAAATGAGGAAGGAGGAAATACAAAATACAAGAAAAGAATACAGCCTGTTTAAAGCCGAGTGAAAGTGTACACACACACACACACACACCTGTCTTCCCAGCACATACCTGCCACACTCACATTCCTCAGACTTGGTCAAGCCAAGAGGAGAGGGTGATGATCTGATTGGATGGGGGGAGGGGGGGGGTGTGGATATACGGCTTCACCTGCATCAAAGTGAAAGTGACGCACTGTTTTGAAAACTTTAATTGTTTCTTAATTAATTAAACTCATGGGAAGTGTCCTGGACATGATCCATTTCACTGACTAGGCTTTGTCAAACAAAGCTCGCACTACTCAGTACTCCTGACCTTGCCAGAACTCCTATAAAATGCTTTGTGTGCAGTAGGTTCCAAAGGTCTAACCAAGGACTTTAAAAAAAAATTAGGGGAAACATGAAACTGGTTTACATTATATATACTTTTTAGGTTGCAAATCATCTCGTCAGCATTTTATACACACCTAAGATGTATTACTTAATCTCTTTCGAACCCTGGACAATCCTATTTCAATCCTATATTTGTTTATTCTGACAACATTCACTTCCCTTTCAATACCCAGTTCTGCATCTAACCTTTTCCCGAAGCTTGCATTGCTTTCCTGGAGTGCAGGACTGTCAGATTTTCCAGAAACTGTAAGGTTGATAAAATCACAACTATCAGCCCAAAAGATAGTAGATAAGAATTTTATATTTTGGCACATGGTGATGAGAAATTGCCCAAGCACAGGGAATCCTGGTATATTTGGCAAATGGTAAATTAGGCTCAATGGTAGAAAAGATCAGATGAAAATGTGGTTATCAAAAGGGAAGTGAATGTTGTCAGCATGAACGAAAATAGGATTGAAAAATGTTAACAGCACATATAATATTTCTCTGCTTAAATACGTTTTGTGCTCAAGTAATGAAGCTAGTGAGGAAGGTAGCTGTTTACAGCAGCAATAATATAAATGATAACCAATGTTGCTGTTTCTGACWATTTTGTTTGAGCCAACAAACATAACTATAAGTGGTTAAAATGTACAACATGTTCTATATATCTAATATATTTAAAAATCCTTCCCCCCCACCAAAATGTTATATTTCTGAGTGGTGCAAGAGCACAAATGTTTTTGGACTTTACAGCCAATTGATTTCTCATAGTACACTACAGTGCAAATGCTAAGCCAWACTACTTAAAAAGACAGCAACATGTGCAGTAGTCATTTTTCAGCATATCAGATCATACTGTACTGTACCTCAACCGAGTGGTAGAGATGGCTTAATCAGGTTACGTTCAACACATTTTTCAGTAAGATACAGTAAATCAGAATCTAATCTACCAAAAACTTGGGGTAAGTGGTAACGGGAAACTGCACACTAATTATTCACAAACTGCCATGCTATAAGAGAAATGAAGAGATKACTTCCTGTTACAGTAAAATTATCCGCTTAGGGGGGGGGGGGGTTAAAAAGTTAACTTACCAATTAAATAACATAGGATGTGGTCATACTGAAAAAAATGTGGGATTGAAATCTCCTCCTCTTTAGTTCTCAATTTTTTTTTTACCTTTTTGTTGAATCAAATAATACCCTGGAAGTCTGTGATAACGCATGCACGCACTCTGGGCCCACCCTATCAGTAAACATGGGAGGCAAAAGCTGTAGAGTCCAAAGACCAAGAAGGAAAGAAACTCACATATACAGTATGTACTCATGCACTCATACACTCTCTCTATCTCTCTCTCTCTCACACACACACATACACACACAGGTCGCCAACCTTAGCAACAATTTAAGCACCACGAGTTTTCCTGTACGTGAAGGTTAAGGAAGGATACACAAACGTTAGTGTAGTTACAAAACCAGAACACACACACATACACATGTACACACACTACCTGAAAATGCCTGAGGTTATGTCAACTGCATCCTTGCGTATAAACAATTTGACACACCACTAGAAAAAATTATTGTGACACTGTACCTGCCTCCTCAGGTGCACCTGTGTGTCCACTTAATGCTGTGTGTGTGTGTGTTGTGCTGCCACCTCAAACACAAGCACACCCTCTTGATCTCTAGCCTCCTCACCTGATTGTGTCTCTCTCTCTCTCTCTCTCTCTCTCAACACACACGGACACACTGGTACGGCCGGTAAGTCGTTGGAGTCGAGTGTGTGTAGGAGGCGGTGAAGTGTGTTTGCTCAATCCTTGTGTGGGGTGGGGCAAAGAAAAGGTGCCCCCTCCTACCTAGTGCACTCTCCTTCCAGGATTTTGAGAGAACAAAGTTCTTGGGTGTGACAGGAGAGATAAAGCATGAGAACAAGTGAAATAGAGTGTGTGTGTGTGTGTGAGTGTGTGTGTGTGAGAGAGAGAGAGAGCGAGAGATTGCAGTGAAAGTTGTGATAAATACAGATGCTCAACAGTATATTTGACTATTATGAAAAACATACCATTTTTCATAGTTCATTTATTTTGAACTAGAACAGGGTCGATTTATCAGCTTTGTTAAAAAAAAAAAAAAAAAAACTGGACACGTGTGTGTAAACAGAAATAGTGCATATACTGTACTATTGTTACTATTACTGTATTATTGCCAACAGTACTAACTTAACCTATGTTGTAGCTGAACAACTCACAGTTCTACACAAAGCACTCACTATTTATTTAGATACACTATCACATATCATCCATGAAATGAGTCCTGTAAAATCATAACACTGTATAGCCAGAGGGCATTTTCTAATATTAGCACTGTTTCCTCAATATGATTCTTAGCCGTGTTCTGTTATTTGAACCCACGCTCGGCTAACCTCTGCTAGCACAATCCACTCGGCTCGGCTCAACTTGAAAACGGTTAGATAATTAACTTAATTAGAAGTTAATTAAGACAAGCAGGGGCTGTGCTCGATTAAGAGTATTTAATTTGTTCTTTACTGATGTTCTGTTGAAAGCTTAACTTTGATTTGGTTAGTTGGTTGAAATATCTTCCATAAAAGCACCTCGGCGGTATTTACAGTAAGTAATTATACAACTATAAAAAAAAAGAGTAGCCAGTGAAGGAACGTTCATAGCTGCTATACTCGTAGAGAAAAGATATGTTTTACTATTTATTATGAATAACCCACATTTTCATAAGGGGTCACTGTGCCCAAAATTTGACATGTGATTATGTCCAGCTGACTTGGTGAGAGAAATCGTGCCTCATTTAGACAATGCTAGCAAAGAGATGGCCATCAGAATACTTCAACTTGCTGCAACACAAGCAAACGTCGCCAGATGGTTTGGATTTTCCAGGAATACAGTACCAGTTCCTGCTGCTGGTATTCCAGGATTTCACACAATAAATCTTCTGAATATTCAACGAAACTTCACTGCAGCTGGACTTGCTGGATGATGAAGTAGTCCGTACTGTTAGCCAACGTTATCGTCAAACGACATCCAAATTTTGAATTTCTGGTGCTGATCAGCACAAAGAAATTCTATATTATCCTTTTGACGGGAATCATTTTTGTAAGAAATTTAAATGCTCATAACATGTTCTTTGTATAATGTAAGTGATAATAAGAGTAGTAACCTGTTTTGTGGATGTWMTACAACATCAAAAATAATTATAAATGGATGAAAAGTAAATGTTTTACTATTATTATTATTACTTGAAGCTTATGTACTTTATTTACATTCTTTATATATAAAACTCTCACATTAGCCTGTGCCTACTGCCATAAATCTACTGACTATGTGTAAGATAAATAGTGTGCAATCACATTTACAAACCTGTCTGTGTTACTGTCTCTATTGCTGCTGGATTTCTGAAATGTTCTTCAGGACCAATAAAGTATCTACTGTATCTGCATTTGTATGTGCTGGCAAGTTGCTAAAGTACACGCAGTATAAAATATTTCCGAATATGGGGCTATTGGGGGGGGGGGAATCAGTTTCCAGAGTGTCACCAGTGTTTTAACACACCGCCTTGTTGCTCATAATTTTCTTATTACAGGAAGCTGAAATTCTAGCAATACGTTTTAACAGAGTACAAGATGTAAAAACAGGCACCAAAACAAAATCTCAACGATGAGATGAAGGAGAAAATGTGTATTTATGTGTGTACACTTGGAAAACAACAACTGAGTTCTTATAGTTCATTATGTGTCTTTTCAGCTAAACAGCCGAACGATTTCTGCCGAGTCATTCGCGAGTCATATGATGATGGTCACTCTTGGTTACACATTCAACTTTTACCTAAATAGTTACTTATTTTGTGTGTGTGTGTGTATGCGTTTATGTGTGTTAGAAAACAAAAAAATGTAAAAAAAAAAAAAAAAGTAGGAAAAAGCAGAGTGCTTAAAGAAAGGACATTTAACGAAAGGACGAACAGGAAATTATAAAGGTCAAATTGAGTTCCTGTTCCGGGTCATTGGCTGATCAACATTGACCCCAAGTGGCCCGGTCAGAGCTAAATGGGTAAGCACACATGCACACACACACACTTAGGCACATATGCACCAAAGCGCTGCTGAAAACGCAACTCTTGAAACGATTACTTCTCGAGCTGAACTTTGAAATGGAGAGAATCTTGCGGGTTAATCTTCAAATTGCTATGGTAACATCATAAAACCTCACTATGAGTATTATGGATAAGCCATAAAACTAGGCTAGCTTGACTAAAGTGTAAACAAACCTTAATGAGGAGCAAAGTCTGTTTTCAAAAATGTGATTGAACAAATATACTGCATATTCCTTATTCTAAATTTGAAAAATCGAATACTCAGGAGAATAATGATAAAAAAGTACTTTCTTATACATTTTACTTTCCGAGAGCTGTGTTTGCTTCAGATTTGTATTACTACAGATATACACTAGTATTATAGTACAAATGGAATGATTATAATACAATGGTTACATTTCTGGTTGCATTAAACCTTAAGTACTTTTCTAAATGATTATTATTGTCAGTAAGAATTACCAACACTGTTAATTACTGACCCAAGTAAAAGGTGTTGGCTAAAAGAAGAACCTTTTTTTAAACATATAAATCCATATAATTAAGTTAACTTAAAGTATGAACATTAAACAAAAGCATTTCAAATGAAATACTTATTATAGCTAGTGATGGTAAATAAGCATATTTTCCCCAAGAATCATGGGGAATTATTAGCTAAGGCGGACTAAGATTATCAGCTTCATTCTAATCCTCTCAAATGCTAGCTAGCATGATTCTAGTTCTAAATAAGCAGGACACAAAAAATTATTCAAGTATCAACATGTTTAAATTTAGGGTGCAATTTCCACTCAGGTAAAACATATTAGCTGAACAAAAATAAATGACAAAAATCGGCATGTTTACTTTAAACTTCCTAAGTAGAATTAAGTACATTTACAGTACAAACCTAAGATACTGTAGTTTAGTAAAATCAACATACAGTAATATCAGTACGTTAAAGCGACATAATGGCAATTTCTGGGTACAGATTTGAATACTACTATACAAACTTTAATGTTAGCTATCACAAAATGCACTAGCAGCAGATACATAAATTACAGTTTCCAAGGGCTCATTCTATGCCATTGAAAATATATTATTAAATATTTTCAACAAATATACTGTACATATTTGTAACATTAAATACAATCAACTTTCTCCTGATAATCTTGTCTGCATTGTCTTAGGTCTACTTTAGATAAAATCTGTTTTTTAAGAGATTAAAATTTTCTGATTCTGATTTATTATAAACTCACAATTTTATTTGGAATTCTGTGTGTTCTTTCTTTGTAAAGATGTCAGTTTATTATTAATACACCATAGAAAAAAAGACTTTTAGGTCATGTCACATGTATATTGTTCAAATACGGTATATACAAAATTCATATTCAACTATGCTATTTTAATGTACTGATGTAGTGTTTATAGTCGATTGTAAATGTGGCAGAAAGAAATCTTAAGTAAAATACAGACCCTTAAAAAAATCAGAATTACGTTCAGAGAGTATTTGTACTTTTCTACTTCACACCTCAGATCTCGGTCACATTGTGCTTATCTACTATATAAACAAAGGAATGACTAAGAGGTGGAATGGTATGATATGAGAGCCGTTCAAATCAACTTGCGACGTACAGAACTGAGTAATGGGAGGAAAAAAACACGACCTTTATTTCTCTATATAACCCCTCCTAGAGTAACGCACTTAACAAGTGTTTCACTGGATCACATCAAGGTAGAAAGTTTTCTCAGTGCATCAGAGACATTATAAGTTTTCTCAGTGCACGAGACATTATCAAACTGCCTGCATCTGTAAACGCTGGCCTCCCAGGAACTCCTTTAATGACCCAAATATTTAAAAATGCCTTGGAGCGAGGTCACACACTAATCATCCTAGTAACAAAAACACATGAAATGAAATGAAACTCATCTCTGCTTCCCAAGTTGCACGCTTGTTCTTTAACTGTATATTCATTTTTAAGGGGATGTGCCGCACCCGGAAAGTTCTTCTATGTGATGCCATTAATTGTAATGAAATAGTGCTACATTAAGGTCATAAATATTTCAGATATCCTTATTACAGTACACTGTCATAGCAGCGCACATGCCCGCCCTCATAATGAATGAATGAACAGCACTGCTGGATAATCAGAGAAAGATGAACCATAGAGTAGGATGTAGGACAAAGTGTGTGTGTGTGTGTGTGTGTGTGTGTGTGTGTGTTTGTGTGTGTGTGTGTGTTTCCACCCCCCCGTTTTCCTCCCTCCTGCGTGTGAGCAAGTAGGAAACTGGAAAATCTGGTCCAACTCCAGCCTTAACTGTCTGTCTGCCATACTAACTGAACTATTTAGAACACCCACTCACTCACACACACACACACACACACACACACACACACACACACACACACACACACACACATGCATGTGCATTAGTGTCACTTGATTACAGAGTCAGGAAAAATGTCTGATGCTGCAGCAGAACCTGTTGAGTCAAGGTCATCTGATGTTTTGTGTGTGTGTGTGTATGTGTCTGTGTGTGTGCGTGCTTGCATCTACTGTTGTACTGCATGTTTCCATGTCACTGTGTGGTGGTGTTCCTGTATGTATTTGGTAAATGTAGGTGTGTTTATGCTTGTGTGTGTCTCTTTATGTGTATTTAGCTGTGTGTCACTGTGTGTGTCTGTGTATTTATCTGTATATGTAAATGTGTGTCTATTTG
>QMIH01000424.1:734911-757626 GCA_003987875.1 Clarias batrachus | reverse complement strand
GTTGAAATCCACATCTGGCACAGAAATCTCTGGACCAGAAAATGATGGCCCCTTGAATTTTGGACCTTTTACTTTTCCCTCAGGTCCCTCAATGTTTAATTCTGCTGCCTTGATATCTATGGATGGTCCTTTTATATCAACTTCACCTTTGGGAAGACAAACATCTACATCAGGTCCTTCACGTTTTGGACCTTTGCCACCAAACTTTGGCATTTGTATTTTTGGCATTTTGAATCCTCCTTCAGGGCCTTTAATATCAACATCTGGAACGTTGACATCCACTTTGGGTGCTTTGATATCCCCTTCAACTTTTGGAACTGATACATCAACTTCTCCTTTCATCTTCGGGCCTTTAAGGTTGAAATCCACATCTGGCACAGAAATCTCTGGACCAGAAAATGATGGCCCCTTGAATTTTGGACCTTCTACTTTTCCCTCATGTCCCTCAATATCCACTTTGGGTGACTTGATGTCTACGGATGGTGCTTTAATATCAACCTCCCCTTTGGGCAGATTTAGATCAACATCAGGGCCTTCAACCTTTGGACCCTTAAAACCAATCTTTGGCATTTGGATTTTTGGCATTTTAAATCCACCTTCAGGGCCTTCAAAATCAACATCTGAACCTTTGACATCCACTTTGGGTGCTTTGATATCCCCTTCAACTTTAGGAACTGATATATCAACTTCTCCTTTTACCTTAGGGCCTTTAACATTGAAATCCATATCTGGCCTGGATATTTTAGGAGCAGAAATCGATGGCAAATTGAATTTTAGACCTTTCCCTTTTCCCTCAATGCCCACTTCTGGTCCCTTGATATCTATGGATGGTGTTTTTATATCAACTTCACCTTTGCGAAGACTCACATCTACATCAGGACCTTCAAGTTTTGGACCTTTGATTTTTGGCATTTTGAATCCTCCTTCAGGGCCCTCAAAATCATCACCTGGACCTTGGACATCCACTTTGGCTGCTTTGATATCCCCTTCAACTTTTGGAACTAATACATCAACTTCTCCTTTCATCTTAGGACCTTTAAGGTTAAAATCCACATCAGGCACAGAAATCTCTGGACCAGAAAATGATGGCCCCTTGAATTTTGGACCTTTTACTTTTCCCTCAGGTCCCTCGGTGTTTACTTCTGGTGTTTTGATATCTATAGATGGTCCTTTTATATCAACCTCCCCTTTAGGCAGATTTAGATCAACATCAGGGACCTCACCCTTTGGACCCTTAGATCCAAACGATGGAGTTTTGATTTTTGCCATTTTGAGTTCTCCATCTGGGCCCTCAATATTAGTATCTGGATATTTTCCATCAATTTTGGGTGCTTTGATATCCCCTTGAACTTTTGGAACTGATACATCAACTTCTTTTTTCACCTTAGGACCCTTGATGTTTAAATCCATTTTGAATCCTCCTTCAGAACCTTTAATGTCTCCTTTTGGTGCTTTGATATCCGCTTCAACTTTTGGAACTGAAGCATCAACATTTGCCTTCACCTTTGGGCCCTTAAGGTTGAAATCCACATCATGCATGGATACGTTTTGGCCAGACATTGGTGACATTTTCAACATTTCCCCAGGTCCTTCAGTGTCCACTGCCAGTGCCTTGATATCTATGGATGGTCCTTTTATATCAACTTCTCTTTTGGACAGGCCTAGATCTATAGGCAGTTCAGTCTTTGGAACTTTGACATCAAATGATGGCATGTTGATGTTTGCCATTTTTACTCCTTCAGGACTTTCAATATCAACATGTGTGCCTGAAATGTCTACCTTTGGTGCTTTTATAACCCTTTCAAAACCAGAACCTATAACACCAGGAGCCATAATTTCAATTTTTCCAGCTTCTCTCTTAGCATCAGTTTTGGGAGAACCTTTGTCTTTATCACTCTTCTCAACCAATGTACCCTTAACTTCCACTGATGACACTTTTATTTTTGACACCATAACCCCTCTTCCTAATCCCTCAGGATCTATAACATCCAAATTGGATGCTTTGATATCCTTTTCAGTCTCTGTACTGGAAATAGTAACCTCACGCTTTATTTTCAACATTTGATCACTATTGCTTACCTGATCCTTATCTGGCCCTCCGCCCAGTGTAACTGAGAGATCAGAATGTGATCCTTTGCCCCTTACACAATTATCATGAATCCATTCAGAAGACCCTTCTCCCACATGTGTTTTTACTGTTGAAAGTCCAGTGTCATGTATATTATATCTCAAATCCTTGCCACTCTCCTCTGTTCCTTTTGTTGTAATTGATGTTTTGACATGTGCTGTACTCCATTGCTTTTCAGAAGAGCCCTCTGGATCTTTAAATCTAGTTTCTCCAACATCTACAGCCTCCTGACCACTGCCCGTGCTTATTAATTTTCCATGAGGCAATTTAATTTGAGCAGAGCTCCCCTCAGAAACATTAAGTTTGAATTCTGGGCATGAAATATCAATCTCTTGCTGGCTAGGTCCCCCTGGTATGTCCACAGTGTAGGTAGTGATACGGCGGGTAATGGTTGTAATGGTGCTGCCATCACTGCTTGTGCTGCTGTGACGCTCTGTACGTACATCAACTCCCTCTGCAAGTTCCTCAGACTTCAGTCTGGGCTTAATTTTTTTCGTGTAGATTCTCCTGTACTCCTCGTCATCCCCACTCTGCAGGAAAATAAATAAATGGTAAATAAAGGCTTAATGTTACATATTTCTAAAAGAAAAATAACTTATACAATATACCAATTATTATTATTCATTACTAAATTTCCTGTTAGTAATATAACCAAATATTATATTATGGTTGATCCTTAAATCTTGGCACCCTTGGTTTTAATAAACATGTATGAACCCCTAATCATTGGCTTGTTATTCAAATTTTGACCTTTTTGATAAGTACCTACAATTTATTATTTCATAAATGAAATGAAATTACAGGAAAGAGTGGTGGGTTCTTCACAGATTAAGGAGTCAAACCCAAACCAGTACATTAACGGTTTTCCAATTTTTTTATTACAGTTTGGAGTTAAAGAGTGAGCTTTTCCTTTTTTTTACTAATTATAATTATAATATACACTACCATAATCTGTTTTTCCCGTGGTGAAAAAAATCAGAGAGCTGCCTATGTTTTCTTTTAGCTTTAAACAAGCTTAAAATATATACTATAACATTGTATACACACTTTTTGAAAATCAGAGTAACAAAATACAATTATACCAGGATGATATCAGGACTAGAACCTCCAAATCCACTTCGTCCCTCCCATGACAATGTGCCCATTGGAGAGCGACAAGGTGATTTGTCTCCTGTCTTTTGTTGTAGTTTTAGTCCAACTTTGTGTTTGTTAAGAGTCTTCAGTAACTCTGCTGTTTCTTCTGAACTCATATTCTCAAAGTAGATTGTCGCACCAACAATTTGATCACCTGTGTAAAATAGTTAATACATTAGATGACATCATCTGCATGCTCTATTTGAAATCATGAAAGTCTTACGTGTTATTAATAAGAAAGTTTGCAAAACATAGCATGCAATTATCTACCTTCAAACACTCTCCCAGTATGAGCAGCAGGGGATTCTTCTTTTACTTCCTTGACAAAAATCTCTCCATGACCCTTTTCCTCTATTGTAAGCCCATGTTTATCAGGGCCCATCCACTGAGGAAAGAGCACTTCTCTTGTGTCCTCTTTGTCAGCCATCTTGAAAAAAAAGGAAAGAAGTTACGTAACATAAATGACAATCTTCAATATTCTAGCATGAATCAAGATTTTGTTTTACAATTAATTATTGTTATTAATAATCATTTAATCACGCCATAACATTAAAACCCCCGGTTTAATGTTGTTCAAGTTCCCCTTCTGGTCCACAAGCATGGACTTCACAAGACTTAGAAGTGTAACGGTATGCAAAAGTCATGATTTTAGATTTCTTTTCATTATTATTAATCTATCTATAGCAAATTGTGCAAAAAATTGTTCTGTGTGAAAATCTGAATGTTTTTTTAGGTTACCTTTCTAGTTATTATCACTTTTTGGTTCCACAGATGAGTATTTGGGAAAAAAAAGATTAATTCATTAATTGATAGGGTTGGGTATCGTTTGAGTTAGCTACAATAATGTAACACAAATAACAGCAGTAGTTGGTATTCTTGATGCAACAAATCAGCTTCAAATGACCATATTTCCCTTATTTGGCAAAATACGACACCTCTCCTGGCTTTGCTAGGCACCCACACTGCCAGCATGTGTCTTCAGTGTTTTCTTAGATTTTACATTTTCCCCCTTTATTCGCACTCGTTGAAAGACATTAGTTGCATGTCGCCGTGTCAGAATCCTTTGTGGTGAAATATAGTCACAATTTAGAATGATTTAGGCATTTTTAAGCCTTAGGCATTTTAATTTAAGCATGGTTAGCTTAGCGAGTTGCCAACGCTACCTGTTGCCATCAAAGCAAGTGTAATTTTTGCATGCACAGTATCATTTTCCGAGTTTTTAAGTTAAAATATGAAAACAACATGAACACTCACCTTACTGCAAAGATTAGTTGTATTTATATTATCAGAGCTTTCCGACTTGTATTTTTTCAATCGGCAAATAATTTCTCCCGTGCAGTGGCACCGAAGTAAGCTACCGAAATCTGCACTCTGATCCAGTTCTGGTACATACCTAGTACATCTAGTACATAGATGTATAAGTACAGGTGTCATATCCATACCCAACACTATTGATTGATTTAAAAAATAGTTTATTTTTGCCTGTATATTAAGTGTCTGTAATTACTATAATTTATCAATGAAAATTAATTTAACATATTTTACAAGCCTTGGCAAAACAGTTTAAATTACATATTTAATTGTAAGATCTGTACCATAACAACCATACCTCTTTTGTGTATTGTTAATATTAACAAATATTAGCTGTATATCTTTTTGCACAGGCTTGATTTACCCTTTCACAGCCCTATTATCAAACTCTCAAACTCACACTGATTGTGAGTCAAACAGAAAGTAGTAGTAGAAAATTAGATGTTGCATACAAACCCTTTTTAATTACAGTAATTGTTAAAGATCATGAGAAACATTATAAACAATACAAAATCTTCAGTTTACAGTTTTTTAGGTTCATTTTGGTAGTTAACCACATTATCTTTTACCATTTATAATGCATTGTCTGAGTGCACAGCAAACCCAACATAGAACACATGCATTTCATGTCTCTGGTATATGTAGTTTGCATTTCTTTAGAGTGGTGTAACATTGTTTCTCTTTAATTTAAAATAAAAAAATACTGATGTAATTGAATCATGCCATACATGTGCGCCAAACCAATGCTCGTGATAGAAGCACATCCAGTTTGCATAATTCTCCAAAAATTGCTCATGGTAGCCCTACTCTCACATGATAAAAAGAAGCAATGGAATTAGCTTGTGTCAGCTTTTGATTAAAAATGCTGCCACTATGTTTTGTGCTGTTTTGTCTAAAATGTGGCCATACAAAGCGTGTAAAATAAGGTATGTAATATCTTGTATTTCAGAGAATAATAATTTGACAAAATGTGTACCAAGTCCAAAAATGGCATTTATCTCACTGTGCTGTCAAATTGTTCAAATTTGCTTACTTTATTGTTTTCTTTGAGCTCTCCACTTGTTTCAGTTGTGTTCTCCACTGGACTGGGCTGTATCAGCCCTAGTATCTCTCTCTGAAATTATACACAAAAAGCATAATTACTTTTCTAATTGGGTCAATATTTACATAGTTATCCCCTGTTAAGAAAAAAGCATGACCATAAATTAGAATTAAAGAGAAATTACTATAAGTTCCAGATAGCACATATAAAGATAAACCACACTATTCAAAAACAATACAAATTTTAGTATATGGATTTATAATTTATACATACTTTTACACAAAAAATGAAATATATTCAAATTCCATTTTAACCATGAACATTTTATGACAATTGAAATAGAATAAAAATAAATGCGTTTTAAAGTGTTTATATGTGTTTTAAAGGCATGTGAGTTTATATCCGCTCTGTATGTAATCATTCAACTATTCAGACAAAATATAACAACTGTATTATTGGCAACCAATGTGTAGTGAATATTTCTGTAGGGTTGCTAGTGAATATGTGGGCCTGCCATTCCAGCTTCTAACACAGACATTTCATTGTTTCTTTAATACCACCCCCTCAAACATCTTCTCAGCTATTAGCTACATGAGACCTTTTGACCATGAATACACCTACATGCATATTTTTTGCAAACACTGATTCTCACAATTTTCTGGTTTATGTGGACTGTCTGTGAAAAGAATATCACAAACTGTTTCTCAAAAACCTTTTAATGTAACACAGCAACTCAACTATTGTAAAATGCCCAAAACAATTATCCTAATCACATGGATTGGATTTGATGGAGAGAAAAAGATTTTATAGCAAATACACCATCATATTTCATTACCTCTCAACATGTGTGTGTACACAACAAAGAGTCCAGGTAATAGACCCAGTCTGCTGCTTGTAACTTACATACCTAGCTAGCGTTGTTGCTGCATTATTCAACTGGAAATTTGTGAGTGACAATAACTGCAGCCATAACTAGTATGTGATAACTGGTATTTTCTCTTATTTCCTAAAGCAAACTATCATAAATAATCCCCTAACATTCCTTAGTCGAGTAATTAAACATAATATATCAACTACACAATATAATACAACTTATCATGAATGTAGGAGTCCACCTGTCACATTATACATTCACCTGCCAACCAGACAAGCAAGACTCAAACCTGCCAACCAGATGCACTTGGTCTGTTGTTTGCTATAAAACCCTGTATTTACACACACTACAGTTTCTACACTGACATACATCACTGCACTGATTATGAATAAGTGCATTTTATAATAATCTTCACCATTGAAAGTATTGATGAAATAGGCAAACTTCATTTGTTTTCTCACTTACTCACTCAATCATTCTCTATAGAAGTAAAAAGTATAAGTGAGGATGATTCCAAGGGCATAATACCGCCTCTAGAGGCTTGCACTATGCATGGGTGGATCACTTCATGTGCTTTCCTCCTTACCCAGACATGCCCATCACTCTGGTATAGGGTTAGTCTGGACTTATAAGACCACACATTTAAGTGCTTGTTTTCTTGCCTAGCTAGTAGTTTTCTTATGCCCACACAGCTGTTTATTCCCAATCCTGTGATTTCTCCTTACATTGTACATGTGGAAATGCTCCTACTTTCACCATAGCTGTGATTACTACTGACACTTTTTACCATGCATCTTTACTAAGCATTTACCTGCTCTTCTTTCTAGATTTTTTTCTGACCACATTTTTTTTCTGTCACAGTTGACAGCTCAGCACAAACCTTACAGTTTTTAATAATGTGTTGGACAGTTCTTAATCTTAAGTCCAGTAATTTGGACCTACTGAACAGAAGCTTACATTGTATATCATGCATCAGTGTAGCTCACACTCATTCATTAACTAAACAAGTCAGGAGTGCAAGTCTTGATAATTGCAAGGTTAAAATACAACCTGTCAGGGGAGTAGGAGTGCATTTGCCACGGTATAAGTTCACTTCCTGCCAATCAGACAAGCGAGACTCAGACCTGAGTCAGACCTGGCAACCCCAAGAACTTGGCCTCTTGGTTACCCTAAAGCACTACTTACACACACTCCAGTTTCTACATCGACCTACTTCACTTTACTGACTGCAGTACCTACTCCCTTCATTTATTCTCTATAGAAAGCCTGGCACATATCCCAATGAATGAAGGACATAAGGCAGGGTACACCAATCCATTATATGGCACAAGCACTCACACACTAGGGGCAATTTGAAATGAATTAAAATTAGACTATTATGCCTGTCTTTGGACTGGAAAGGAAACTGGAGTACCAGAAGAAAACCCACCACACACAAGGAGAACATGCAAACTCCCATGTACACAGGTCCAAAGGCAGGACTCATACAGAGATGCATACAGAGATGTCTTCCCTCAAATGTCTATATCAAATAAGGAACCGTTTTTTTTAACACATCCCTGTATGAAAGCTAACAACAAATGTAGTTGCAATTTAGATTTTATCAACAGACTGGATAGCCTCTCGGTCACAAATTAAAATATATTCAAAAATATAATGTATTTTTCAGTAATGTATCAGTTTAGTTAACTGAAAAAAACTATGGAAATTTTGAATTCCGCTTCTGAAGCTTTTTGGAGTTTGGCATAGGTGTTTAAATACGCAAAAAGCCCTCCATTGCAACTGCGAGCAAGGGTATGGGTGGGTTATTATTCTTCTCCTGTCTCAAGCATGTTTCATCACAAAGCCTGAACAGATTCCAACTCATTTTTAACCCTTGTACGTTTTCATGATTCCTGGCAGTTAGTTCAATGACATGATTATCTTTTGTTATTTACATTTTTTCATCTGATAGTAATGGAAGAAATGAAACTGAACTGAGTAAGAGAATTTAAGAGAAAAATTATAAAGAATAACTGCCAAAAAAGCAGACAAGTTTTAAAAAATTACAGCACTGTATCTACATGTTTTTGGAGCAATTACACTATTCTCTGTTTTTGTAAGTCGTAAGTGGTGTTGTTGCTTTGAAGTTCAAGCAAGCAGTATCACATAGGGGAGCTGACATTGTAAACAGGTGGCCAAGTCATAGTATGAGGGGAGCAGAGTGGGTAAGATGTGTCACATTGCCCAGTGCAAGCTTCTTACTGCAGTCAAGCATGGTTTAGGTTCTTGGTAATGGCACGTGTTAAATCTGCGCTGGTAACACTGTTGTGGTAATGAAAATAGAAGAATGCCCCAATAACAAATGATGCATTCTTAATGTCATAACCTATGTGACTTTATACGGTGTGTGTGTGTGTGTGTGTGTGTGTGTGTGTGTATAGAATATATCATAGTACTGTGCAAATGTCTTCAAGTTTCAACATAAAAAAAAGAAAGAAAGAAGTGTGTTGATACTTTGTGTGCAGTTTTATTAGGGAACTAATCTAAGCTGCTTAGATTTACTAAAACATCCTGCATCCTTCTGATGGCATTGTCACAACTTGCATGAAAATTCCAGAGGCTTTCTGCTTGTTCTTTTGTCTTTTATATAATATGCTTTTTTTCTTTTCTGGCCTACGTAAGGAACACTAATGTTTGGAAACACTAAATTGGCTAGAACACAATGTTTTTTAGCTCTGACTTAATAATGAAGTCATAAAACAATAACAATTGTATATGTAAAACAATTTTTGATTATTAAATAAACAAATTATTTATTTATTTCGTAAGAAATTAACAAGAAATTATATGGTAGCAACCATGAAGAACAATAAATGGATTGTACAACATGTTTTTCATGTGCTCTTCAGTATATATTATTTTAATCAAAACCTGACCATAAAAAGACTAACAAAAAAAAACCTACCGGGTGCTTAAGCACAACCGGACCCCCTCGTCTGCCACACCTATCCTCTGTTTTCTGGAAAAAAAAAATGTAAAAGGAAAATAAGCATAATAATAGTTGTAACTTGTAAGTAACTTTATAAATTTAATAAACCAGCTACTGTCATTCTTTTTTTTTCTGCGCATAAAAAACACTGTAAAGCTTTAGGCTACTGAAACATGCAAACTTCTTTCCTTTTCTTCAAAACAAAGCCCCACCCTTTGCTTTACACTTTCTCTGCTTTGCCCTCAGAGGGCGACAGTGACACAGATGAAACAGATCTTATGCAAACATAATACACACAGCATTCCTTTACACAACGCTAAGCCTTTATCTGAACCACCCTCACCCAAACGTCCCACTGCAATATTTTAATGAAGCAACTGTTGTATTGGGCTTTTTGAAATAATTTTATTTCTACACATGATAAAATTATTAATGAATTATTAGGCAGGGTGACTATACATTTAAATCATGAGCTAAACTAAAATATGTGCTCTAAATAAATCAAAGAATAAATAAATGCATAAACTGTTATACCGCATGAAACTGTTCAAAATCTATAAAACAAAAATATTAATGTTTTTTAAAAACCCTAAAATGTATAGAGCCTAGTTATATGTTAAAGGAAACGATTGTTATGTTTATGTCATATTGTGCATGATCATTCAGTATCATATCACGTTAATTTAACTAATAACTCCACATAGCAGCCAACACAGTGTTAATTATAAGGCGACTGGTCACTGTTTCTTGATTATCAAACCATGAAAATCACATATTTGCATACCGAAACTTTCATCCATAGCCTAGAGCAACACTATACATAATGACAAGTTAGGCCTTGATTCAAAACAAGTTAGGCCTTGATTCATCTAAACAATATATCCTACCTCTTTGTGTTTCATCAAGTCTGCAGAAATTAAATGTTTTTTTGTTTGTTTGTTTGTTTTTTTGGCTCTACCTCTGCCGATTCCAATGTGACCACGTACTCATAGCAAACATTTGTAAAGGCTTTCATGAAAAATATACAACACTATCACTATGACTTTCTACCACACTTTAAACATAACAAGTAGATGCTGTGTGCCAAATGTATTTTAATTGGCTATATTAATGTAAACAACATATGTGATTATTGAAATAGGTAAAAAAAAATTACTGTGATTTGTTGCTATTTATACTAGTTGTTAATTCATAAAGCATGACATGTCTCAAGATATTTGTATGAGCCTCCACAATGTACCAACAAAGAAAAGTGTGTTATATGGTCGCTATGGCATGTCAGAAAAATTTATGGAATGTATCGGTTTCTTCCTGTAATTTTTGTGCTCCGGTTATCTCTACCAGTAAATACCAAATAAATTTACTCCTAAAATTGGCTCTAGTTTAAAAATCCGCCATGTGATTTGTTGGAAAATGATACTGGTTCTCAACACCAGTATATGACAGGATATGTGAAAAATAACACACTGTATTTAAACAAAATTTTTACAGGTGTGTCATGCCAAGAGATTATGGGTTACCAAACATTTAATTTAATAGATTTGTCATGTCTTTTTCTAAGCCATTATAGTATTGTCCTTGAACACAGACTTCCATGGCTGACCTAAAGCACTGTGTCGAAAAAGGTAGCGAGACAGGAAGAAAGTGTCTATAAAACAAAGATAACAACTGAAAAGATTTTTAGAACACCTTCATGGTGTTTCTCTCCTTTTATACAACCGGTTTCCCCAAAGGGACAAAAAGAAATCCCATTTCATTCACTTACAATGAAAGCAAATGCTGCAGTCAGCATAGACACGTATTAGCCAGTGGAGACCTGCCCATGACAGCATTGCACAACAACTGTAATTAAGTCTCTCCACTGTGGTTTACATTTACCTCATAATGACCATTCCGAATGCGTAGAAAATAACAATTTGGATGACTGTAAATACAGCTATACTCCATGTCTTAAAGACCTATACTAGAATTTTAACATACAGTGAATGGGAATGATGGTTCGGATTACACTAATTACATTTTGTTTACATTTAATTACACTGCTTATTACTAGTGTAATAATATAAATATTTTTTTCTTATAACTGCTATTCACGTAATTATCCTAATAAAACCTGTAAAACAGCTGATTTTTTTATTAATTGACAATTTATAAACAGATATCAAGTTTTATACCTTAATTAGACACAGCAAATGGAATGTGTGGCTTGCACAATGCTGGTACTAGCAGCAGTTCA
The DNA here is from genome assembly GCA_003987875.1 of Clarias batrachus. Classification (NCBI taxonomy): domain Eukaryota; kingdom Metazoa; phylum Chordata; class Actinopteri; order Siluriformes; family Clariidae; genus Clarias; species Clarias batrachus. Next base: position 745,930 of record QMIH01000424.1, on the reverse strand, counting down.
GGATTGTTCACCCTCAACAACAGAAAGGAATTGTTGCTTATGTCTCAACTGTGCAAACTTCAGTATCATCTATGATTATGAAACCATGATCAAGACCTCTCACTACTCTGCTGTTTCATTAAAACGCTAGTTATTCCAAAGCTGCGACTGAAATAGACAGGGATGTGTGGTGATAAAGGCCAGGCTGGATGAGCTTGTCATTGTGTTTGCATAGAATAACATGAGGCAGAGCAGCTGTGTACACTCACTGACATAAAAGAGACATCTATGTATTTATATTAATTCTGTTGCTACTGTGCTAAAGGTGGAGCCAACAAATTACTACAATTGGCTGCAAGATCCTACAGAGAAGTGCAAGATATTACATAAAATTAAACTGACATATGTGTGTACATAACTTCTGTATTAACCATGTGGCATAAGACTTGGTGAAATAAATAAAAAGGCCTTGTTACATGTAGGTCCTAAACATCATGTATCTAAAGTGTAGGACACACCCTATGTTACAAACACACAGCCATGAGCACGCCATCTATTCAGTGTTCACTGCAAAGAGAGCTGAGGGCCCCACCCTGGCCTCCAGTCCCACACATTCCTCGATGTAGCAGTCAGGCCAGCTGGAATGGAGCCCAGCCTCTCCTACAGTGACTAACTCCAAAGAAACGTCCTACACTCTTCTTGATCACTCTGTTCACACAGTGAAAATGTATCATCAAAACAGGATATTCATATTCTTTGATATTCTTCTCTTACTAATATTTGAACAATACTGCATTATCAGGTGATAAATATGCGAGGTCTATGATGTTATACTGAAAGGCAAAGGTAGTACTTTGGGGACATATTCCATATTGCCTGCTGAGTCACTAATGGAAAATTAAGAATAATTACTAATTCAATTGCTCTGCCAGTTCGACAAAACTGAAAAACCATGGTAACAACATGCTATGCAACAAACTTCTACAGAGATACAATAGAAAAATGAACACAAGCACAGAGTGCAATAAAGCAATAATCAAGTCATTAAGGAACTTTAAAAAACATATAGTAACAATTTATTGAGGTTACAGTCTGAAAAAAAACGAAGAAGTGAAAGTATCACACCCTGCAAGCACGCTTTCACTGAAATATTTAAGAGGCTCAGAGACATAAACAGCAAAGATGCCTGGTGGATGGCTAGAACATTTAATTAGTGCTAACTAATTATTGTCAACCAATATATTAAAATATATATTTATATATAATGTATTAAAATGAGTTCAAAAAGGTGTGCAGCAAGCAACTATTTACATATATTAGGATCAATTATAACAATAGCATATATAAACATTAAGAAAACAGAATTAAAATTCAAGGTAAAGCATATCACTTATAAATCATACAATGATACTATATGTTGATAGCCATACATGCCTATATGTTAAAAGTAACACTATGCCTCTGATATACAGCGAGTTATTTCAGCACCAATTTGTTCTGAAAAACAGAGAAGAATGAAATACCTGTTTGATCATGCCTAGTGTCATTCACTATGTGATTACAAACTTATTTCTGTACGTACCTGAGGTTTTGTGAATGGAATGTTCATAAATCTTAAAGATAACTGCCTACGAAATTCACTAAACAAGTCTGTCATTTATCTTCTTAATAAAAGCTTTCAGAGCTTCAATAACCTAAGGCAAGTGCATGATAGACCTGCAAAACATGTCTTCTGACTTCTGCCCCTAAATAAAATGTATTTATTGTTTTAAACTCTTAATCACAAGTCTTGTAATCCAGTAATCAATATTGAATTATATTGGACCACTAAAACGATTTCCAGGGAAAGGGATGCCACTGGAATTGGACACATTGAACAGTGTTCATCCTGTTGCAAGAGTTCTGTCCATAAATCAAACAGGAATGACATGGTTCATTTACCACAGTTATATGTTGGCTAATCATGAAACACTAAATGCTATTCTAATCTTTTGTTCATGTTTATTCTTGCATGGATTACGCCTACTATTTTATACTGCTCATGATGAGACCACACCCCTTAACACCTATCAGCCAAGTACAATGGTGTGCATTAAGCAATCTTTTTCCATACTGTAAGATCTAAAATGACACATAAGCAGACTATATTTACATTTTCGTATTTAAAATGTATTTTATTTCCATTGCCATGAGTTTGAAACTTTAGGTAAACCATCCTCTATTAGTTCCCAGTTCTGATTACAAAATATAAAGGGAAAAAGCTGTAAATGCACAAAAACTGTTTCACATTAGATTCCATCATATGTCTGCTAGACTAGTGATTGCAACAGAATCATGCCACATGGAAAATTGTGTGATTCTGAATCACTCAGAAGTTGCCGTTGCATGTTTTGTTTTTTTGGTTAACTGTTCCTAACATTTATAGTCAGGGTTTCTCAACCATTGCTTAGTTTGGACAAGGTAACATAATAGCACAACAAGTGAAGTCTCAAATGCTTGGAGGCATCAAAATAATTAGCATCATTATACATGACTGCTTGAACCAGTTCAAATCCACATTTACAATAAGATTTCCTAGATGACGTCAGGTCCAAATGCTTTCATTAATCATGGGAATATTAAAAACTGCCAAACAATGATTACACCACCCAGTTGTTAGGAGGGTTGCTCCCCATTGACTATTCTCCAAATTGTGAAGATGGCAAACCTTCTACAAGCCTGTTAGGAAATGACAGAGGAAGTGTGCACGAGTCCAAACTCTTTCCGTTTTACAATAGTACAGCAAAATCCTCAAAAGCACCCATCCTTTCTACATTATCAACAGCTGAATATGGTTACTTTATCTGAGACATTTTCCAATGAGCAGGGACACTTTAGGCACAACCCATAGTCTGAAATTACGACTACAGCATTTTGGTCCAGAACAAATGATGAAGAATTGCAATTTGATCACTTTTCTTATAGTTCTGAGTCTCATAAATAATCAACAAACTAACAGCGACAAGATAATGGCTGACTGTTGAAACTTGATGGATCCCTAAATGTCAAACAACCTTATAAACACAACCCATGGCAACCAATGGCAAAATAACTCTTTGAATGTTCTATTAAAATATTTGATTTATCTTGCACACACTATTACTACTGTAGAACAGGAACAGGCACTTTAATGTAGGATAGGCTTGACTGCAAAAGAGAACGAGAAGGGTGTGGCAGTGAAGGGGGATCTGATCAACATATACCATTCCTTAGCTGACTCAACGTTTTACTAAAGAACAAAAGACAGATTCTACAATCCAGTCTGACTTTTGACTGTTTCAGAAAGAAAAGTTTTGTGACTTTGATTGATTTGCTTATGCTTCTACACACATTTCCTACTTCAAGATTTGCCTTTAGTCCATTTTGTCTAAAGTAAACTTCAAGCAATGGAAGAGCGGAGCACGAATAAAATGCCTCGTTTTTGTTTCTTCTAGCAGAGCTTTGCTTTTTTTTCCCCCTGTATGTGCTTCAGACCTGGTTTCAATTAGTAAGTCTTTCCAAACCACTGCATTCCATCACCCACCCGCCCTCTTCCAGAGCACCCCCCCACCCCCACCCAACTCCCCACACCCTGGTTACAATCCTGAGGCAAGAAGACTCACCCATTTCTACACATTTAAATTTCACTTAAAACATTTGCTTTAATATATATATATATATTAAATATATATATATATATATATATATATATATATATATATATATATATATCCACGTGTCCGACACCATAACCAGGACACCCAGTTTAATGATAGCATACATTATGCACGCTTTCACAGGCAGGTTCGAGGAAAAGAAAAAAAAAAAAAAAAAAAAAAGTGTGCGAGTAACCACATTACACAACCAAGAATAAACAAGAATAAAGACAATACTGATTTTAGGGATATTAAACATAAAGCATTATATAATATCACGATAGATTTGAAGTTGTAAAACTTTTATTCCTTCCCCCACTGTATGTGCGTGCGCAATCGCCTCGCGCGAGCCACACCAGCTTCGTCTCCACGTTGCACCGCCACGCTGAACAGCACTGCTGGAAGTTTTTTTTTTTCTACTGCAGGGGTGTGGATACCGTGTTTGCATGGCATGCAAAGTATAAATAATTTCCCTTACAATTAGTTGGCAAAGCACATGTTTGGCTACGGGTTGCTTTAGGCACTTCGTCATCTCTCAGATACTTTAAGCCTTTACAATAGGACAATAGGATTTTAGGATTTTTATCAGTTTCACAAGTTACGTTGTAGTCGAAAGAAAACCAGCATTTCAATCTGATAGTTCTCGAGAGGGGAAAAAAGTGCGTAACAGGCACGCCAATTGTGCAAACACATACACACCCACCGTCCCTCGTGTTCACATCTGCATCTCCTGAGGGCTTCCTCAAGACGCGTTTATGAACAGGAATCTATTTATTCCAATCTATTTCTTTAACACCTTATTGACGCTACTTTGTCCACACTGAAAATGCACACTTGATTACAAACTGCATGACCGTGCTTGCAAAGTAATTAAAAGGTAAACAGGCTTTTTTTCCTACCTGGGAGCAGTTCACTGCCTCCAAAAAGTTTTAACACCTTGGCATGAGCATCCTCCGTCGCTCATGCCTTTCTGCCACAGCCGCGCAAAGTTTTCTGCCCCCGCCGTCCAATGCTGTCTGAGTTAAGTTTTTGTTAACTTTCTTTGCCTTTAATGACTTTTCCTTCTCTCTCTCTCTCCCTTCTTCACACTTTTTTTTTCTTTCTTTCTCTCTCTCGCTCTCTTTGCTGCGTGGTCGTAACTTCGGGCTGTGGAGAATGGCTGAGTATAGGGCACGGCAACGATCTTCACTGGGAAGGAGGGATGACGGGAGGGACGCGTAGAGGGCGGGAACTGGAACAGGGAGTGGTCGGCTTCACCCCACCCCTCTCCTCTCCCAGCCCTTGACTCGCCACGCACTCAGAATTGCAATAATGATCCAAGCTAAAGGCTTAAACTTTCACAAAATGTGGCTGAACTAAAGTGGGTTAACAATACATGTGTAAATTATTAATTACTATGTATAGTACAGTATACAACTTATTAAAATTAAAGGGTAAATGTTGCACTGTGCGTGGTCTGCAGCAAGATATTGTAACTTAATTTATACTACAATCTTTTGTTCATCCCTTTGTGACATCACAACTTGAGAAAACTTTCAGTAGCCTAAACAAGCAACTTCTTCTGCCCACTCATGTGGGTTATACCACTGTTGTTGCTTCCCCTTATGTTGTCAGCAACACTCACTTTTGCATACTAAACAACAATAAGAAATGTTCTTGATATTGCCATTATGATAGACTAAACCGTGTAATCAATCAATAACTTGGCAGTGAAACTTTTACGGTTCTTAAATACATTATATCATGAATTCTAAATGGCATAATGAGAGTTGGCTTATTGGTTAATACTGTCGACTTGCACCTCCAGGGTCCGGGTTCGATTTGCACCTCAGGTCTATGTGCATGGAGATACATATTCTACCTGTGCATTGGGGGTTTCCTCTGGGTTCTCTGGGTAAAGACATGGAGATTAGGCCAATAATTGGCATTCCCAAATTGCCTGTAGTGTGTGAATGAGTGTGTGTACCTTGTGATGGTCTGGCATTCTGTCTATGACATACCCCTCATGCCCTAAGTCTCCTGGGATAGGCCCCAAGCCCCTTGACCCTGTATACAAGATAAAGCAAACATAGACGATGAATCAGTGCGTGAGAATGATGCAGGTCAAACGACACATGCATGCATGCACAGGCACACACACTCACACACACACACACACTTTGTAATCTTTTAAACTCACCTCTAATATATCAGTCCAAATGGAGGTCAGGTCTAGTGCAGGAATGTTGCTTTGTGTATCACCTAACAGGGTTATCAATGATAGGTAGCAATGTGATAGAAATAAATGAATCCCTGCATGTTTCTATATGTACATGCATACACTGGTCAGCAAGCTGCGATGTGTTGTGTGTCATGACGCTTTTCTCCAACCTACAATAGCTCTTATGTGGGATCAGAAGTCCCCACATGCATCAGGAGCCTTGGGTAGCCACAGAACTGTCACCAGCTAACATTTTGGAGAGGCTTTGTCCCTGTAGCCTTTCCATCACATATTGGCCCTTTTTAAAGTTAATCAGAGCCTTATGCTTGCTCTGCTTACAGCAAATCAACTTTGAGAACTCACTGTTGCCTTATTGCCTAATATATCCCACCACTATACAGGTGAAACTGTAGTAAAATAATCAATATTATTCACTTGTTATCTACCATCTTACAATGTTATTCACAAATGAAATTTAAAATGTATCATTATTATTATTATTCTTTTATTAAATCAAATGAGTATATTATATTTAACTTTAAATTGTTTTTGCAAACATGTGCTTTTTATTTATAATGAAAAAGAAATGCAAAGATGAGAAAGAAGTGCAAAGCTTAATTAACTTTATACAAAGCCTCTAGGAAAAAACTCCCTTGGTGAAACATGTTGAGAAGATGGCAAGTATGTTCAAAGCTATATCAGGAATTCTTTTAAAAATGTAAATTGTAATATTGTTTTACTTTATTTAACACTCTACCATCAACACCTAGAGACTGTTGAACAGCCATAATTCTATTTATTCAAGCGAAGCAGCATAACCAAAGCTGACCCTACACTCTGACCCCAACTCCCTATCTAGGTGGGTTAGGTTAAGAAATAAAAATGCACTGCATTGTATGTAATAAATTAAGACGCTCATAAATTTTCCTTTTAGGGTCAACTAAAGAACATCTATTTATTTTTAATATTTATTGCATAATCAGATATCTAATATTAATAATAAGAATTATAGTTTTTTGTCACAGTTTTACTGAATTGCCTTATTTGCTGTGTCTTTACATGTATGTTTTATACTTTGTTTTATTACTTATGTTGATAATTTTGTTAGATAGTAATGTATTTTTTGTTTTTTAGTTATTGTTTGTTTATTTCAATGATAGATATACATGGAACTATTTAATGTAAAACCTGACCCTAAGTAGGTTTCCTGATATTAAAAACAGCAAATGATGGCAATTTACATAGGACAGCAGTGCCTCTGTGGTCACGTTTACTACAAGCTGATATTTTTAGTTTATATAATATATAGAGAAAATCTAGTTTTCTTTACATAGATTGCTTAGAGCTAATTGATAGCTATGTGCAAATGTTGGACATCTGTATATGAATAATTTATCAGTTTATATACAAGTCTAATATGTAGATTTAAACTACACCTTATAAAACTATTAAATGGCTAAACAAATCCACCACAGTCCTGGAAAATGTCATAAAATGCGTTATGTATGCCATTGTTTTGTTTTGTTGCAGTGACAGCAAGTTTATTTAGGCACCTACAGTAAATAAGCCAATTATGAAGTAATTCATATATCAAGTCATAATGTTACCCATCCTAGTCAATCCCTGTCTGCTATTTTACAATATCCAGATCCTTTAAGTTAACAAATTAAAAAGTAAACATGTCATATAAAATCTTATACCAATAACTGAATGTCGACGAGTCAGTGAATTTGTAAACTTCATTCATTAATTACTTAAAACTTTTATTTAATTGTATGTATTAATTTATATATGAAGGCGGTGTAGTGGTTAGCACTGTCACCTTGCACCGCCAGGGTCCGGGTTCGATCCCCGGCCAGGCTCGATTCCCGTCTCTGTGTGCATGGCGTTTGCATGTTCTCCCCGTGCTTGGTGGGTTTCCTCCGGGTACTCCGGTTTCCTCCCACAGTCCAAAGACATGTAGGTTAGGCTAAGTGGCATTCCCAAATTGCCCGTAGTGTGTGAATGAGTGAGTGTATGTGTGTGTCTGTGCCCTGCAATGGATTGGCACCCTGTCCAGGGTGTACCCTGCCATGTGCCCTAAATCTCCTGGGATAGGCTCCAGGCGTCCCGTGACCCTGAATACAGGATTAAGCGGTCTAGATGATGAGTGAGTGAAAGTGAATTTATATGTGTTTCTTTCCGGCAGCATGGTGGTGTAGTAATTAGCACTGTGACCTCCCACCTCCAGGTTCAGGGTTTGATTCCAGCCTCAAGTCTGTGTGCATAGAGTTTGCATGTTCTCCCCATGCTTGGTGGGTTTTCTCCAAGTACTTCAGTTTCCTCCCACATTCCAAAGACTTGCAGATTTGAATACTTCCCAATTTCACTAATTGCCCGTAATGTGTGTGCGCCCTGCTCTGGATTGGCACCCTGACCAGGTCGTACTCTGCCTTGTGCCCTAGGTTTTCTGGGATAGGCTCCAGGCCCCCAGCTACCTTGTACAGGATAAGTGTAAGCAAGATAAATAAATGAAGTAGAATAGTTTCTTTGTTTAGTATTGTCGTTAAAATTTGAGAAATAATGTAAGAAGCTGGATTACATTAAAAGATGATGTTTTACCCTTGTGTTACAAAGTTTTTTTTCAATAATATTAAATGCTAATCATTTTTCTTTCAGTTTCTCTTATTATTATTGTTTTTTTTAAGTTTGCATTCAAATTATACAGTTTCAGTCGGAAATATATACATAGTCATATAGTAGGTACTTTTTCTGGGGCAAAATGATTTTTAATAATATTCATATATCAATACAGGTCAATTATACATACAAAAATTATGTCTTTTTAAAAGATTATTCATTCAGTGGTGTTGAAAATACAAAAAAATCCTTTAATTTGCCAAGGTCATGTTTTTTTTTTTTTCATTCTGACTCTGACTCAGCTTTTCTGAAAGAGACAACATAAAAATAAAAAAAAAGTTTGTTTGACAGAATGCACTAGCTCGACCTACACACAGTACAATAGGAAAATTCAGGGAGTTAGATTTAAACAAATCAGGAATGTCTCTTAAAGCCAACTGCAGACATTATTGGTTAAGTGTAGATACTTTGCCAAGGCCCGGAATAAGACCAAATCTGTCACAGTCAGCTGAGAAGAAATAGGTTGGGATGGTCAGACACAGCCTCTACAAAGGGCAGGTGAAAGCACAGGGCTGTCATGAATTGTTAAGCATAGGAGTAAGAGCATTATGCTTTAGGGATGTTTTGCTAACCTCAAATCATCAGTTAGATGAAACTTGGGGGGGAAAAGGGAGTTTTCCATTTACCAACCTCAGCAACAACTTAATTTCCCCTCTTGTCTGTTCCAATCAACTTTCTTCTGATCATCTGTCATCATCGGCAACTGATTCTCATTGGTTTGAGTTAGATTTTTTTATGTTTGAATGATTCCTATGCCACTGTGTGGCTTAACCAACAAATTATTATAATTATTGTACTGTAAAACTGGTCAGGTAGAGGGACTGGACTGAAATGATGATCAAAAAACATGCCAAACATTTCAAATCTTTTTTTGTTTGTTGTTTTGCTTCTGATATTTACAGCTTAAAGCTCATTTAAAAAATAGTATTTTAACATAATTTCCATCTCAAAATAATTTCTAATGTTTTTATAAAAACATATAAAATAAAAATAAAAATCAATAGAAAAAAATACAAAAACTCTGTTTATTTATGCACTCGATACTTTAGTATGAATCACTACATAATCGTGGGATGGCATGGAGGCGATCAGCCTGTGGCAATGCTGAGGTGTTCTTGGAGACCAGGATGCTTTAATAGCAGTCTTTAGCTCATCTGTTTTGTTGGGTGATGTGTTTTTCATCTCCCTCTTGACAATACCCCTTAGATACCCCACCTGGTCTTCAAAAATGACTCAGCAGTGCCACGGGCTGATTGCCTCCATGGCATTCCGCATGTAGGCAGTAATTTGGCCAAGTATCAAGACCATAAACAAACATATTTTTTGAATGCTGGACATTTCTGTATTGTAAATTCTTTTTTGATTGATCTTAGGGAATGCTCTAATATATTGAGATGCTGGACTTTTGTTTCATGAGCTGTAAGTTGTTATCATTAAAACACACACACACACAAAGGCTTGAAATATACTTAAATATAATTTACTTTACTTTTCACTTTAAATACAGTATGGAATATATGCATTTCAACTTTTTAATCACATTGTGCAATAAAAAGATTTTCCCATGGTATTCTATATTATTAAAATTCACTGTATATATGCAAAATGGGAATATGAAAGAAACATTAGCCTCTGGTGTCACAAAAAGTAATTGCAAATAACAGGGGATTATGATGATTTCCTAAAGGCAATGTAAAATGTGTAAACATTAGTAATATTTCTACTGATGATCACAAACATTTGAAAGAATTATATATCAAGAACTGTTGCATTCAAACCAGAATTCAAACATAATGTTCTTATACCACCACATTGCTAGGTGTACCTTACCAGATTATCTGTAAAGCTACTTAACTTTTTTGAACTGTTTCTGCATTTACATGTCTGTTTCTGTTTGTAACAGTTACAGAGCTTTGTTATTTTATGCTTCAATTTCAAAACCTTACTGCTGCCCTCACTACTGCTAAAATAGTCTCCGACTGAGGCCTCAGGCTGCTTTCTCAAACCCTGACAGATTGTTTCATTGTTCTAACCTTCCTTAGAAACCAGTCGTGGCTTTATGTTTATTTAAATGTTTTATATGCAAGATATTTTATGCAAAATGAACATCACTGTGCAGATCACATTAATTTAAATAAATAAATAAACGGGAGGCAAAATGTTACAGTACTACAAAGGCTAAAATGTACAATTAATACAACTATCCTTTTTTTATACTAACTTATCTCTAGCATGTCTTCTTGTAAAAATAAAGACAAATCATTTTAATGGTCTTGCAAAACATTTTGGTGTCTCATACTGTATTACTTGCACAGCAGTAAGGGAACTTCATACTAGTCATTAACTTGCCAGAAACTGACTCAGACACATTACAAGAGTCATACACATACAGACATACAGCAATTTCCTTGTGTGTGTGTGTGTGTGTGTGTGTGTGTGTGTGTGTGTGTTGTGTGTGTGCGCGTATGTGCGTGCGTGTGTGTGTGT
>QMIH01000424.1:699131-734737 GCA_003987875.1 Clarias batrachus | reverse complement strand
GAGAGAGAGAGAGAGAGAGAGAGAGAGAGAGTGAATGAATGCGTGAGTTAGTGAGTGACTGAGTGAGGGGGGGGGCATGCACGAGTGTGAGAGTTGAAGGGGGAATAAAGGCACTCCTTCAACAAATCCATGCCACACCCATACTAAGCACAGAGTAATAGCAAACAGCAGATGAATTCAGTAAACAGGAGTTATTATACAGCCTGTCCTTGCAGAGAACAGCAGGGCGTGGCTGGCCACCATAGGTGAAGAAAAACAAAACAAAGAATTGTTCCAGCAATATTTCTTATCATAGCTAAAAGCCTTGAAAGGCTATGCTTCTGCAGCTCTGAAAAAAAGGTCAAATTCTGTATTTAAGGCATGTGAGAAGCAGAAAGTTTTGCAACAGTTGACAGTGTATGAATATTTCTTGGTTAGTTTCATTGTATTCTCAAGAGGTCTATCTCTTGAGAATAACATCACATGGATTACAAACTGGCAACAATGCCGAAGAACAAAATATTTAAGCTTTTGAAAAGCCTGGAGTGGAGCAGATTCCCTCGGCTTGTTGTAAATAAAAGGATAAGTAGTGTACTCTGATGGCAAAGCAGAGATTTGTCTCTTCAATTAATCCATGCTTTTAGTTAATGCAGTTTTTGTATGCATATAAAGTCAGATTCAGAATTGAAAACTTAATATCTCAAGTATTTTAATACTGATATGTGGGAAAGGGTGTGTTTCCTGGTGAGCAGAGCTTAGGTGTGTCTGCTTGTGTGCACTACAGCAAACTGTTGGTGTGTCAGGATGAGTCATCCAGTATGACTACAATACATGCTGTGCCACTTGTGCAGAGAGTGAAGCAAAGGAAAAGAACAAGGAGGGGCAGAGCAGGCTGAACTTTTAGGGTGTGTCCAAGGATCAACTTCACAGGAACAGAAGAGCAACTTTTAAAGTTTTTTTTTTTTTTTTGCTAGGGTAAATGAACGGGAGAATAAACCATAATAAATATAGAAAAATTATCTTGTTTTGTAAGTTTGTGGTTAAATGGTTGTATAGTGTTGTCAATCAAAACAATCCTATTGCCTTTCATTTGGCTAAGAACTGCTGAAAAGGCTGCACTAGTCATAATGATACATAAAAACAGCACAAACAAATCCCTGTCCATGCCAACAAAGCAAGCAGTGTATTTGAACAGGAGGAGCATGTGCTGCTGTTACATATCATTTGATAGATCATGGGATACTGTCTGCCTTAACAACATTAAAAGGCTTACACTACTTCAAAAACATAGTAATACGTTCTGCATATTTTCAGGAAGCCAATGTTTACGTTTAGGCATTTTTCTGATTCGTTTTATGGTCGGAGTCTCATTAGAAGTATTAAACTTTGTTCTTTTCCAACTTGAACAGACTTTTATAGGCATATCGTACGAACGAAAGGTTGGAACATTTCATGTTCTGTGCCCATTATGTTGATTTTTAATACATTTTCTAGTGATATAAACGTTTGGGCCATTGTAGCTTATTATCATGGGCACATGTGAATTTCATTAACTGGTTGTTTTTCCTGAGAACAACAGAAGAATTGTGGAATCAGGCCATCACACGCCTCTTGAATCAGACAAAGGAAGCAGAACATCAAATGAGATTTTGCTCCAAAGAGCACTTTTCAGTTTTGCAGGAAACTTAATTGAGAATCGAGTTCTGGATTAGTTCCTATTGTAAGGCTTGCACCAACGTTACCCTAGAAAGCACATTCCAGTTTAGCTGCTTCATAAAAGAATGCTTGCTATACCACTGGTATGAACCTTTCTTTTCACTTTCACAGTGAGGCGGGGTAGAGGAATGTATACATATAGATATTTCCTTTAACACCTAACCTTTGTGAAAAAGAGCAGCTATCCTTCTGTTACTCCTTCACATAAGCTTTATGTATAATTTTTATTGTATTAGGATGCCAAACCTCTGTCCAGGCTCTCCCTTACAGAAGCACGTATTAACCTTGGCCGTTACTATGGCCACAATGTTTCGTAAATTTATTACCCCAGGGTTCCTCTCATCAAGGTCTTATGATTCAGTGTTTTTTTCAAATGTCCACTAAGAAAAGAGGAAAGAGAGAAGAGTGTAGAATGTCAGATGGATTAAATTGTGGTTTCCCCCTGCAGATTATGACTCACCAACACGAGGGAGGGACGGGCCAAAAAATGACTATTCTGGGATGGCAGCCATGGTAACATAATAAGCAAAGGGGCAGGTTTTTGACTGTATGTTTCCATAGCAATAGCCTATGTGTGTGCGCGTGTGCGCGTGTGCGTGTGTGCGTGTGTGTGTGTGTGTGTGTGTGTGTGTGTGTGTGTGTGTGTGTGTGTGTGCACGCATAAAAGTAGTAAAAAATAGACACTTGTGCGGATGTGTGTGTGCGTGCGTGCATAAAAGTAGTAAAAAATAGACACTGCACAGCCAAATGCACGGTGATGCTTAAGGCATGCTTTTAGCAATGTAAATACAAGAGTCTTTTCGTATTAAATCTTTTTTACAACTTTTTCATTTAAACAAGTTCAGTATGTAACATTAGCTTCACTGCTAATGCTTAACTCATTATGCTGCTGCTTTATTTACAACAACAGACAAAAATATTTTGTCTTGACTTGAATTGAAACGTCATTTATCTCACTCTACTAAGAACTTTCACATCTCTAATTTTGCCCGGCTGGCACGAAACTATGCAGCACTTCTCCTTAACATAAATGAGTTATATCAGCACAAGTCCACCTTGAATTCAAATGATTATCCACTGATCTCCATATCACATCTTTTACATTTAATTTTTGTTTTTTTTTTAGGTTACAGCAACAAAACAGAAAATTATTTAAGGCAACCAAATTTCATAGTCCATGTTTCCATAAACATTAATACTATAACATTAATAAATGTTTAGAAATGTAGAAAATTTTAGCATGGTAGTTTAAATGGTTAATACTTTGACCTTTTTTTGTGTATGTTTTTAAAGCTGTAGTACTTGCAATAGTTTATTTAAAACATGTTGTAGGAGGGTTTCCATAGAAACATTAAGTATTCCTCCAGTGGCACAACCCGGAAATCTTTTAAAAAATCTTTGACTGACCTTTGCCCTAAGCACATACAGTAGAGCTGTAGGAACGTCCACCAAACTTAAAGTCTTTTTTTCCTTGTCCATGGTACCCCACACACAAATTTTACATTTTAAGTGCCCCATTACTCTTCCACTCCAAAAAGATATTATTCATGTTGGCTGCATTTTTGTGATTGGCCTTACTGTGGTGAGAGCAGTATTTTAACAGTCATATGCCTTTCTAAAGGTACAGCACAATAAACTTAAACCTTATATTTTGATTAGTTTGTATTTATTATTGTTTTGGTTAGAAATCCTACTCAAATCAATGAATAATACAGGACTTGAATCATTTGTTGATGAACTAAATGATAAACAAACAAATAAACACTTTTTTTATAACTCTGAGACGAAGATCATAGTTTATTAGCTTCAACCCAACTCAAGGAACAAGATGCAGAACATTTTTACATGTGTTTTGCCACAACTCTCCATGGTCTTTTACAAATCCCATTTAGTTTGGTGGACTGTGTATTACCAACAGTAACCTCCTTGATACAATACAATGAAGATATTTCCATTAATGTGTCAGTGAAATTAATTTAATGATTTTAAACATCTTCTCACAACACTCCAGTATTTACAATTTGTTTCCAATTAATCCAGCAGTAGCACACCTGGTGTGTTTCATCAATCAATAGTGACACTTATGGGATGGTGCTGGAATTTAACAAATGCATGGAACAGCTGAGGGTTCTGCAAATAGAGGTTCAATAACTAAATATTCTCTGCTAGGAATTTCACAAAAATAATAAATAACATCTTAGAAAATGCACTAGTTACTTATGCAATTTTAATGTTGTAATCAATGTAATTTTTTACAGCAAAGAACATGGTATGGTTTATGAACAGTACTGACAGATATAGTCTTTGTATACGCAAGATATTCTTGAACTAATGTAACTTTACTGAGATCAAACAGTCAATAAATGGCTGCTACTTTTATCTACAGTCTCTCTCGCTCTCTCGTTCTTTTTTAAACAAGAGGCCTCCAATGAGCATTCCATTCCAGCCATAGTTTTCATTTTGGCAGCTTTGGACTGCTATTCACCTTAAGTCTTGCACTGGTTAACATACGACTGATAATCTATCATCTGTTAAAGCAAGTTAGTTTAGGAACAAGGAATTTTATAAAAAATTGTCAAGGTTATTTAAAGATGCTACTGAAAACAGCACGTGAGTTTATTATCTTTCTGATATACACTTTTACACAGTTGAATACATTACATTTCTTTAGGATTATAGTGCAAGACATATAGATATACAGCAGCATGAGACACAAGTGTAAATAAGGTTAAAAAAAAAACGTTTATGTTCACATAAGTATGCAATGTTATTGAGAAACTGGTAAAAAAAAAAGAACTGTACAAAAGTTATGAATCTAAGCGTGTTAGTTATGTTTAATGTTAGTAACATAAAAATATCCATTTCAAAACAGCGCAACTAAACATGTGACCACATCCTTAAATGTTCATTCAAATAGCAAGAATTCATGCCGATACAATTCAGGAAAAAAAAAATCAGAAATTTTGAAAGTTGCGTTAAATGCACACAGTGATTCATCTGAAAGCCTGAAAAGGAAGCTACAGCACATACTGCAGTTTCAAATTCCTTTTACTCTAACATGGGATGGGTGTCCATGTGTGTCCTATTATTATTATTATTATTATTACATTTATAAATATAGATGTAACATAAAGAAAAGAAAATAATAAAATGAAAGTAGATAAAGTGTCCTTACTATTGTCAGTACCAACCTACTTGATTTTATATGTTAAAATATAATCATTAAAAACTAAGAAAAGAATAACAGCATACACAATTATATGAATCCATTTAAGAGCTCATGCATGGCATTCTACAACCTTAATTTACCCATGATATGGTTGCCTTATTGTCTTAAATACATTTTATGAAGATCATGGGAAGAAGATAAATAAGTTATCTCATTCCTGATAATTTATTTTCAATTATCATGTGATATTGACATATGAAGTCACTTTTAAAGTCCTAGTGTACACATGCCATTTGCATGCATGCTAGTTTACTGTATTTTTTCTTTCTTTTTTTTTTTTGCCTGTTACCGTCAACATGTACTTTAAGAGCAAAATGCAGCCACTGCCAGCAAAGAAACCTTGAAAAAACACCTTGTAACGAAGCGCTCTTGCCTAAGGGCTGGTATGTTTTTTTGATGGCTACATGCATGCTTTCTTAGATTAAACTATGTAAAATAAGTTATAAATTATAACTATACATAAAATAAGTATCATTCTTTTAAATATATAAGTTTACTTTTATGGATAGTGACAGCCCAGTTTTCACTACCATATGAATACACTAATATGAATGCACATTAATTCATGCAAACGTTGCTCATGTTTTAAGTTAAAGTTAGTCCTTGTATTCAGTGATTATTATTATATTTTTATTTTCTTTTAAAAGGGTCCTATAGAATGACAACAATGCTTTCGGTTTACACAAAACCCAAAAGAGGAAGCCAGACTTTCAGATCACATTAATGTGACCCATTTAAATCAGCGCCACACCCATCCTTCCAACTACTCCTATTTGAATAGTCTACAACAAAGGTTAACCTGAGGAAAAGGTGAAAGGAAAAGTTTATAAGTGAGAACATTCATTTAACTGATCTTTCAAGGTTGATCAACTGTTGTTGTTGTATTTTAAACGTTTGAAGATCCATAGGCCATATCCTTCAAGTAATATAACCTTGGGCAGCAACTTGCCTAACCACTTCTTGAAGCAACAATCTAGAAAGTAAACAATATCATAAGCTCAGAACATACTGCATGCTCAGCTTTTGGACCACACCTCATTGTAGACACAACATGATAGAAAGGGCAAAATCACCTTTTTTGTGTGTTATATAGAAATGGGAATTTCCACACATAGAGAGGACATTTTTGGATTGTGACCGTTTTAATTTGGCAAAGACACGAGGTAACTGGATCCATTCATGCCTTAGGCCTTGAATGGAAAATCATGAATAAAATACTGTTTTGCATGATATATTTTTTTTCCATTCTTACTCTGTTTACGTATTACAAATTATTAAAGGAGGAAGTGTCTCCTAGATACCACACAGTAAGTGACCACCCCACCATGAACAAACGTTTAACAATGTTAATCTATTCTCTAATACAAGTTTTTGCTGATTAACCTGAGCATTACCATTTTTACATGCTGGGCTTTCATACCGGCGATACTACGCGGTGGTGCAGTGGTTAGCACTGTCGCCTTGCACCTCCAGGGTCTGGGTTCGATTCCCGTCTCTGTGTGCATAAAGTTTGTATGTTCTCCCCCTGCTTGGTGGGTTTCCTCCGGGTACTCTGGTTTCCTCCCTCAGTCCAGACATGCAGATTAAGCTAATTGTCTGTTCCAAATTGCCCGTAGTGCGTGAGTGAGTGTTTGTCTGTGCGCCCTGTGACGGATTGGCACCCCGTCCAGGGTGTACCCCGCCTCGTGCCCTAAGCCTCCTGGCATAGGCCTCAGGCCCCCAGCCACCCTGAATACAGTATAAAGCATATTGACAGTGAGTAAGTGAGTGAGTGTTTATACCTCCAAAGTACTGGCACACGCTACAGTTACATTTTTTGACACTTGATCATAAATGATAGGGTTGATCATGAATGATAAGGTGGACAATGTGTGCAATGTGTTATGCTTCACTGAGGCATAGGCAATAAGTAGATAAAATAGGTAGGCTTACAAATAATATCATGTTTGACCTAACTTGTTCTCTGGGGTGGTATTGTTAACAAAAAAAAATACTATTTAAATAAATTGATAGTATTTAATCTTTAAATAAATCTTAAAGGGCTTCATTTTTTTATGTATTAACTGATTGTAGTTTATTTATCCCTGCTGTATGCTTATTTAAGATTCAGATTAGAGTCAGCTTTGTAACCAATTTCTATATATGCATTGACCTGCATTCTTGTCTGGAGTATTTTAAAAGTATTCTGTATGGGACCACATACTCTTGCACGCCACCTCCCCCTTTGGTAACCCGAGCCTACAGAGTTATGTATGGGGTCTCAAGTCCAAACATGCAGGGGCTGTCTGTTTTCTCTCTTCCCTCTAATGCCTGCACTGAAAAATCACCCAGAAAAAAAAAATTAGGGGTGAGCACTTACCATGCATAAAGATAACACTTAAAAGAAAAGACAATGTGTTTAAAAACTCCATATTTGCTACATGGCAAAGAACAATTCAAGTTGACACGCCTTCCAAATACTTCCCTTCAGCACTCTGACCTTCAACCCCTTTGCTGGGATTTTAAAATATTTCCGAATGGCACTTTCCTGCCTTGCTTAAATGCGTATGCAAACATGACTTCATAGCATGGTTCACTATCTTAATATTAACACCAGAGGAACGTATGCAATAACAATTTAAAGGCTGTACATAGGATTAGGTGGCTTATATCTGATTCTAAATAGGAGTGTTAGAGACTTTTTTTTTGTTTCCAAAGCCGTTTTTCTTTGGACCTGATTCCAAACAAGGCTTGTTATTTTTTCCTGGCAGAACAGCATGGTGACTGACTCTTAGGGGAAAATCCCAATATCAGAACAACACAGTGCAAACTACTTCCAGAGATGATATACTATGTAGTCTCTCCTTTTTTCCCCCTGTCTCGCACTTCAACAAAAACAAAGATTCTCATATCTGCTTTTCATAACTGACATGCTTTTCAAACATTTTTTAAAGTATGTCGGAGCATAGTAAAAAGCGAGAAGGATGTAATCTCTGCCTTACCCTTCATGGCATGTAAAAGTGTAACTCAACCTCATTGTATACATAAAGTTGTTCTCTTCGTACTCAAATTAGGCACCTAGTTATGGAGCTGACCATGACCTCTTTCTCTTTTTAGATGTGCCAGAAAGATGCATACCACACGTGTGCACTCACATGACGCATATTAACAGTAAATGTATAATTTAGACAGCTTTTGTCATGCTTAATCAGTGTAATACTTCATAGCACCAGGTTGTTGCAGACCAGCAGATCTTAAACAGGCGGTATGTGTGGGGAAAGATATGGGGCGGGGAGAACCTTAAGCAGCCAAGAAGGCAGAAGGGAGCTGGTTGGGCTTGTGTGTACGTGTGTGTGTGTGTGTGTGTGTGCACGCGCATGTTTGGCAAATATGGGAACAGAGGTGAGCAATGTAAGAGTCTGCATAGTTGCTGCTGGCAAATAGCTTAAAACAAGCCGTGAAGCCTTTTTTTTCTCTCATAAGCCATTTAACTCCTGAAGTGAGTGAACAAATACAGAGGAAGCCGAGACGAAACCATGACCAGAATTCCAAGAGCAAAGGAGTTTTTTTGGCAAATGTTCCATCACTCACTTCCCCTTTTTCTTTTTTTATTCCCTTTACATTGCTGTTAACAGGTTTCCACCCTCCCCTGAAGCTCAGTGTAACCTCAGAGTCAAATAACTGAATGACCCTTGCCCTGAAATTCTTAAATAAAAATCCACACACTACTGACTTTTACAAGCCAGAACAAAAGCTACAAATATGATAATGTATAGGGACTAAGGAGGTTCCTCAAATGATCTAATTTTCTTAGAGGCTGTTAGAAATCTGTGGAGCATTTGGAAACACTGTGATCAATGCTGGTATATAACAGTACCTGATCATATCTGTAGGTTTTTAATGCAAGAAAGCATGTGTATACCAAATACATCTCATCTAAAGACAGGAACCAAACAAGTAGACATGTGTAGCTTTTATTTGGGGAAATTAAAAACCTGCAGCAACCTTGCTATAATCTGCAGGTAATATATTTTGGTACTTGTTGTCAAAGCCAGCACTACCAAATAAAGTGGCATCCAATATTGTCCCCAAAGGCTGGCTGCAGGTTTTTTTTAATAAGGAGACACACCTGACTTCAACTGTTTAATTAGTTAATCAGATGTGTCTTAGACATCTTTAGAACAATAACCAACAATGAGACAGTTGGCAGGTTATCAATAATTAAAAAAGAATTCTGCAATGGAAAAAAAAAATCCATAAAGCAACTACTAAATGTGCAAATACTACAACAAACCATATATAATGTACAATTATGCATTTCCTATAGGATTTGTGCAAACATACACTATTCAGTATACAGTGAACTAAATTTTGGATGACTAAATAGATAGCAGGCAAGTGTTTCTTTGTTGATAGATGTGGACACATCAAACAAGGCAAATGTTGATACTGATCAGGCTTCTGCTGAAGGGTTTATAGAATATTTGTTTTTCCAAAAACTTAAGCCACAGTGTTTGCTGCATGTAATCGTTAATCAATTTAAGGGTAATCAGTTGATCTGCTGGCGACCCCTTGAAGCTGCTGAGATGGGTGATATAGTGTACTGCACCACTGCATTTGGGGAAAGTAAAAAATAAATAAATAAATAAAATGTAACTTTTAATGCTCGCCTGAAAATAGCCATTTATCAGGTGATTTAGCATCACTACTACTGTACTAGCATAAAATAAAGGCATTATTCACATGACTCACGTCAGCAGCTCCGCTTGCCATAAAAAGTGCTGGAAAAGACTTGTTGAGAATGGTCCAATCACATGAGCTCAAATATTTAAAAACAATATTGATTTGCTAAGAATAAAAGTGGAAGGGTTCAGCGCGCACAGAGCTGCGCCCGAAGGATGATTTGACAAAATCCAACCAGAGCTCAGCCTCAAGTCACATGCTTTTCAAAAACGTACCTGTCTACATAGACACTCGTTTGTCCGGCGCCCCGCGTACACGAACACAAATGCACGTAATACAGTTTAGATTTTTTAAACTTGCAAATAAATTATATTAAGAAATACAGCGGAATATTGTGACTAAATGACTTTATTTCTTTATTTAAATAAATAATTATTATGTTAAATAATTACATGTTAATGGAGCATTCTTCTCTGCCTAACTTTATGGGCCGCCACTGGCCAAGACTCCAAAGAATCAAATGAGAAAAAAAAAAAAAAACATCTCACCTGTGGCTAATTACACACATTTAATGAGCAGCAGGAAATTCCAGTGCACGAGAAAATTTAACTATTTTTAAAAACAATAAACAATATATACATTATACAATATATACATATACATATATGTGAATCAATTTTAATCAATTCTACATAATTCCCATGGACACATTGTTTTTATTCCTTCATCATCTTAGCCCAACCTGACTCTGCCACATGGACTATTTCAAAGTAGAGTGAATTCATAAAAAATAAATAAATAAATAAATAAATAAAACTTTCACCTTTAAACTACTACCAACCTCAAGAATGATCCCTGTTTCAAATCAAGATCTCAGGGTTTCAGTCTGCATCCTTGAGAACGATTAAATTAATTATGTTCAAGCATTTTAAAAAGTTTGCTATGGTGCAATTGATGACATCCAGCACCTCCCTGCACACCACAGGGTTGTGCAACACACCATCTCCTGAAAAGAACAACACAGAACTGTGACCATTTGTGATTACAGGTGCAGGATTAAGACCTACTTACACTGCTCAATGAATTGCTGTAATATTTGTTTAATACTGTTTAGTCGAATAGACTTGCCTTTGTTGATGCAATTAAAATTGGTGCCTTAGTAAACCTTAGTGAAATTATCCTGAAAAAGAGTTATAGAAATTTTGAACCCCATCATGTGATTAACCTTGACATATAGAAGACTTGTTCCGTCTCTGAGCAACTCTAATTGTAGCACTAAGCTTACAAAATCACAGGCTGGGGTAGTAGAATTTAGTGTAGGTAATAAATTTTAAGAAATTATATATACCATCCAGCCCTAACATTATCTAGTTACTGCAGCACCTGTCATGGGGGGGATATATTAGACTACAAGTGAACAACCAATCCTCTACGTTTTAGAAACAGGAAACAATGGTCAAGAATAAGAATCTTCACAGCTTTGATGAGTTTCAAATTGTGATGGAAAGATGGGTGGGTCAGAGTATCTCCAAAAGATGCAGGTCTTGTGTGGATGTTTCCAATATGCAATATATACCTACCAAAAATGGCCCAAAGAGGACTAACCAGTGAACTGGTGACTGGGTCATGGACACCAAAGGCAAGCCAATCGGGTCTGATCTCAAAGGACTTGTGTACAAATTGCTCAATGATTTAATGCTGGCTACACATCACACAAATCACACAATGCATCACAGTTTGCTTCATATGGCGGTGTGCAGATGCTGACTGGTGAGAGGACACACACTGCACTCATGTTCACCATCAATCTGGAATTTCCTTCAGGATCAATAAAGTATCTATCTACCTATAAGCATGTGATCTATGCATCTAAAATGGACTATTAAGCAACAGAACATGGCATGGTCTGATCAATCGTTTTTGTCTTTTACACCAGGTCGATGGCCAGATGACTGTACTTCACTTATCTGGGAAAGAGTCCCCAGGATGCACCATGGGAAGAAGGCAAGCTGGCAGAGGGAGTCTGATACTAGACCAATGTTCTGCATTGGGCTTTGGCATTCACATGGAAGTTACTTTCACACAGACCACCTACCTAGTCATTGTTTGAGAACATATACAACCCTTCATGAAAATAATAGTCCCTAATGGCACTGGCCTTTTTAAACAGGATAATGTGCACAGCAAAAATATTTAGGAATGAGTTAAGGCCTTCAGATTCCCCAGATCTGAGTCTAAGTGAGAAATAAATGGAGGCCCCACCTCACAACTTGAAAGGCTTGAAGGATCTGCTGCTAATTTCTTGGTGCCAGATACTACTGTATAGCATACCATCAGAGATCTCGCAGAGTCCATGCATCAAATTTTGTTTTGGCAGCTCAATGGGACATTTACAATGTTAAGCAGGTGACTTCGGTGTGTGCAAACCAAAGCAATACCAGTAGTCCCAAGTTCTTGCACCCCCATGTGTACACCTCCTGTGCCTGCAAAAACGCATCATTGTTGCTGACTTGCTCCAAGTTACAAATTTGACTCAGAAATTCACTCAAATTCAAGACATACAGACATAAAATAAAGCTGAAGGGGGTGATATAAAAATTGACATTTTATGACTTGTTTCTGTAGTTTGCAGGCTTACTTGTGACTGCAACAGGCTACAGGGTGTGTCAGCAGGCATGCCAATATGCAAACTACTCTGTGCTCAGGGGTAAACAGGCAAGCCAACTGCCTTATGAACGTTTATAGTATTTATACTGGTTCAACGTCTGGCACACGCAGCAAACTTCCGTGCTTAACTCAGCTTTTGTTGTATGTTTGTTTACTCAGTGCCACACCAGGAAGCATTAACTCTTTTCAGCACCGCAAGCAGGTGCTTTCAGTTATTGCATCTCAGTGGAGGTGTGACCAAACACCCTTGGGGCCAAGAACAAGCAGCAACATTAGGTAAATTCATTGGACCTAAGGAGTTTGAATTCTGGTAATTTAATGCATGCCTAATAAAAACGAATCAAGGAATATTACAATATAGAAGATTTTGTATTTGAAGGTGGCTATCATGAACAGAATATGGGGTCACATACTATTTGTCACAAGTTATCACATTTTTTTTTAACACCCTTACCACTTGCAAAAGCTGCAACATGCTCTTTAAACTACTCCCCCATTCAGACTGCACAAACCTCACCAGTTATCAGAAAGCCTGAGTGCATTTTAAATTCTGCATAATTATAAAACAATTTTTCACGCCCATGTTCAAGCATAACTGTCATTATTGATGATGCACTACATATTAAAATGTCTTGTTTTTCACTTACCAATTATTTTCAAACCATTAAATGAGACGGGTAGTTCATAAAACTGTTAGTTTAACCATTACTTTAAAAGAAAAAGCTTTCCTTTTTCAAAAGATACATGTGGACTCCTTAGAAATCATTTAGATTCATATTCTTAATTTTTTTTTTTTTTTTAAAGTGTGCACACTTACTGGCTTATAAAAGCCTTGTATGAACTCCATTTTAAAAACACCACCTCAGTAACTTCTAGTTCTTTGAAGCTGGTCTCCATTTTAGGAGCATAGAATCATCCTCCTATGTGTAGCTTTGAGCGCCCTCTGCTGCATTACAGCAACATAACTATTTAATACCGATAACATTTATCTATTAAAACAAAAGGGGGGGAGGGGGGTAGGGGATGAGCTAGAAGAATCATGCCAAAGGTGACAGCTAAGCTGCGTTGACTTAAATATGATCTCTCTCTGGCCAAGGAGCACAAATACCGTCTTGTGCTCTGCCAACATTGCTTCACAACTGTAGCAAAGTCAAGTCACTTTTTGAACAGCTGTTTAATACAAGTGTATAAAATTTTATTTTTACCTATAGTTAATCGAAACACTGAAGCTGCATTAAAATATTTGACCATGTATTTTTTTTTTTGCAAGTCAATACCAAGATGTGATGAGCATTCTATTCTATCTTTATGAAATTAATTAGAAAAACCCCACACCTACAACTCTACATACTGCCACTTGGATATTTTTTTTTTTATGAGTCTTTAGTTTGATTAAAATACAGCCATTTTAATTCAGCAGATTTTATATATTAAAAAAAGGAAGGAAAAAAAAAACTCAACCAAGTGGGATTGTGAAAAGCATTTTTATTTTATTCCTCAATTCAACACTTTAGGATGCAACGCCCCCCAACTTGACATTTCAGTTCCTCTTTCATGTCCTTAAATCCAGATGTGAATGGTTGAAATTGCCATCACTGCTCACTTGAAGATCTTGCCCTGACTGAAAGGTTTGCCTACATGCTTGAAATCACCCTCCCATGCAAAGTATTCCTTCACCATGGTCTTGCACTCCTCGCTGTCCACATCCAGCTTACGCCAGTTATAGGACTCATAGTCAATCTGCCAGTCTTCAGACAGCTGAAACAATACAAGAATTGTAAATAAAGACATTTCTTGGCGAACAGTTGCACACATCTATAGAGATAAAAAAGGACCTGGACCAATTTAATTCAACAGTAATTAAGAAGCAATAATAGTAAATGGTAAACCTGTTTATTATATAAAAAAATAATCAATCAAGTATAAACAAAAGCCTTCTGATTGCAAAGAGCATCACTGGAGATTAAGCAATCTGCTAAAACACTCCCAAAACTAAGAACAGAAAAAGTGAAGTGACTTACAGTGAAAGCTAGATCTTGGCCTCTGAAAACCCAAATGCCAGAGATGGAACTGTCGTTGTTCGTGCCAAACAGTATGACGCTTGCGAAAGCATTCTTGCGCAGTTTATCGAGACGCTGGAACATTCCTAAAACAGAACAAACAAGGTCAACACGTGGTACATCAACAGTGCATCCTCAACATTCCTCCAAGTGAACTGTACATTGTTGATCACAGTATCAATACTCATGCTCTGCCCTATATGGGATTTGTAAATGCTGGCATTATTTACTAGGCACAAAAGCATCAGCAAACAGGTTTGTCAGTCCCAGTTTCACAATACCAACTTGTGGGATCCACCTGTACTTTGCAGTGATTTGATAAACCAGAAACATTCTGGAAAGCAAAGTTGCTTACAGGAGGCACTGCTCATACCTGTGATAAGATTGCAGCTCATGAAGGTCATGGTCAGCTCCTCTGGAAAGCGGTATTCGCCATACCAGATAGAGTAGCCTTCACGATCAAAGTTTTCCCAGAAGTGGGGGATAGCCACAGTCAGTGTGTCCTCATTAGAGTACTTTCTCTTGAACTCATCCAACACAAACGAGCTGGGGGTAAATTCATACAGAACGGGTCAGACTTGAACCTGAACTATACCATTATACATTTATTCTAGTGCAATGCAGAGTTTAAAAAACATATTTCCTGGTAGCACTAAAGTCAAAATTTCAAACGAGGGATTTAACATAACCAAAGTATGTTAGTATTATTTACCTCTTTGGAAGGTGAGCAAATGGGTCCTTGGTTTTTGGTTCAGATGCAAGTGCAGCTTCACACTCATCCATCTCCTCAGCTGGAGGGGCAGGTTTTTTCTCCTCCTTTTTCTTTTCCTTTTTCTCCTGCTGCTGGGGCTGCTGCTTATTAGCCTCCTTGCCAGCTTTCTCCTTCTTGGCTGGAGTCTCCTTCTTGGGCTGGTTCTCAGCAAACTTCTTGGCTACAGGAACAGAACAGATCCAGAAATTGAGTACAATTCTCCAGGTTTTGTGAGACTTGTGTGTGAAGATATGCTGCGTCAACTAAACTGAAAATGTGTAAAAGAGACTAATTAAATGATTGTGATTTGGAATTAATACAATAGTTAATGAATATTTGGAAAACCCCTCAGAAAAAGGAATAAAAAACGAATAAGTCACACATTGTCACTACAATTGGACTTTTCTCCTGCCCATCATGTACTTGTGCTTGTCATGTAACACATAAATGCAAAATCAAGTATTACTAAAGTCATTCAACCATCATCAAACTAATCAAATGACTAGTTGCATGCCTTGTGTCCTCTCCAAATCCCAGTATAAAATGCAGCAATCTTTAAGGCAGGTGAAACAAGTAAACACTGATTTCTATTGAACATGTGTCAATTGGCACAGTATGGTTTAATCAGCGGTCACTTAAAGCACAACCTGTGCTCATACTGTATGGTTAATTCAAACCGAGGGTTTGTTCACTGACATTCATTAAAGGTTTATTCAAACATGAAATCTGCATCCTCAAAAGTTTTGCCAAAAATAAGAAAAATGCAGAACAACTTAATTATTTTGAATTTTTTTTTTTTTTTTTTTTTACTTTGGGCACAATCGAAAGGGGGGGGGGGGCAAAGACAGCATATATATATGCGGTAAAAAAAGGTTTAGAAGATGGAGGGAGTACAGGCCATGTTTTTTTTTTTTTTTGCAGTCTTAAATATATAAATGCTGCATGTGGGTCCCTGCTGTGGAAAATCACCCTGTAAACCTGCAAAAGGGCCACTTGTCAGAAATCCACTCCATCATATAGGAGTCAGAACACTGGTGGTTCAGGTGATCAGTTGTGCACTGTGAGAAGGGACTCGGTGCAGAGCAGACAGTAAATTCTGTTTGATTATAAAATTGGTAGGTGACTGATTTAGGGCTAAAAGTGGCCTGAATCCATATAGTGTCCATCACGACAGAAAACATGAGGGATGTCAAAAACTCTTTCAAGCAGGAAAATTAACAAGAAATGAAAATACCATTACGTGAAGGGAACGGGGCAGGTCTTTCAGAGGGTCTTAATATTGGTGAACACCCCACACCATACTTTTAAAAGTAAATATTGTAATATGATAATCATCAAAAGATCCTGGCACTATTATGGCTCCATCCAAGTGTTTAGCCCTTTAAGTTTTCCACACTTAATGTTTCATACTCATCCCTTCAATTCAACACAATGCTCCTCACTGAAAATAAATACAGGTGTTTGGAGTATTAACAAGTAAAAATAAATAAAGACTGATAGAACCCATTTACAGACTTAAACAAATTTAGTCCACATCCTGGTTTTACTAAGGTGTTGCAGCAGTGGCCGATTTCCTGACTTCAAATAGTTAAGTCTTTGTCATCAGACCAGAGGATTGTTTCTTATGGTCTCAGAGTCGGTCACAAGCCGTCCTGTGACTCTCAGAAAGTGATGGCTGTCCTTCTATAAGACTCTCGTCTCCCGTTTAGTTGCGCCTCCGACCAAGGCCGTCTGTTTACCAAGTATGGCTGGGGTCGGGCAGATGTGAAATGATTGTTGGCTGTTCAAAATCTCAAGGACCACTGATGGTGGGATCCACCAGAGATCAAATGCCATAACCAAGAATCTGAATACTTGCATAAATAGGATATTTCAGTCTATTTAATTATAGATTAACCAAATACTTCCAACACCCGTTTTCATTGTCATTGTGAAGTACTCGTGTGTTGAGTGAGTAAAGAAAATGGGATTTTAATCAATTTTAAGATGACTGTGGTGCAGAAAATGTGGAAAACTTGAAAGTCTGAACTTTGTCTGCACTGTACATTTATTGCCAAACATTCCCAGTTAAGCTTGGTCAACCAAAACCGGAAATAAGGGAAAGCATCTTACCATCAAACTGAGCCATCTTCTCACAGAGTTTGACCTCTCCGAGAACTGCTTTAAACTGGGGCTGGTTGATGCAAGTCACAAACCAGCGATTGACGTTGGGGTAGGGCTGACGGAAGGCAGGCTCCAGAACCTAAGAACAAGAAGTTCAACCGCATTATTTGTTTTTCTCAGAAAGATGGAGGGGGGAAAAAAAAAAGAACAAAATCTTCTCACAGTTCTGAATAAGATCTGAGCAAAGTTTTAATTAGCAAAGTCAGTCTGAACATGTTCTGAAGGTGAACCGGCAGGTAAAGGCAGCACAGAGCTTTTACAGCTGTCCTAACCTCTTGGGTATGGAAAGCTGGCAAGTATTCTTTATACAGAGCAACAGATGCTGAGCATAAACAGTCAACACTGCACAAAAAGCCACAAACATTTGTTGTAATTAATGACAACTTTGTTTATTCTATGACTGTTCACTCCTAAGCTCACAGCTGACAGAACATACCCACTGTATTTTCACAAAAATACTCTGAACGTTAGCAATTGGATGTCCCACCGAAGTGAGAAGTTAAAATGCCTGAGCATTCAATAGCCGAATCAAACCAATTTTCCAAAAGGAGGAGACCATCAGCCCAATTAAAAAAAAAAACAGAATAAAGCCTAGAAAAATCCACAACTGGTAGGTATAAATAAAGTGAAAAGCTGAAAATATTGCATAATGACATCAGGGTTCACATTACCAATATTTCTCTTTTGATATTAACACAGTAGTGAATTTATACTGATACATTTTTATATCTTCTTTGAGCTGAGGACACTAGGTTGTATCTAATCAAACTGTTTTCTAGGTACAGTATCTTGCAAACTACAGAAATCTAGAGTATAATAGTGTGAATCAAAAAATTTGATTGTTGGGTTTTATTCACAACAACACTTTCAGGAGCTTTCTATACCTGCTAAGACTACCCCAGGGTCTTATTAAGCACAATAAGCATGTATGTAATCACTTATTTAAAAATGTGCATCATTTTATATGCACTATAAAAGTTCAATAAATCCTGAATGCACACTATCCTCAGACTGGAATACATTCATTTTACTGCAATGCAGATGACTAATCTCTGTAGAAACGTTCACAGTAACCCAGGTCATGCACATTTTATTGCACCAGCATTTCTGAGAGATTAGATTCAGAGGGCTTTATCAGGAGAAACTGTAAACATGTACTTGCTTCTCTGTCCACTCTAAAGAAACAAAATTCATATTGTGCCCTTTCAATAAAATTCATACTGTGGTTATTTCTTAAACATGAGAGAATCTAAAAATAGGGTTGGGTATCAAAATCCTGTGCCAATATGGCTCCTATATAATTCATATGTACTAGAACCAAATCAGAACACAGATTTCAGTGCCTCACTTTGAAAAAAATAATTTCCTGCATGTAAACACAACTCTGAAAGCTCTAATAATAAATGCAGCTAATGTTTGGAGTAATGTGTGTAAATAGGCTGTTGGCATATTGGTTTCTGATTTTAAGCACTTGCTGTTAAAGAAACCATCCAGTGCACAAAGTAATTACACTTGCTCTGACCGCAGCAGGTCGCTCAGCTAATCGAGAACAAATGAAAACGTCCACAGTTTAAATCGCCAAAAATATTTTAAAGTGTGCCTGCTAAAATTTGAAGCTGGTTTGTAGCCTACCAACTAATTAGCCGTTATTGGTGTCAAATGATTGTAAATGATAGTTGGATTATATAGTAAGTCAAATTCGTGTGTTTTATATCTACTTGCAGTACAGACGAAAAGTTTGGACACACCTTCTCATTCAAAGAGTTTATAAGAGTTATTGTGTTCTTTAGCCCAAACATGTATCTTCTGCTTGTTGTCTGTCCTTAGCAGTGGTTTCCTAGCAGATATTCTACCATGAAGGCCTGATTCACACAGTCTCCTCTTAACAGTTGTTCTAGAGATGTGTCTGCTGCTAGAACTCTGTGTGGCATTGACCTGCTCTCTGATCTGAGCTGCTGTTAACCTGCGATTTCTGAGGCTGGTGACTTGGATGAACTTATCCTCCGCAGCAGAGGTGACTCTTGGTCTTCCTTTCCTGGGGCAGTCTGCATGTGAGCCAGTTTCTTTGTAGCGCTTGATGGTTGTGACTGCACTTGGGGACACTTTCAAAGTTCTCAATTTTTCAGACTGACTGACCTTCATTTCTTAAAGTAATGATGGCCACTCATTTTTCTTCACTTAGCTGCTTTTTTCTTGCCATAATTCAAATTCAACCTCTTTGAATGAGAAGGTGTCCAAACTTTGTACTGTACATCTAAGAATATTTTAAATAAGCTTATTAAAATAAAAAATATATAAATTAATTCTTCAATATCATTCAGCATTTCTTTTTTTTCTCCCCCCCCTTTCTTTTTTTTATAAATGATCAATTGGCACTGGTACCGTAAAAAACCCAAACGATTCCCAACCCTACGACATGAACCCTTGTTCATTCCTTTGCCAACAATAAAAATCAAAACACAAAAACAATCCTGTACACATAGTTGTAGAACGGAGAAAAGATCGTCATCCTGTTGAAATTCACACATTTTTAAGCGTCTTTTTATAGGTTATTGAAGAAAGAAAAAAAAGCAACACGTAAAGTTGCATGAATTGAATCTCACATCTACCAACTCATTGAATAACATGCAAGAAAATATTTCTCAATAAAATAAAGCCACTAGTTTTTTAGCAGCAATAAACTTTAATGTCTGGAAGAGCTCAAATTTTCTGCGGAAAATAAAAGCTAGCTCAACATTTTCTTAGCCTAGCCGATTAGCTGAACATGACTTGTGCCTGCACTGCAAATCTCTCAGAATAGATATTTCAATTGCAGCGTCACTTGCTTGGCACAAGTAAATAAAATATTTCAAAACTTGTGTCAATTATTCAATTGTTTAAGGTCATGTGGGCATCATTTTTTCCTTTTGTGGAAGAAGGTGCATAAATAGATAAACAGTTATATTAAGACCAATTAACAGTTCAAAGTCCCAATAGCTATTGATAGACAACAGTTTTGTAATAAATAAATGTAAAAAATAAATAAAAAGCCAATTCAGCTTTGTGTGGTGGGTTGCTGACAGGTCTCTCAATGCCAGAGTCTTGTCCCATGCAGACCTTGTTTCACCTCTTTACTGCTGCTGCCGCCAACAACAGCAAGAGCTCCCAGTCAATCTCTGTACATAATTAGGATGCAACAGTTCTGCCTTCAACAGACTGTGATTGGGACCATTAACAGCACTTTCCATTTCCACTGTTTGCATCCATGATTACTTCCAAATCTTATTTGTTTCTATGAGCTGTCAATTTTAAAAAGTCACAGCCACAAAATTAGTGAAAAATAGTTTGCTGGCCAGCGGGGTAGTGAGAGAAATCTATTTATAATTAGTGTGTTTTCACATTAGGTACAATTGATTGTACTCTGGCCAAGAACTATTGCTTGCTTCCTTGCCCCAAAATCCATTTTCAGGTGGAGTTGCATATTTATTCGCGCTATACAGCAAGTGGCAGTATGCACCTACTTGGTTTGAGCCACCATTAAACACAAGAGAAGAGAATGAAGTATGCCCTCACACAATGCCCAATATTGACATTTTGGAAAAATGTCAAGAGTAGTACTCTTGTGAGGTAGGTCAGAGAAAGATCAGCACATGCTATGTGCACACAGATTTGGGAGCATGTTGTGTCTAAAGAGCCATCACTTCTCATCTTCACTTCTCAGGTACAATGGGCTTCCATATCTGAATCGATCTGTGTGCGAGTATGTTGTACTGTTGTACTTCAAGCAGGTGTAGACATGGTTCCTGAGCGCAGAACGATTGTATCCCCTCTGATAAAAATGAACCAGACTTTGGGGTCAAGTGTTCTTGGGACGTTCTTAATCTCAGTAGTAGATATCAGGGGGTGCTAGAAAAACTACATTGGGCAACAGCAAATTAAACATTGTACAAATGAAATGCTGCATTTGCAAATGCTAGTAACCTTAAGGAAAACATTTATGAAACTTACCTGCTTGTAGAGCCAGAGTAGAGAGCACACTACAGTGATATCAGCCAGACTGACTCTTTCACCAACCAGAAAAGTGCGAGTGTTTAAGTGCTGGTTCAGAACAGTAAGCACACGCTTTACCTCCTCTTTGGCCTGTTCGGTGGCCTAGAGAGCCAGGGAAAGAATATTATTACAACTATTTTACAATAAATGTGGGGGAGCCAGAATAAAAATAATTAATGTTCCAATTTCAAAATATAAAAACTACAGACCTGTTTGTTGAACTGCATGATTCCCAGAGTTGGAAAGACCCAGGCACTGGCTGGTGGGATGATCTCGGAGTCAGCAAAGCTGACCCACTGCAGTACTTGGGCACTGGCTTGAGGGGTGCTGCCACGGAGGGCATCATTGCTCACTATGAGACAAGTAGAGATGAAAACATCAAAACAATATCCACAGCCCGGGTAAACAGCAGTATCTTAGGACAACAACATTTACACCATGCAAAGAATTGATAAGCAGACTGGCATACTGGGCAGGTAGAATCTCCAGGGTTATTCCCAGTTCCAAATTCAACTTAACCAAAAAAAAAAAAAACAATTTTAAAGGAATAAAAAGCAGCAACTAATACTGGTAAAATAAACTGGCAGAAACATGGGGAGAAGACAATTTCATAGTTCTCAAAAATATAGGTTTAAAAAGCAGCGAGGCAATTGTTGCGTTTCAGACAAGTAAAAACAATAGCAAACCCTAACCAACACCCACCTATTTTCAGTGACCGTACATTGTGTGTAAAACGTTAAAACAAGATCATTTTAAAAATCTCTTAGAAACAAATTAGCTGTACTGATTAGAGATTATGCATAGTAAGGCAATAACCCAAAGGAGGGCCTGGATATAGCATGGCTGTTATAGGCAAGACAGCAATGCTGATATCTGCCAATGCAGCATGACATTAAGTGCGATTATACAACGGTTCCATGAATATTATTTACCATCAACAGATTATAGTAAATGAAAGTAACAGAGAAGGAACACCTGGGACTCGAAGTGATGCATATAATTAAACATCCCAGTGATGTTATCTATTATCACCTCTCGTAGAATTGACCTCGTCCAATCAGATACTCCAGCCTGAACTAACTGCTGTATAATTAGAAATTAAGTCCCTGGGAAGCCACACCTGCTACTGCTTCAAGCAAAAAGAGCCTGTTAACATGAACATATGGTAAGGCTGCCATTATTGAAAGGCATTAGAAAAGCAGTGACAACCTCCATGCTGATATTCATTCTAAGAGCAAGGTAATGCTTACAGTAATGAGCAATGGCGTTGCTCTCAGACAGACAGAAACCATCATCACCCTGGTAAGCTGGAACCTAAAGACAAAAGCAAACAGAAAAGGAAAAAAAAATGTAAGAAAGACAACTTAAAATTCTAGCCGTATATACCATTTGAACAAGTAAAGAACTGAGCATGTGCCAAACCTTGCCCGAGGGAAAGTTGCTGAGGAAAGCAGGGGAGCGGTTCGTCTGCCCAAAGGTGAAGGCAGGGGGGGAGCTTGCCACCTTCAGGCGAGCCCCACTGTACTGGGCTGCTATCTGGGCCTTGAAAGCCCTCCAGTTCTCAGGGTACGTGTAGAGAGTCTGTGGACAGCAGTATATAAAAATCATTAAATATATTAAACAAACATGCATTGACAAAACAAACATAGCCATGATAAAAATTAAAAACTCAATCTAGTGTGCAGTATTTAAGTGACTCAAATATAAGCCTGTTTTTCCAGCTGTTAAAAAAAACAGTTTTGTTAGCTATGCATTAGTTTAATCAGTTTAAAATATTACTAAACCAAGAAAAAGGCATTCTTTTAAAGCCAAATTTGTCCCCATTACACATATTGTGAAAACACGATGCAAACAGCATCTGTCCCATTCACAAATGTCGAATTTACATCTATGGGGCAAAAGCATCTAGTTGGGAAACAGCTAACGTTATCCAACTAGCCTCTAAACCTTAAACAGGCTGTCACCTAATAGAAAAAGGTGTATTACTACTACTACCGTAATACAATAAAAGTTATGTCAAAAGGAGAACAAATCCTCATCATTCAGACTAACTCCGCAGTGAATAATCGGCCAGTGCGCGTTCCGGTGTAACGTGGCACAAACGGAGAGTCTCGGTGGTGCTCCCGTCATTCATATCACATACTACTGAGGCCACAGGGAGCGTTCTGTAATAAAATAAACTTCGCTGTGGCTTGAATACACCTTGCAATAAATAATTTCAAGACAATAAACTTAACAGGAGTGAGGATGGACGTGATAATAGTGAGATTGTCAGCGCAGGCTTAACGCTAGCACGGAAAACAGGGTTTCTCCCATCTTACTCACCCCTGCCGCCATCTTCAGGAAGAGAGAAAGAAGGAGCAGAGGCCCGTGATGATGTCGTAAAGGCGAGGTAGGTCGCAGAAATAATACGTCAGAAATGCCGACTCACGTGCCTTTTATCTGAGCGTGCTATTCATTGTAAGCGTTCCCTAATGCGTTTTATTTCCTTTATTTTGCAAATTAAACATTTATGAAACTCTTTGGAATATCAGACACAACAACCCTGCCAAGCAACAAAATACAGTAGTAACCACTTATGGTTCCCACATTCAATAAGGAAAACGTCCCACAAGTGTTTAATATGTGTGTGTGTGTGTGTACATACAGTGCATGTTAGATTCAAGAAGAGTGTCCAATTTTTTAAAAAAAAGTTTTAATATGTATTAAAGAAGACAAATTATTGCCTTCTGGGTCCTCCACACAT
The DNA here is from genome assembly GCA_003987875.1 of Clarias batrachus. Taxonomy (NCBI): domain Eukaryota; kingdom Metazoa; phylum Chordata; class Actinopteri; order Siluriformes; family Clariidae; genus Clarias; species Clarias batrachus. Next base: position 710,735 of record QMIH01000424.1, on the reverse strand, counting down.
GGCGGTGTAGTGGTTAGCACCATTGACTTGCACCTCCTGCGTCTGGGTTTGACTCCCAGGTCGGGGTCTGTATGCATGGAGTTTGCATGTTCTCCCAGTGCTTGGTGAGTTTTCTCCGGGTGCCCTGGTTGCCTCCCACAGTCCTAAAACATGCAGATTAGGTTAATTGGTGTTCTCAGATTGCCGTAATGTGAGAATGAGCATGTGAGTGTGTGTGTGCACCCCACCATGTGCCCTAAGTCTCCTGGGATAGGCTCTAGGTCGTCTGTTACCCTGTATACAGGATAAAGCGGTGTAGACAATGAGAGAATGAATGTCTGCCGCACCTTGATATGCTTACAGTTTGCATTTTCCAGTTAAACAAAACAGGTCAGACTAGCAGGCATGCTGGAAGGTATATTTGTTTGAATACAGTCTATAGGAAGTGTTACTCCTTAAGGAGATATGAAGAGAAATGAGGGTTTTTTATAATAGGTTTTCATCATATTATAAAACATTATTGCGTCTCAAAAGTCTCCATGAGCAAAATAAAACATTTTCCCAAGTGCAGAACGTTGTAGAGCTGAGCGACTGGGAAACCTCAAAGGGCTTCCTAAGGTACACCGAGGCTTCCATTAGGCTTCCTAATGTAGATTCGGTGATATGGCCTACTGAATGCAGGTTTTAAGCCTCTCAGTATCCTAGATATATTTCTGTATCCTACTTTAGTTCTGTGTTTAGCATTTGAAAATGTAAGGCAACATATAGGTGTGTCTAGACAACATTACTTACAGTTAGTATGCTTTTATTGGATAATAGTGTTCAACCTTGGCATTCATGTCACACATTTACAAACCTGAGCCATGGCTCATTAAGATTCTTCTCTTCTTTTCTTTTAACAACAAAACAAAACAGTTTTAAAAGAATCAATACGGTTGGAATCCTAGGAGGCGTGTCCAGTTATATTTTTCTATCCCAGCCATGGCAACTCTATCTTTTTTTTTTTGGATAAAGGCTAAATAGTTCCTTCATTTTAGATAGTGGCATATTTTATTAAATAAAATTACTTATTTAGAAAGCCTAAACAAAAATGTACATATGCAGTTTTCAAGAAATCCAACATTTAATATATACATCCACAAAACTGTCAACTGTCATATCAAATGAGTTGGGTAGCAGATTGAACAGCAAATTACTGCACAATTAATGTAAAATTGGGATTCAACAAAGTGGACAAACAGATCCTCCTTTGTCTGTGATTTCAGTCAGGAACAGTTGCATGTCTTCTTTAGAGGTGATGCCTTCATCACAACCAACTTCATCACCTTTGTTTAATAACTTGTAAATGTTAGGACCAGCAGGACATCCACCATCCTCCATCTCCAGGATCCTAGGTTGAAGGACACTCCCAGGTTTCTGGTGTGGTTCAACCATTCACAGATACAGTACCAGTCAAACGTTTGGACAAAAGTTATATTTAGATATAGTTTTCTTCATTCTAAAACAAACTATGAACTAACACATGTGGCATTATGTAATTAAGTAACAACAGTCTGTTGTCAGTTTAAGACACAAAGGTCAGCTGTTCTGGAATTATTCTTTCAAGAACAATATTATTAGCACTGGCTTCACTAAGCAGATACTATTCCTGGGATTCATAACAGAACATATCTGGGTATCAAAGTAACTGGTATCAAAGCTCTGGGAAAATTTACAGCAGCAGGTGGTGTAGGGGTTAGCACTGTCGCCTTGCACCTCCAGGGTTCGGGTTCGATTCCCGTCTCTCTGTAAATGGAGTTTGCATGTTCTCCCCATGCTTAGTGTTTTTCCTCTGGGTACTCCAGTTTCTTCCCACAGTCCAAAGACATGTAGGTTAGGTTAATTGGCATTCCCAAATTGGCCGTAGTGTGTGAATGAGTGTGTGTGCCCTGTAATGGATCGGCCCCGCCCCAAGTCTCCTGCGATAGGCTCCAGGCCACCTGTGACCCTGAGTAAAGGATTAAGCGGTATAGATGAGTGAGTGAGTGAGGTGCACCTGGCCTGGTCAGGAATAGCTGAGTTTGGTGTGGAAGAGATGCCATATAGTGATTTGCGTGGGCAGAATTGCTGTGGTATGGCACTGAAACATGCCAGGATTTTGGTTTTATGTCAGATGAGACCACTGTCCTCTCCAAGATACTCTGATATGATACAGATTGACTGTCAGGACCCAGTTCTAGCATGGATGATACGGATGTCATATAGTGGTGGTAGGTCGCAGAAATAACACGTCAGAAAAACCTACTAGAGTGCCTTTTATCTGAGTGCTTTTTCTAATGCCTTTAACTTATTCAGCAAATTAGCAATTTATGAATAATCTCAAGGTTCACAGAAGCTAAGGAAAAACTATTAGTGTTGTCTGACTAATTTTGTAGATATTCCATATGGACACTTTATTAGAAACTACATTATTTCTGTTATATATGTGAGGTTAGAGATTATAGCTATTGGGATACCATACCTAGTAACAACTTATGGTTTTCAACAACAACAAAAAAATTAAATATATTTTTCCCACAAAATGTAACCTTATTTACAAAATATACTCTGCAGGATTTCTTTGTAAACATATAAGAAATCCTTGCTCTGTTTCCATCATGACGAAATTGTGTTAGCACTGGTGTTGAGCACATTATAATTACATTATAATTTAATTATATTAATTTCCTTTATGGAGACTGTAAAGATGCATTTAATCTGTTTTCCTGCTTATAGGAATGTTCTATTTACATTATTTCAGCACTGATGTTAGGTGCAATACAAACGACATAGCTGGTGTGCCCGTGCGGTGCCACACACCCACTACTACAGCACTGCAACATAACTGCTTTACAGATAAGAAATACCACCCAAATAAGTCGTGGACTTTTGGTAGTTATTTTGCTGCTGCGAATGTCCCAGTGCCAGAAACCAAAGCACAACCTCAGAGTTTCTGAAGAGCCAGAACCACCATGGCAGCACAAGAGGAACCTAAACCCTTGGTGGTTTTAATGGCAATGGTTATGGTTGATTGGTGTACATGTTGGGTGTGGAAGGGTAGGAAGGCAAATTATCTTGTACTGTCAATTCAATATTAGTCTGCTGGTGGCGATATTGCTGCCAAAGTATGATTAAGCCAAAAGTTTCTTCATGATTGTAGACTAATAGACAAGTAAAAAACTGCCAATATTGTTAACTTAGTTGAAGTACAAAATTGTCTTTCCAAATGATTATCAGGGCTGTCCAACTCCAGTACTGGAGGACAGTTTGCTGAGATTACTGTTCAAACATAGCTGAAACATCAACTGTTGCTTTGTGGGTGTGTTTAATTGTTGGTGAATTACAAACTGTGGACACCACTGACATACATCAATCACAGGTTTTTGTTCACCTGAATAAACATTTTCAGAAATGTGATCCTTATCCATTTAGTTTAAATATGCAACATGTAAAACATGACACGAAAACAGTTATGTTCTCAAGACTTTTTATAAAAAGTATATACAATGTATTCCAGCTATAAAAAGAAAAAAAACTACAGTAACTGCAATTTACAAGTGTGCCAATTTATCTGGTACAGCACAGGAGTAAGATGAATAATCTTTAAATCAAAAATATTTGCTATATAAGCATGGTCATTAAGTTCAGCTTTCTGTAAAATGTACCTTATTAAACAGATTGACAAAGTTACTCATCAAAATGCGTAGAAAGCAAAACGTCCTAATTTACTGATCAGTTATACAGACCCTCATTTTTCCCCCCACACGACAGCCAAGTCAAATCCAACAAAACTGAAGATGAAAGTACAGATCTCAAATGCCGTTAAAAGACTCCTTTCTTAGACTTCCATTTTGTTTAATGGTCCAGCTTAAAAAAATATGTTTTAAACATGCCCTGTAGGAAAACAGTAATAAAAATATCTACTTTAGATCTACCCTGCTTAAAACAAGTGCAGGAGAAAAAAATTATATACACAGGTACACACATATCGTAAGATGACTGTTCTTTGGAAGACACATCAACTAACAAGACCTGAAAAAAAAGACACAAAAAATGACAAATTAGTGTCATTACCAAAAAAATAAAAATAAAGTAAATCGACTAAAAGTTTAAACAACGTTCAGTTATAGATTTTCGTAATCTTCTACCATTATTGATGTTCAGCCTCATAAATTTGTCAAACGCTCCTAGTATAAGGTTAATCAACCATTAAGGAACTTTAGTTAAGAATAACAAGGTTATAAGGATAATGCATCACATCTACATTTTCTCTACAAAGAGCAAGTAAAGCAAAAACAGAAACAGTATCCAAAATACTCACCAAGATAATCATCCATGAGTGATCCAATGGCAAACTATAATTAAAAAAAGCATAAAAATATAAATTAGGATAAATAAAGAGTACATAAAAGGGGAAAATATTAACCAATGATTTTAATACAGCTAAAATGTCCAAAAATAATAATTAAGCATCAACTCACAATATCATTCTTGTCTACTCGAGTACCAACAATTTTCAATCGAATTTCATCATCCTGTTGGATTACAATGTCCTATAAAGGAGAACCATATAAGAATTACACCTTTAAAACACAGAGTACATAATTAAAACAATGTATGATTCAAATCTCAGCTCTAGAGAGCACTTTACCTCATCCACCGTCTTGTAGCAGGGAGGATTGGAGTTTGGATCAAATTCCATTTCTGAGGGAATAGACTAAACAAAAAAGGAAACAAAATACAATATAACCATTAATGAATAATAAAAAAATAAATACACTTTATAACAAAACAGCTGTAGTTCCTAAAAACAATGTCATACAAAAACACTACCCATTTTAAATAAGAAGTGAAGACTTTGCAGTACACTTGGTGCCCTGTTATGGACACAAGTACATTGTTGCCTTATGGACACTGGTCCTGGGACAGTCGCTCTTTTCACCATACCCTTGACTATGTTAAAGCTGTTACTGAAAATTAAGATTTACTTTATTTAACTTCAACATCACATACATCTTACAGAAGATTTGGGAGATTTTAGCAATGTACAACGTCCTACTTCCCTGCTGAAAAAAAACAGCAAAGACCAGCTTGACCAGCATATGCTGTGTTTTGGTGCTGGTATAGAAGTGAACAGCATACATTTTGCTGGTATGCTGGTGACCAGCATATATTTGTCCAGGCTGCTATGTTTTAAGTTGACGTGTTGCTCATGTTGTTTGCCAATAAATAAATTTATAATTGTAATTTAAATACTTAAACTATATCTAACAACAATGTAAATTAATAAATAATGCTACATGATAAGTCTTCGAGTAGACCCTGTAATCGGTATCGGCCAATACGGCTTCTAGTGATCGGAGATCGGCCCCAAAAATCCTCATCGGAGCACCCCTAGAAACGTGTACAGTTCAGCACTGAAGTCAGTCTACAAGCCTTAATGAAAGATACCAAGGATTTCAAAACACTATCAGTTGTAGTAAAGTTTTCAGCTTACATGGCGTGAAATAAAGCAGGACATTGGGCCAATTTCTGTAAATAGTCCAACCTGTTAAAAAAGAGAACAGCAAATGACAACAATAACAGCAGTAACAAAGGGAAAAAAATGTTAAACATTTAAAATGGTAGATGTATGCTAAAAGAACAAAAGTTCTGCAATACCTCATGTGTAAAACATACAGTAAAATAAACATTTTGATATTTCCCTATAATGGCACATAACTCCCATGGAGGGTCACCACAGTGGACCATCCGATCTGGTCAACATGACCGGATGCCATTCCTGAGGCAACCCTCCCATTTTATCTGGCTTGGGACTGGCACTGCATTGAGTGGCTGGAGAATGAGCGTAATGTTTTATATTGTGAAATATTTGTAAACACTGTTAGGTCCTGTTATATCACTCACTTTATTGCAGCTTACAGTAAATACTTTCTGACCAAATCAAGAATTCAGATTCAGAGTGGTGTAAAGTTGCACATGGACGGAGTTTATGATAAAAGAAACTCTATAAGAAATGAAAACTGTACCTTGTTAACCTGAGTGACCACTGCATCCACTACCTCCCCTTTAAATGGCCGAAACACAATGGCCTTGTATTTGACGGGGTACAACACGAACCCCCTGCCGGGCTGTATGACACCCGCCCCGATATTATCAATTGTAGTCACTGCAATGACAAAGCCATATCTACAAAAAGCAAGAGAGAGACACAGGTTAGTAACATGCACGCACGAGATAATGAGCTTTAGTGCCGAGGGGCTAACTCAGGCAGAACTTACTTTCCTGTGCATGTGCCTTCCACCTCCGTAAACAACTTCTGTTTCACAGTGCTTAACAAATTTGGGCCAAAATATCGAGGATGGAGGAGAATCTCATGTTCCAGAGAGATCTAAAATAAACATGTGAAACATATAGCATTATTATTATTATTTGCTTTCATTAAATATCCGTAGTGTATCCTGAGATGCTACAGTTGGCCGAGCACAACAGACATTCGTGCCTGAACAAGCATTAGCCACTTAACCATTTTAACGAGCAAAGCTACAAAACAGTGAACGACGTAGATCAATAACCAACGTTCAAATGAATAAATAACCAACTTACGTGATAAAACATATCTAAAACTTTGATGCTGATCCGTTTATCCCGTTTAAAGATTCTTTAATGACTGTAATAGGCCACCCGGTGCCCCAAGTCTCTGATCAAACCGGAAATCTATCGGACTTCCGGTAAAGAGGATTTCAAATTAAAAGCGTTTAGTTTAAATTGAAATTCCTTGCGTGGTATACGGCACAGTGTCTTCGGCCATGTCAAGTGCGAATACAAACCACAAGGGAGCGAAACTGCTCGGTTTGAAGGGAACTGTAACGGTGTAGGGAACAAGGGAACCATGGGTCTTCACTTCGCCGGAAGTGGCCATGAAAAAATTCCATGAGTCATTGCGTCTCGCTGGAGCGCGAAAAAAATAGTTTAAAAACGGATTTCTATATTTATTCTCATCATTGCCAAGAACGAAATAATATAACAAAATAAATTAACATTTAATTTAAATTAATAACTTCTATACTGTACAGACAAGTAATCTGTAAACTATACAATAATCATTTCTCCATACATCTTGTAAATGAATCAAATAATTATAAAAAATAATTCATAATGCTATCAGTTTTAGTTTCAATAAATATTAAATATATAATTTGTGCAGGGTGACACGGTGGCTCAGGGGCTAGCACTGTCGCCTTCAATTTCAAGGTTCTAGGTTCGATTCCAGCTTCAGGTCTGTGTGCACGAAGTTTGCATGTTCTCCCTGTGCTTGGATGTTTCTTCTGGGTAATCTGGTTTTGTCCCTCAGTCCAAAGCCATTCTGATTAGTGGTCCCAAATTGCCCGTAGGTTGTGATTGAATTTGTGAGTGTGTATATGTGAGTGCCCCAGTCCAGTTTGTACCCTGCCATGAGCTCTAAGTCTCCTGGGATAGAGTGTGTCCCCCCCCCCACCCCTTTTTTTTTACTAGATGAAAAAACACACTGAAGAGTTACCTTAAAATATTAACAAATCTTGAGATTTGAACAAATTGATGGTTATTTTTCAGTATTTATTTCTGGTAATGTTATTTATTGACTTGTCAAATGTTTTTCCTTTTTAGAATTTGATAATTACTGGTAAATTCATTCTCATTTTCTTCATTCATTCTCATGTAGTTGTCATGTGGCAAACATATGATGTTTTGTGATTAGTGTTTGAGTTTAGATGTTATCGTTTGACCCACATGCCATTACTGTATGTCTAATAGTAATGTCAGCATAGAAGTGGAATTGTTCATGTAGATTTCATGGAGTGACTCAGCGAAAATTAAATGAAAGAGCAAAGAATTCTTGCTGAAAGTGTATTAACAACCCAACGAGCAAAGTATCCCCCTGTATTTAGCTATTTTATACATAAACATAAAGAAAAACCTGCTCAAAAGGTAGCCAATGTGCTTCTGTTACCATGGTAATGCACAGGGGAGGTGACATCAAATTATTATGGCAAAAAAATTTTTATTTGGTTTTTGTGTCTATTTTTAAGATTTTGGAAATTCTGATTTTGCCTGTGATAGTTTGTTTGTCTGATTGTAGTAAGACGATATAGACAGCAGGGGGCAGTATTTATCCGTGTTGATTAGGGCATGCGGCGTATCACTAATTCGTTCCACGTTACTAAATCATACCAAGCCATTATGAGAGCCACCATAGATTATGGATGTATAGCATACATGTGAGAAATGTCAAACAGTTAGATGAAGAGCAAGCTCATGCATTACGAATATGCAGTGGAACTTTTAAAGTGTTACCAACAGCTGCTGTACAACTCGAAATAGGAGAGATGCCTCTTAGAAGAATAGCATACTGGACCAACCTGCAGGGACACAGTAGGTCACTTCCAGCAAAGCACATCTTTCAAGAATGCGGGCAACATAACCAAATTAACATTTTCAATTGAAACATGAACATAAAAATTTAGGATGGATAGGAAAAGCAGGTAGTATGAGTTTAATTAACATACAATATAACCCAACAGTCCCAGTATCAAATGTTATATATAATACCAGCAGTAGACTTTAACATACAACAACAGATGAAGCAAAAATCAGATGGGATATCTGCAGAGCAAAAATATAAACATAAATTGATTACAGTGCATCTATGAAACAAGTCATAGAGGCACTCTCAGTAAAATAATAATTTTAAAATATCCAATATAAAATAATAATTATGAAAATAACTTCAAATCGATTATAATTACATACAGTAGAAATGGGCGGAACGGTGGCTTAGTGGTTAGCAGCATTGCCTTGCACCTCCAGGGTCTGTGTTCAAGTCCCAGTCATTCACACACACATACACACGCACACGTACACTATGTCACTATGTGACCCAGAATGGGCAGAGTACCCAGGGGGAACCCACAACACATGGGAAGAACTTGTCAGCTTCATTATTATTATTATTATTATTATTATTATTATTATTACCACTGGAGAAAAATCTATTGATTATCTTCCATGATTAATTCCATGACATAATTAATTTCTTTACCTCATACTCCAGTACATCTATCCTGAATGGCAACCACGCTAATTCTTTTCACCTCATCCCGAGGCATCTGGAGATTGTACCAGCTTCAGTAGACCGAGGCCGACCCTGCGAGGTTCCTGAGGCATCCAGAGAAGGACCTGCTCCAACTGGATTCTTCTTCATGATGGTTTGGATCTACACATGCTGCTCCTGAGCTTCCAGTGATCCAGACCCTCATCTGCCCTCTGCACCTGCTGACTCATCCCTGTGCTGAAACGGACTTCATGTTAATTTAAATATCTTCTGTTATATTGAACTTCCAGCTGCATAACACACATGTTATACAATTTCTGTTATCTGTTATCACCAGGATGAGGATGGGTTCCCTGTTGAGTCTGGTTCCTCTCAAGGTTTCTTCCTATTGCCATCTCAGGGAGTTTTTCCTTGCCACTGTCGCCGTCACCCTTGGCTTGCTCATCAGGGACAATCTCATTATCTAGTCAGATTTTTCTTAAACATATATACATTTCCYTAAGTCTTCTTTTCATTTTCTTTTTCATTTCTGTGAAGCTGCTTTGGGACAATGTCCATTGTTAAAAGCGCTATAGAAATAAAATTGAATTGAATTGAATTGATTAATGTAGAATTATTACAACCAAAGGTATTACATCAAAGGTTTAAGATAGTCTGGCTATAATTGTTTTCCTCTGGTGTGTCTGAATTTATTATTAAATTTAGATGTATTAATTATTCGTAAAATGCGTATATTATTGTGAATTCATATTGTGATTTTCTACCGTTTTATAAATCTCGGTTTTATTGTAGTAAAATGTTCGTTCTAAATGCCAGTAAGCACCATAACTTTAATCAATTTATTAACGCTATTTTCCTGTTTTGCCACGAGGTGGCAGTAAAACATGAACTAAGACGCGGTTTACATTTCCCTCTGAGGGAACCGCCGTTTATATGAAAGTTTAAAAAAAAAATTTTTTTTTTAAATTGTTTTATTTTATTTTTTAGCACATGTGAAAAATATATCATGATCAAATAATTTCATGTATGTGGTCAGTAAAAACAGACATTATTCTGGGATAGCTATGGGCCATAAAGCCAGGAGATGTAGTTCCTGAATTAGATACATTTTACTTATTGAAGTGTTTGAGGACTCGTGTTGTGAGTATTTACATTTTATTGGAAGTTAACCGTCGTTTTAAGCCAATTAATTATAATTTTACTAACCATTCCTGGACCAAGATTCCATCTCATGTGTTCTGTCTTTCTGCTCTTATTGCAATATTGTGTATTTGCTCCTTGTCTGTTGCTGGAAATTTAGTTCTGCTCCTATGTTAATAGCCATATGGTTGAATTGTATCTGCCTCAGTTTAAGTCACTTTGGATAAAAGCTTGTGCCAAATAAATAAATGATGTAAGTGAAGCTTGCCAAATCCATGTGTTTGGAATGCACCTCACAAGTAAGTAAACCAGGGCCTCTTTGCAGAAAGCTTTCCTTTAGCCCAGATGCTCTTCTATAAGAAGAGTTACTAAAAGACAATGACAAAGAGAAATTGCATGTGGCAATGTAAGAAAGGCTCTGTGAAGACAGAAGCGGAAACTCTCTTTATATCCCTTGTGGTACCATAGCAGTTTTTCCTAGCATTAAAGGCCAGTTTTTAAAAGCTCTTCTTTGACAAGTGTATAAAGGCAGAAGCAGCGGTGCGCCATAGATCAGACTGCAACTCCATTGTTACTCAGGCAGGTCAGATAGCCCCAAACTGAGGCCATGCATGTTGATGAGCCTGGGCAGATGTCCACGAATATCTGAGCGCAGTGCATGGTTTTTGCATCAAAATGAGTTGTCCAAACGGATGGAGGTCCTTGGGGACTTCCTCATTTTTTCTGCTCTACATTCTTACAGAGCGTGAGGCATTCATATTGTTAGCCATGATATCAGGACAGGCAGGCATGTGAACACATTCAGATGTCTCAACAGCAACAAGTTAATAACTCTTGTGTACAGAAGACTCTTCTTCACCTTTAGCCACATCTCGTCCCCAAACATGATCTGACGTTTGCTTATAGACAATCATCAGTTCTTGTTGCTGTTATATTATATATTACATTTGTAAATCAAAGAAACTTGGATGGCTCCTTCCGTGCACCCTTTTATACTGTAATATTACATTTTGCCTTAGCCTAAGAGGTTAATAAACTCAACAGATTCTATTTTATATACAAACTGTCACAACTATGCATAAATGAAAGCATTACCAAGTCATTCATGCTCAAAATAAGCAGATATATTTTTATTTTATTCTGGTTGAGTGATTCAGCTTAACTTAGTTGGGTTTATATTTTGTTATTTCATTTGCATTTCATTTTGCATTGAATTGTATAGGAATTATTAAAAAGTCTGGGGCTTCAAAAATGCTGCACACATAAACGTTTAATGCACACATATAAAAGGTACTTTTTCATTTTATATTCATTGATATTCCTGGACATCTCTCTCTCTCTCTCTCTCTCTCTCTCTCTCTCTCTGTGTATTATAT
>QMIH01000424.1:680501-699092 GCA_003987875.1 Clarias batrachus | reverse complement strand
TATATATAAAGGATAAAAACTACACATAACAGAGTAGACGTGAGTCTAACCTCTTCACTCTTGTTTTTCACACCTGTTCTCAAAGATGTTGTATACTCACAGTGACTACTACCATTCTTGTGCACAGCACTATGCCCACTGACTTGGGGGAAGCAATACAGCCATTGTCCTGGCATAATTGCACTTGTATAGTGCCAGTACTCTTTCATTACTTTGGTGGTCCTAATTCTATACTAGTGACACCTAATGCAAAAGTGCTGTCATTGTTTCCAGGCTTCTTATTGTGTGGTCACATTCTTTCAAGTGGTTCTTGTTGTGCTCTGAGTTGGGTTTAGTTTTACAAGAGCATGTTGTTATTCTTTGATGAGCTGAATTTACCTATGATATGCATATTTGGTTTGCAAAAATAACATCTATCGATTGTAGATTTCTTATCCACCATGTCTATCATTCTCAGAATATATGGTTACTATAAATAACAAATATTTTTTTGGAACCATGGTTATGTATGTACATGCTTCGTGCTAAGAGCAGCACATTCTATGTTTAATGTTGGTTTGATTTGTCTGAAAGAAAAGTCCTAGTCCAGTGCTTCAATTCACTCTGTTCTGTCCCCTTCTCTGCCCCCATCTCCACCCGGAGCTTTCAGATGCAAAATAAGCAGACATATGGAGAGGAGGTCTTTCTCTGGCCCTCCTAAAGATTCAGATTGTATGACAAATCACGTCCAGCACCATCCTCCCAACCTAATGCAGAATCTCCAGACAACAGCTTCATTAGAGTGAAAGAAGGAGTTTTTGCAGCTTTGCCGAGTCAAGCTCGGACCTCTTCCCCTTCTCAATTACTCCATTGTTGCTTCCAGCTTCAAGTTATTGCACTTCAAACCATATGGCTTATTTGGACCCCTACAAGTGATGCCATCACCCAGCTTCATGCCTCAGTTAGTTAGAGAAGTGGGCATTGATAACAAGTCAAAACAACGAAGGTAGAACTGAAGAGGCAGGTTATTAAAAAACAACTGATGCTTGTTGTTTTATAATTAACTAGTTAAGATGTTCTAATGAAGAAATTTTAATTTGATCATTTTAAACCCTTTTGGATATCTGTGTATGTTTGGTATGTATACATGTATTCTTAAAGAAGAATGCGGCAATAACTAAAATAAACTATCATTAAATTGAAATTTAAGATTCTCCCATAAATTCCTCTTTATAAAAATATTAATTATGTAATGAAAGGGGCAAAGTCTGCACCATGTACAGTAAATTACTTCAAGCCAAGTTGACATTTATTCACTATAATTCATATTTAGAAAATTAGCATTATAGGGTTTGTTAATGGTACACTATACTGTTTTTTTTAAGTAAAATATTTCATCTCAAGGAAAAGTAAATTATTCATTTATAATATTAGACTAGATAGTAAAGATTATTAGTAACTAGTGTTACTTGATTGTTTATCTTTACCCACTGTTTATACAGTTTTATTTACACTAATGCCTTACACTTTACTATCTAACTAATTATTCATTGTTATGTTTTTCTTTTTGCAAAATGCCTGCCAAAAATGCATAAATAATGTACCAAAGAAGATATATTTTTCTAATAAATGCTTTGGCACTTAAGTTTAAAGAAAATTATATTTTATAATTTAAAGTGTTATTACAGTAACTATAGTAAAAATACATAGTAAACACATCGAAAGTTGTGCTGGTGTTCATATGTTATGAAGAAATTATGGAATTTGTGTCCAGTGTATTGGTACCACAACTGAGTTTTTATATAATTTTTAACTTATGACGTAAATCTGTCTAAGAGCATTGTAGATAGTAAAGTGTTTAGGATTAAAGCAAGTGCAACATAATGAGATGTGCATACAGACAGTCCAGTGCAAAAGGCTAGGAAGAATAAAAGGGACCAAAAATAGGAAGTGAAGAACGTGCAATTAGTTACACAGCTACAGTTCACAAGGCTGCTGAAAGCTCACTGTAATGTATGTGTTGGCCCTGCAAAGTCAGGTGTGGGTAGTTATCATTAATCAGGGTAGTGCTGTGCGTTTGTCCTCTTTTAACGATGGTATAATATAGGCAAAGCTTCTTCACATTTTGCCAAGTTGTTGCCCTGGTTACTCTGAATGATAAAGTCTTTAGAGACACAGGTCTTATTGTGAGAACTAATGCAGGGTAAACTAGAGGTAAATTATGCACTTGCACAAACATGCAAAGACAAGTGAATGCCTCGCTGTAGGGTTTGTCTTTAAACCCTGGCACCTGATTGATAGTGTAAGGTTCACATACTGGTACATTTTGTGTGCAGTTGACAATGCAGACCTCAAATTAGCATTTAGATAGCCTGTAATGAGATTCCAAAACATTTTAATAATGGCACCTGTTTTGAAAAGCTGTAAATGCTGGAAAAATTGAGTAAAATAATGAAATGAAAAATAAAAATGATATATTTAAGGAGAACTTTAGAATAATCCATACTAGACAGATATCTATAATCTAATTCATTAAATTAAATGAAGGTGAGAAAGTATGCTAGATATAATATTGTCAAAACATTATTTTCTTCATATACATGTATTATTATGCGTTCTGTAAGAATGTTTTGGGGAGCATAAATACTTGTTTAAGCTAGGTAACAAGGAATTAAACTTTATTTCACGACAAAGTTAATGATAAAATTGTTTTCATTTAGGTGTGTATATGCGTGTGCATGCGTTTGTATGCGTGCGTGTGTGTGTGCAGGGGGTGTGTGTTTCTGCTGTGAGGAGTGGTGTCTTGGTACAATTGAGGCACTGGAGTAAGGAATGAATTATCATTCAAGAGTAATGGCCCTATTCTACCGTGCCTGCGTCTGGAAGCAGGAGAAAAGGTCCACAGGCTACAGGAGAGGGGAAGGGATTATTCGTAGGATTACCATGTGAAAACTTCTATCAGACTTTCTGACTCAAAGACCCTTTGCGAACAGTAATCGCGTTAATACCCGGGGATTAATGCTGGGCCAGACCCGAAATTGAATTTTAATTCGAGTTGCGCACATAGATATGAAATAAATGGAGAGGTATTCTTGAAAAGGAGAAAAGATCGCAGCCCCACCCGCGACCCTCCCATTCCAGTCTTTAATATGTGTCACTGGACTGCCTGGGACGTGGGGATGAAGATTCACACACACGCACACACACACACGCGCGCGCGCACAAACACCTGCCACGCGAACTCATATCCATCCCCTATACAGTTAAGTTATGGTGCGTTTTTCTTCTCCGTTTGGTCAATGGGCGTGACGTGATGAAGTCTGAATAAGGCTTTTTTGCATTAAGCATTAATTATCTAGCGATTTTAGGCTACATTTTGTCTGCATCCTAAGCTGTGTGTAAAGATTGCCTCGGAGAAGCAGCTCAAAGCTTCTTTGAGTAATGCGCTTGTTTCATTTTCTCACGTGTTTCTGCCATTGAAATGCAATAAGATCCCGTGCACTTGTGCCTAATCCTGTCAAAATCTCCTTGGCAACCCCTCTCAACTGTGGGCAAAAAAAAAAGACTTTCCACCCGTCCACCCCCAGCACCCCTTCTCTGCAAAACCCATTTTCCATCCATCACTTTTATGGAAATAAGTCGCTTTATGTGTGCAATAAGGCTCGCGTTTAAGGCAGATCGCTAATGTCCTAAG
Organism: Clarias batrachus; assembly: GCA_003987875.1. NCBI lineage: Eukaryota > Metazoa > Chordata > Actinopteri > Siluriformes > Clariidae > Clarias > Clarias batrachus. Next base: position 695,419 of record QMIH01000424.1, on the reverse strand, counting down.
TAAGCCGAATGGGCATTCAAGCTGTTTTGCGTCTTTGAAGTTATTGCTGACAGGATGGTGTTGTAATAATAAAATCGACCTCTTCCTCCATCAGGAGTGTCTGAGATGCAGCAGCGCCACCGGACGCCTCCTTAAAAGTAAAGCAATAAAACAAGTTCACTCCTCGTGCAGTAGCCCAAAGCTCAGTGCTGGAAAGAAAAGAGACATCTATTGGTTCCCGAGCAGGGGTGTTAAATTGAAAATTCCTATTCAGTCTTATTCCATTAGTGGAAGATGCAAGCCTGGCTCCTTATATCACATGTACGTTCCTTTTTATTTTTTAACTTTGGCACTAACTTCAGGCCACGCAGCAAAAGCTCCAAAGTGCTTCAGAGCGCAGGGTGTTTTTGTTCATGCTGGGACGATTTGAATGAGAATAATGCTATTGGAGTGTTGCAGGCCGAGGAGAAAATGAGTGACAAAAGCGCAGAGGCGCAAAAATTGGACGGGGGACAAGGCGTGTAGAGCTGAAAAGGAGAGCGGGGAGACACGCACAATGGAACAATTCACCTTATAATCGCTTTGATATATTATACATGCCTGAAGACTCTAAACATTGTGTAATTATTTATAAATGACTGTCCCCCCTGTCCTCATAATACCGCAAGGAGAAAAGCGCTGCAGGTCTCTCCTCCGACTATTCCTAAATAGTGCCCCCTTTCTATTTCTTTCTAAAGGGGGCGCAAGATGCAGGCGATTGAATAAATTGAATAATTAATGGTCAATTGTATGGCTGTCTCATAAAGATGTCTTTAAATAAACCTTAAGAAATTGTGCAGAGTGGGGCAGTATGATTTAACGGCGTCTTTCATCTGGCTCAAACTCAAATAAGAAAAGTAGATTAAGTGCAACACTTTTACAGTTTGCGTTACAGGAAAAGATGTGTCTCCACATCGTCATTTTTATGTTTCCCAGGCCAAAGTAGAAATATGAGAAAAATACACACTGACCTGAAACATTGCGTCTTACATTCTAATTGTCTGGTTTTCTTTCTTTCTTTCTTGATTTATTATTATTATTATTATTATTATTATTATTATTATTATTATTATTATTGTTGTTGTTGTTGTTGTTGTTGTTGTTTAGCAGTAAAAAAAGTTTAATATAGTAATATATGCCATTTGGGAAACCTGTGTCCAAAACATTTTACATCAGCAAGAAAATCATGGTAAATTGCATATTTTAAACATGATTACTTATAGGTTATATTTTAGATTTCATAAAAGGACGTCGCGTGTAAGATATCTTTATTCATAATTCTACAGCAATAAGCTGCGCTTTGGTAAAGTTATGAACCAGACTAAAAAAGCGTCTTGCCAATCTAAGGAAGTGTGCCTAGCCCGGGGGTCTGTGTACTTCACTGAGTTTGGCCAGTGGATTCTTTTCATTTTCCTATAGAGGTTTAGCTTAAAGCGGACTTACTCCTCCGAGGACAGATAGCAACAGTGGAGCTCGCGTGGCTCGGAGCGTTCTCGCTCTCTGATTGGCCAGCAGTGATTACAGGCACGCTTCAGAGAGCGAACAAACAACTGGCATAAATTATGCTAATGAGATCGCCGTGCGGCACGGGGCAGACCTGATGCAACCCATTCATCCATCCTTCAGTGAAATGCCAAAGCGCGGGGGTGCGTTCATTGTCTTATCACAGTATATAAATTGACTGAGGCCAGTCGTGTGCCAGGCTCACTCGCTCACACGAGTTGATTGAAGAGCAAGAACGAGACGGACGCGTGCCTGAAAACTTGAACACAAACTTATCTGTGCCATTTTGGCTCCCCAGCGAGAGCTCTGATCCTTTAACTTACCTCCCAAAGAATCAACAGGTATGTGTGCGATGCAGAAAATGTTTCAATTGTTTTGTCATTGTTATTGTATGTTCCAGCAGGAGTACATTTAGGTAACTTACGAATAATTTCTTTCGTGCATTTTCCACAGAGATCGAATGATGTGTACCGCAATGGAGAGCGCGTTCTCTGATCTGGACAGCTCCAGCTGCGACTTTTCCTTTCCTCACACGGATGATGAGGATTCTCGCGGTTGCATGCACGCCGCCTCGCCCGCATCCTCGCTTGCATCGTCGGGCACCAGCGCACAGGACGCTGGCGAGTTGCAGCAGAAGAAGAAGCGCAGAGGCCGTGTGCGAAGCGAGGCTGCCATTCACGTGGTAAAAAAGAACCGCAGGCTGAAGGCTAACGACCGCGAGAGGAACCGCATGCACAATCTGAATGATGCGCTGGACGCTCTGCGCAGTGTGCTTCCTGCCTTCCCGGACGACACCAAGCTCACCAAAATCGAGACTCTACGCTTCGCTCACAATTATATCTGGGCACTGAGCGAGACCATCCGCATCGCGGACCAGCGCGGGAGCAAAGCGAGAGATTCCTCATCCGCAGTAAGCTCCATGGCGGAAGTACCGAGCCCGGGGAGCGATGCGTGCTCATGGGCATCAAGCGCCTCCTCTTCAGGGTCCTCTCCATCCTATAGCTCTTCTAATCCTGGCAGCCCGGAGGCAATGGACGATTACGGATTTCTGCAAGCAGACGTCGTATACTGCTACCACAGCTACCCTGGCGTTTACTAAGCCATTTTTCTATTCCCAAAATTTTCTGTAGCTAGTCTAATAAGGGAAATGACATTTCCTTTGCCCTTTATTAGAAGCAAGAGTACAGAGCCAGAGACAGATTAGATGTTCACTGTTTGCCTTAACTACCGTCAGTTTCGCGAATGAGAATGTTTTTATTTTTGTACGTTTCGTATTGCTGAACTTAAGGGTTTCCCATACCTTTGCACTTTGTCCACGTTTCTTACCTTTCTTGCAGCTCGACCTCAGTGCTAGTCAGGGGAAAATGAAAAGACAGCTTTGCATTTAGCCGACGGAGGTGAAAAGTCAATTTTACAATTTGTTAGGCTGATAGAGCAGAAAAGCCAGCGTGAAAATGCAGTTTGAACGCTACGACAATAGAATGAAAGGCTGTCAAAAAGACAAGTCACTGGCCTTATGCATTATGTATTTTGACCCCAGGAAATACTGTTCTTTTCAGTGTACGAAAAGACCCTTTTACACAAGGAAAGAGTTCTTACGGTTACTTCTTTTTTATTTATTAAACCCATTGCTTTCGTAATATTGTATTTTTATTGTATATAAAGAGATTTATTCTATTCTATGTATTTACCTCAGATTATAAGTTGTTACAGACTTTTTTTTGTACGAATAAAATATTTGCTTTTTTACAAAGAAAATGTATCCTTGTATCTTTGCTATCAAAACTGGCTCACACATCCTTCAAACACTAATTGTTGGGCTGATAATGAGTTTTTGGCTGTTGGTGCGTCACTCTGATTCCCTGCGCGCGACGGGACAAAGACGCGTCATGACGCATTCAGAAGTTAATAACGGTCACAGCGTCCATATGCAGCAGGTGATGAAGCTTTATACTAACCGAAGCGTTTCTTCATCCATCATCCGATATGACTGCACATAATTTCAAAAGTAATCAAAGCCTTATAAAAATTGTTTGGCAAAAAAAAAAGATGCAAATTGAAAAATCGTAGCCTACAATTTTGGACCCAAATATACACAATGCAATGAACATGACTTCAAATATTTTTCAACAAAATTTCTATTACACGTTTCTATTACAATTTTTTAGCGCCCATGGGGGAGAGGAGTTCATTTTAAACAATATATCAGAGATTTTTTTTGTCAAGAAAACACTTGATTATATGATTATATAATAACATGAAATCATAAAATAATATGATATATATTATAATAAAATAAATAAATAATATAATTTAAAATAAATCCAGTAAGTAAATAAGCTGATGATTTGTTTTATTTTAACCGTTTTTTAAAAATTATTATTAAAAGCATTTGTTGGTGATTTAACATATATCGTATAAAATATTAGGGATATTCTGCAATTACGTTGTGGATTATTAGAGAGTTTTCCCATATTGTTCCATTAAATTATTTGACATTTTATTTAATTGTGGCAAGTTAAAACGTCACTTCACGCATGCAGCAAAACTTAAACTTTTAATTGCAAATTTCTAATAAGATTTTTTATAGGCTACAGTTATTCGAGTAAATCAAATCGACAAATTTTATATTTGTCAAATAATTTATATATTTTTGCTATTATAAATGCTAATTTGTTGTTGTAATTAATCTTGATCTGTTATTTATCATTTCTCGTTTTTATTATCATTATTTTTTTTATTATTATTTAATCTTTTTGGATTAGAATTTCTTTTCAGGATTGTTAGAGCTACACAGGCTCGAGCTTGAGCTTTTTTAGGAGCGCTTTGTGCAGGCGGCTGTGGAAGGGGCAGTGGATTTGGAAGGGGGTTCGGGTTAAATCCTCTATTGGAGAGTTCCGCGTGAGGTCCAGCCAGGGCTCTTGTAACTGCACGTGTCGGGGATCGGCGGGGACAATACCGCGCGCTCAAAGCCTCCGGGACACGCGCATACCCCCTCACATCGGGATAAAAGACAGAAGGTGGGTCGGGGAGGGTAGAGACCCAAGCCCACGGCACTGGGGCATACATACAGAAAGTTTGCATGGCTACAAGCAGCGCATTGGCAACAGCAGCGGCACCTGTTGCTATTTTCTCTCAGTACATCAGGCTCCATAATGATGCTTCCTCCATCACGGCGGCGCGTGGTGATGAAGCTGCGCTCTTAATGAAGAGGTCTGTGTGGCTTTGTTCCAGAGCACAGGGCCATAACCAATTTGCAGCATAAACCGAGTCCAATGCCAGTTTGCATCTGAAATCACATTATTAACAGTCCAGTAAACTATACTCATTAGAAAAGAAGAAAAAAAAAGTGATTATGGCACATGGTAGGTTAGGCCCAAACACCACCAACAACAACAATTATCATATAAACAAACATCATATAATGTCCACATTTTTACTATACAGACTAATTATAACTTCTAAACTTATCTGGATTTTTCATTAGTGATACATAAATAATACATAAACAACATAAATAATGATGGCTGGAAACTCATTAAATGTTTTTTTCTATATTGATACAATATTGTAATATCTATCTATCTATCTATCTATCTATCTATCTATCTATCTATCTATCTATCTATCTATCTATCTATCTATCTATCTATCTATCTATCTATATCAGCATGTTGACAGAGGAATAAAATGACTACAACTGAGTGTCTCATAACTGTGCATTGTTCCTGGTCCCTCATCCCCTCAAGGCTGAAAATCAGTATCAGTGTGGCAAGACTCACACAGGTCACAGGTCATCTGGGGGCAGGTGACCTCTCACATCCCAAGGAGATGGCCTTCATGTCAATGGGCATAAAAACATCAAAACGCCCTTCATGTTTGTACAGCCAAGAGCACACAGCTACACCCCCCAGTCAGTCATAAACACCGTTGTCGGTGGTCAAATGATCCATACAGACCTGACCTGTTCTCTACCCAAATAGCACTAATGTCCACTAGATAACTCAAGAAATTGCTGCATGATGCGGCAAGAGCACATATTTTGTTTATCTTAGCCAAACTGCAGGGAAAAACATATTTTAAAAAGTTTAATATTTATTTACCCTCTTTTGCACTTTAAAATATTCACTGATTGTAGTTTAAATGTAAAAGTGAATTGAATTGATTTAAATGTGTATCATTGCCTCTTTTACCTCAGCCAGAGATGCAGAGAACAACACTCTGTGACAGAAAAGCTTCTCTTGCTGAAAGATACAAAAAGACTGGACAGAAGATGAATGAGCGATCCCAAGACACTCAGCGTGTCATAAGGTAGCCAAACAACTCAATGGAAAAACCAATTAAACAATAACCACAAGTTAATGACCAACAGAAGGTGGGATGATAGGGGAATAAGTAATGAGTAAGACAGCATGTGGAGACCTAGAGGATTCTACAGAGGGCCCGACTCAAGACCACACAGAGGAGATTCAACAACACAGAAGGTTACATTATGTAATACAGAAAACGTATTATAGTTGTAGCTTTGTTTCAGTGTCAATGTTTTTGTTCTTCTGCATATTTCAATTTATTTTTGATATACGGGCCTGGTTGGTAGACATTTCTGTGCTCTGGCTGACAGGAAAAAAAAATAGTATGCCTGGATTCTCTTTTGAGCCTAATTCTCTGTTCTTATCTTAAACAGGGATTAGTCAATGAGTGCTGACAACTCCCTAGACCTGCCCTCTGCAAAATCCACCTTCAGATCAGTACAATCCTTCCCCTTAGCACCCAAACAGAAAGCTTCACACCTTGACTTCTGAAAAGACCTGAAAGAGCTCCTGACAGCAGTCTAGAGTGATTAAGGTGACTAATGATCTGTTGGGGAAATAGAGGCTTATTTCAAGTCTAATTGGGTATACAGCTGACACAAACTATTTGGCACTGCCCCATCAATTAACTATTTAGAAATTTACTTATAAAATTGAATGATGTGTCCTAAAGTTAGGAAAAAAATCATATTGAATAGTAAACTGGAAAAGATGAAGAAGAGCAGAAAAAAATGTGGAAAAATGTGTGCAAAATCGATTTCATATCAGTAATATGACTGCTGGTGGTATATATTTTCTTTCCAGAAATGTTTTGCAATATGTGAGCTACAAACTGCAACTTTACAGGGGGGTTTAATCTGTTCTTTCAGTCTGTACAATGGAACAGTATTGATCTCATTGTAAATTCCTTAACATTGTTCTCAATTTGTACACCCACTTTAAATTCTTTGTTAGATAGAACTAAAGCTGCCCTCATCTCAAGCCCCCCCCCTCCTTTGCAACCCTCCTACAGTCAGTTTTACGATACAGCATCCTTTTTTGTGTGCTCTCTTGACCATGCAATGGAACCACAGTGTGCCAAGAATGCTAAGAGTAAGGACCCCTTGGGTCTCCTCAGTGCAGTAGCAGGGGCTTCCTCTTCTTTTGCCATGGGTCTCACCCTTATCTGCATTCTTCAGCATAGACAGTCAAGATTTCTTTGTCCTCTCTTGCTGTGTGCATGAAGGTGGAAATGAGTCAATTAGTGCTTTACACCTTGCTCTGAGCTAAAGGTGGATGTTCCATGTTTAGGAGATTGGCCTGAAGCATGCTGATCTGTCTTCAATTTGCCACTAAAGTTTGGGATGCTAATAAGAGATCTTTTTGATAATAAGAGATTTGTTTGATTCACAACTGAATAAGAAAACAAATATTGTTAGATTTTGGGCTGGCAAAATGCAAAGTGTACATACAGCAGATGTCAAATACATAAAAAAAATCAGATATTGCATTGATTGTGTACTTTGTAATATTAATAGGTTGTTGAGTTGTTCACAAAAACATTTTGTGATGATTTACGTTGTACAGAATTAGACACTGAAATAGGACAAATGAAGCACTTCACTGAGTAATGCAGTTTGATTATGAATGCCTGGTCTTTTAGTTACACCGTAATGCATTGCTCCACTGGCTGCATCACTGGTTCAGACATTTGAGAAGCACATCCACCTTTACGATAAGTGCAGATGTTCCTGTGTAACAGATTAGGCATATGTCATCCATAACCTGAGGAAGAGGCCAGCCCTTTAGATTGAGGCTTAAAAATATCCACTTTAGAATGAGAGGCAGACAAAGAGGGCACTCGCCTGAGGGCAGCCAGTTCCGGGTGGCTGCCTGCAGTATGTAAAGATACCTTGTCTTCATTTGTAATGGAAAGCCACTGACACACACCTACGGTCAACCTTCGCCTCCTAACTCTCTCACACAAACATGCATTTCAATAGTTCAACTTTTCCTTTGTATAGCCACCCATGCCTTGTGTATTCCCCATTTATAGGTAAACTATTGTTTTGTTTGAAGGAAAGGAAAAGGGATGAACTGGTATTGTTTTTTTTGTTTTTTTTTAAATTATAATTTATGTTTAAATGACATTTGAAGCACATTTATTACCCAACACAGGTTAATCTAAAACTGTATAGTGTCCCCTGTATGTGTGTCTTCATGGGGTGGGATGGTGTGGGGAATGTAATAGTTTACCTCGTGGGGACATTTGCAAAAATGTTATAAGTTAATATTCATATAAGTAAACACCCAAACATTTCATTTTGTTTATTGAATGTATGATTATGTGTAGGTATAGCATTAATAGGCTGCACTAATTAATAGTTATGCCAGTGGAAGTACATCAAAAAGACTGTAATATGCGTGTGTGCGTGCATGTGAGCTTGTGTATGGGTGCTTGAAACAAATGCTCCTCAAAAGTGGCTTTAAAGTGGTTGGCAGCAGGTTACAAGTGCTGTAGAGCATGTTAAGTGCTGTCTCATTAGCCAGGAGTGCCTAGGAGAGCAGGGCCGCTGACAAAGGTGGAGCACCATCTACCTGAATCGCTACGCACTGTCACCTCAGACTGATCTGTCCTCCCCTCCAGCACTACCTTCTTTTTCAGGGCCAAGAGAAACAAGCAGATGCCCCAGTGCTCACCATGGCAGGAAAGTGTCAATCAAAAGGGTAGCCATGCAGATGCCCATATGCACACTATATGGACTTTGATGCCCCTGTAAATAGATGACTTTTTTTGCCCCACTCCCCACTGAGCAGCTCCTCAGAGACCGCTGATAAAAATCAGGGAAATTCAATCCAAGCCTGTGCTCTGGACAAACAGATGTGATTTTTCTTCTTGCTCTCTCTCTCACTCTGGAATACAAGATAACCTTTCCCCCTTATCTCTCCATTTTGCAGTGACTCTGCACCTGTATCGACACCACTAGCAACAAGACTGATGGCATGGCTTACCTCCTTGCGCTGGTCTCTGGTGACCTATAATTACGAAGTGGAATATCCACTTGATTGATTCCATTCCAAAAAAATGCACTTTTGATTTGAAATCTTATCTACTCTAGCATGTAAAACCACTAAATAAAAGATTTAGTAGATTTCTACTGTGTGATGGAATTTAAAAAATGAAAAAAGAAAAAAGATCATAAAAGTGATTTAATTGGTTAATGGTACAAAACACCTGAGGGGTTGCAAACAGGAGTGACATAAAGTAAGCCATGCTGAATTAAAAATGCATTTTCTAGAAATAATTTTACTGTCACAGACAAAAGCACATATATTTCACATGTGATCAAAAATGATTATGTGTAATAAAATGTTTATCTGAACGTGCATGTCATTGTGTTGCACAAGGTGAACTCAAATACTTTCATGCAAACCCCATAAAATGAGGTTAAAAGAATTATTGATGTGTGGCAAAAAGAATCACTACATGTTCAAATTTTTTCACATGGTGACATGAGGTAAAAATTTAAAAGATGTTTTATTGTCCAGGTAAAATGGTATATTGCGGTGTGCAGTGGATTATTCTGTTGTCCTTTTATAAGCAGATGTTGGTTAATGTAAATTTTACAATATACTGTATAATTTTTATAGGTCCACTCACTGTTTTAGTATAAGTGCATTTATCAATGCTTATAAATGGTAATCTCTGCGCAGGAGGTCTGCTTCCACTAGTGCCTGCTGCCGCACCATCCTCAGAGGAGTCATCTCAGTTTTACTGTCTGGGTCATCACTGGGGCCAGGCCATGACTTTTTTCATGAGAACTTAATCAGGGCAAAGAAGGTCAAGCCCTCCTCCTTGTCTTCAACAATTACCATGAAATTCTTAGTGTCCACACTGCCGAGGGTTCCCCAAATTTTGGGGTGTCATCCAGAGGGCGACGGCTCTGGCTGTGCGCCTCTCTCTCTCTCTCTCTCTCTCTACCCCTCTCCACCCACAACACCCAGCCCCACTGAGCTAAACTGGATAGTGCAGGCAGGCTGCTGATGAACTCATGACCCCTGGAGTCTGCGCATGGCTGCAATTTCCAGAGCAGTAAAAATAGCCATGGCAACCAAGATGCTGCCTGTAGCTCAGCCTAAGTCAGTCATGAAGTCTCCAGAATCTTTAATGTTAGTTCTGTGGAGCCATTAAACATTATCTATTAACAATAATTTCATAATATGATGTTCTGTGACATGAATAAAGAGAGAAACATTTTATACAACTTCCTATCCAGCCTGTTATGTCCTTTTCAAAAACATATTACCTATACAAAAATATGCTACAACAAGGATTTAACATTGCAGTATTTAACATTAACATTTATTTTCATTCTAGACATTAGAATAGAGTAAATATTTACACTATTTTTTTTCAAATCTGAGCGCAACCTTCAACAATAATGAACACAAATTTCTACCTTCTATAAGACCAGTGAATACCCCTCATTCATTTCTCTTTTAGTTTTTTTAAAAAGTTTTTGGTTTAAATTCACCATGAAGAAAAGTATAAATCAGACATTTAGACTGGCCTTCTGCATGGCCAAACAATGGCTTGTGGAGAGTAGAAGAAGAGGGTAACGCCATAATGTAAAATAGTTAAAAGCTTATTAGAACCATTGAAAGGCAGCGTGATTTCCACTTTGTTTCGGAACACCCTGAGCTCAGCCTTTCAAGTGATTGTGAAGGGGGCAATTCAAATCTCTTTGGGTCCATATGAATGAGGGCCTCTTAAAGCTCTTTTATAAGCCAGCAAATTCCCCACAGGCGTATGCCCTTTAGCTCCATTACTGATTTACCCAAAGCATTCATCTCTAGCCTTCTGCTTCTCCTCTCCCTATTGTTCCGCCTAGTTAGCCAAGCACCTGACAACTCTAGTACCAGGCTTTCGAAGCTGCTTAAAAAGTGTAGGCCTAAAATAACGGTGTATATTCCTCTATGTCCCTTAAGTCACCAGAATTAGTCTTTCAAACAAGCACACATTCTAAGAGGAGAAGAGGAGTAAGGGCTGAGGTAACGTTACCCATTCCTTTGCCCAACAGGGTATAAAACTGTGTAATGTTAACATAAATAGTGGAACGAGGCGGACCTTTCTCTGGACGAAAAAGGAAGGGCGGGGGGGGGGGCTTGATTCTTTTCTTTCCTTTCGGCTAGAGAAAGAAGTGAAAAAATTCCAAGTGGGCCCATTGCCTCAATACTTAGATTAATTAGACCCCCCCCCCTTAAAAGCCATTCAGCTGCGGTTCTAAAATGGGTCCAAGTTACATTATGTAAAGTTTTCAGACTGATTTGCATTTGTTTGTGTGGATCAGGGCAGCGTTGAGAAGCACTCAGACAGACAGAAATAAAAAACAAAGACAGGGTAAAATATTCTTTTAATAAACTTTACAATGTCATCTGTTTTCTTTTACTTGTTGAAGTTAACAACTCTCCAAAAATGTGAATGGATTAAAAGAAATTAATAGCATTGTAATGTGCTGCACACTAAGCAATATCAAGGTCTTAGCGGAAAATGTACATCATACCTCCAGCACCATACCATGCCATAATCTTATAATGTGTTAAATGTGTAAACAATTCTTTCTAAAAAAAAAAAAAAAATCAAAATAGCATTTTTGCAATAATAATATTGTAACATATATACAAATAATATCAATATACTTCACATCAATGTGTTCAAATCAGTGAAAATTTTATTGTCATTTGAACAATCAAGTATGAAACCTGTTGATTCTATTTTAATAATTATAGATAAATAGAGACCATAAATAGTGCATTCATTTTGCAACAATGATATGCATTTTGGACTCTTTTTTAAAAAAAGAAAGAAAAAAGGCATAGCACAGTTTTGCTCTATGAAGTACAAAAAATTTGAAACTCAGTATCTCAAAACCGCTTAGAATACAAATAGAACCTTATTATTCCAAAGGCACAATATTGATAATAAATGAATTTATTGATTTGTTGATAATAAATAAATGAAAGGGGATCTAGGTAAGTGGTACCATGGAATGGAGGGATGTCCCATCCAGGGGTTAGGCTCCAGATCCACTGTGACACCATACAGGATATAGTAGTTACTATTTTTTGCACATATGCACAATTTTATGTTACGAAAATTGTTTAAGTCTTGCAAGGCCCTTAGTTAAAATGGACCCATTTATCATTTAAAAAAAACAGAAGGAAAAAAAAAATCATTATATCACCTGAAACTTGGTGACCTTGGCGTATTTTCTGTAATAAATACATAACATTTACATCCTCTGTAAAGATGTGAGGTCATTTTGATGAAAAGAAATCATGGTGGAAAAGAATACTTGCAAACAGATTCATTGGGTCATTGTAAATACGAAACTAAAACTTGGGTTAATGTCAAACATCTACGTATTTGGCAGATGGCTTCTGCTACCCAAACTGCACCACCCAGATAGTTACTGCCACAAGTGTCTAAAGACTGAAGATCTTCTTTTTCTACCATCAATGTATGTGTATCTGCACACATGCAAATCTGAGAACAAGGCATTAGGTATCAGATTTTAACTGAAATTCATTTTTAAAAAATTACAGAAATTAACAGACCAACGCAATTTTCACCGTTGTAGGTTGCAGCTGAACATTTTTAGTGCACACAGAGGGAGTGTACTAAGTTTGTTCATCATGTGTTGTGGAGACAGACAGACAGGCATACAGACAGGCACATTTAAATGGTGGCATGGCCACCATGGTGGCAGGCCATGACTACTGAATGAGGCTATAAATCAGGTGAACAAAATATACATTAACGAGGCAGGAGACTCTGCACAAGGCTCCTCAGATGGTGCAATGTTTTTTTTGTTGTTGCAGAAAATAGACATTTACACACAGTTATTTGTGGCCAATTACAACTCACAGTCCGATTCTTCCAGTTACTCTGGGACTGTGGGGCCTAAAGGAATCACTCTGCCAGGTTCTTTGCATGAGTTTGCAATGTCACACATATTAAAGTTATGCCATATAATAAACAACACTTATTTTGAGTGTGAAGTTTATATTGCAGACATCTTAAAGACATAGAATTTTATAATTTCATATTTTTTATTCTCATTACATTGGAATTCCTTGTTTTGAATCACTTACAGCAGCTAATTATCAAAAACAATATACAATTACCTTGAGTTCTCTGTTATTATGTACTATCTGAGTTTGGAGCATCTTTTGTGTATAAGTACTGTAATGGTATTGATACATCCCTACTTGTGTACCAGCACACATTGACACAGGTTTTGATTCAAAGCAAGAGATCTGGGGCAAGTACTATATGGTTTTACTTTAACAAAATAAAATATGCCCCCAAAAAATATTTTTTGAAAATCTCTTTTCTGCTGTTCGCAAAAAATGTTTGCAGATTTAAGAAGTCATCTAAAATATTTTATTTGCTTTGCTTGTCAGTATCAGAAGTGTGACCGAAGTGTGACTCCTGGACAACAATCATAAGAAGAGGTCCATTTTAGCAGATTGTGTTCAGCATCAGGTCCTCTTCTCAGTGTATGCTGGTACACACGGCACGTGAACTAACATGGGTTGAGCTACGAAAGGGGCCTTAAAAAGACAACAGAGGGATAGTGTGCAGCTCCTGTGCTGGAGGCAACAGAGGGGATGAGGCCTAGCCGTAACAAAGCGCCATGGCTGAGTTTTAGTAAGGGGATTGGGCTGCCAACACTGCTTAATACCAAAGAACGATTAAGAACACAAAGAAGCGGGATGAAGCGGTGTGAATGGAAGCCGTGTGTCCTGGATCACATAAAGGTCTTAGAGCTAGGGGTTTGGATTAAGCCCCAAGTGAAAGTGTCTGGTACAGCGTAAGAGAATCCAGTGTCCTTTAATTGCATTTTGTATTCAGTCACAGCCATGCCAGGGATGAGCATCTGAAAGCAAATGCAAAAGGTTAAGTCAAAGATAAGAAGAGATGGATCACAAAATGTTCTCTCTCTCTCTCTCTCTCTCTCTCTCTCTCTCTCTCTGTCTCTCTCTCTCTCTCGTTTTAGTCAGATTTACCACCATTGGATCTGGAATTTTCTTTTGTACACACTTGCAACTTTGTGTCCTGCTAGTTTCTTCCCCTGCCGGCTACATAATGAAAATTGTGTAACACCTGCTTCTAACCAACTGAGTACAAAGCCAGCAAGGGTTCTCATATATGCTGAACAGTATTTTGCAATGTGGGTTAAATATTTATACAATTGTAATTAAGACTTAATATACTTAATACTCAAAAATATATTTATGTTTTACACCCCAAATCAGAATAGAAATTATTAAATTAATGAATATACAAATTATTTATGGCAGCAAGAATTCAAAGATGACGTTTACTTTCATCAGTTCTTGTCATTGCAATTATTTATCTGTGTCAACCACTAAATGACTAAACTTTTGTCATTTTTACCTATTCAATTTATGTCATTGCCCTGGAGATGTCATCAAGTAAAACTGGCTAGCAAAAAAAAAAAAAAAACCTAGTTTGTTTTTAGTTCTGACTTATTAAAAAACCCAATCTATATGACAAATCTAAAATCCACCCACAATTTTTCCCTAAACCTGTGATGTTATTTTAAAAAAAAGTTTGTTTTAATTTGTCTTTAAACTTTAAATTTGCGTCCTTTTCTGCTGTTTGATAAAAAAGTAAAACTATCAAGGCAAGCTTTGTAGCTGCAGTCTTTGCTTAGTTTAGCAATAAGACAATATGTTCATGCAATTACTGTACAAGCTAAACTAAACAAATTAGGCTGATTTGGGTGGATTTAAAAAATCCCACTGTTCCAAAATTACATAGCACTAAAACACTACTAATCGACATAGAGTTTAGATTTTGTGCTGGGATTCAGATTTGTATATAATTTTACCCATTATCTTGCTATGAGAATGATAAATGATACTAGCTAAATAATACATTTACAATTTCGCAGCATTAAAAGTTTATCATGTGTAATTTTTAGCTTTTCAGTTTTGATGTACAGTAGAGGAGAGATGCACCATTGTGCAAACAAGCAGAAAAACAAAAAGTCAAACAAGCAGGAGCTTATATATATA
>QMIH01000424.1:537755-680491 GCA_003987875.1 Clarias batrachus | reverse complement strand
GCTCTAAGAATTACCCTCACACAAATCTCTTTTGTATCAAATGTTTGGCATTAAGGGTAAGGGTAAGGGTTTTTCAAGAAGCAACACTAAAATGTGTAAAATATCAAACTAGGCAATCCATTTTTTCGAGATATGATTTGGCCATAAAATGCAGGTGGAATTCTCCAAAGTTTTGTCATTGTTTGCACGGAATACGATGGAAGGCAAGATTTGGCCCTAAAGGGAAAGTAAGACAAAGACAAAGAGAGAATAGGCACTGTGTATTACAGCCTTGCAAAACAAGGAGGTCGTCTGTGGACATTAAATCTCTCCACATCTCTGCTTCTCTCGTGTGTCCGATGACGAATCTCCTGGTTCACCTTTGTGCTGGGTCTTCACCCTTATCGTTCCTTGGGGAATGCTGGTCATGTGCTTTTGAACCCTGCTTCCCCTGCACTACAATACAGCATGCCCAAGATCCCTCTCCATTTCCTTGAAGGGCTAAGCGCGTCCATTCTAAGGTCAGAAGGGGCAACCCAAAGTGGATAACAAAGCTTTGAAAAGCTTTGCCACTTGAAGATTGCCTGACAGAGCTCTGGCCCCATTTCCCCCCCCCTCTCTCCTCATCCCTAAGACTCAAAGCTTGCTGTCAGATTTGCCCACCCTCAAATCAAGCCCTGGAGCGCTCTCTCTCTCATTCTTTCTGTCTCTGTGTGTTCTAGCTGTTTGAAACACAAAGGATCCCCTCACTGCAGAGTAAGCACTCATTTGTCAGTATACAGTATGTATTGTAACAGAGATGACAGCAGAGATGACTGAACAAGTGTCTAATTCTGATACAGTAACTGAGAACAACAAACAAGGCAGAGCAAATTGACTGTAGATTTGATCCCAAATCTTATGGGTTCATGACTACTTTTTTAGAAAAGGGAAGCTTAAAAATACTTAAAATATGGTCTATAATAAATATAACATTACAGTTCATATTTACACCATATTTTATAAACATTTGATATCTATTGATAAGTTATAATTATTCATAATGATTATATTTCCCATTAGAACTTTTCCCTTGATATATTGATTATGTTTTCTCTACTGTATATAATATTTGTGATATGATTTGTAAGGCTTTAAATAAAATTTTAAAAAGTCATGATTTCAGTTTATGCACAAAATGGCACTTAAAGTCATGACATTATGGCATTTTAATGTAATAACAGATTGTCCTAAATGGGCTTTATTTAATTTTTGTCTTATTCACTAGATTATAGAGAATATTACCGATTACCATCTGAATTTCTCTATGCATTTCATAAACAGTTCACAACTCAATTGAAATGGCATTTCCCTGTCATTAAATATCACCTGCAGAAACATCTTCAAAAGCTGCTGCAGTGTGTGTGGAGTGCTCTCTGCGGGCAACCAGGAAATCTGTGGAGCCAAAGTGTGCCGCATGGCTGCAAAAAGACTGCCTGAATGAGCATGCAGGAGATCAATGCAAGCCCCTGAAAATCCCATTAGTTCCCAAAGGAACTTGTTGCCTTGGCTTAGACCTTTGCTGGCCATCCTGCCCTGGGCGACATCTCTCTCTCTTTTTTTCCACCTTGCTTTTTTCTTTCATTTTATCACATTAGTTCCAGGATAAGTTTGAAAATGTTAAATAATTGCAAGCCCTGTGATGCCAGCAGGGGATCAAGGGAGGAGGCTGCCTAGTGCAACAGGGCCATTAATGAACGAGTCAATTGGTGTTCACTCAAATTAAAAATGCATCTCTATGAATGATTTGACTGCAAAATGTAAACACCTTTTCAGACTTTCACTCATATTATTTTTCTCAGACACATAATGATGTGTACAACAAATTTTTTAACTAGCAAAGTGTTAAACATAATTCTTTTACAAGCTTCGGACTTTGGCAAAACATGAGAGTGAAGGACCTCATTTCGTAGTAAAACAGACTGCATACACAAACAGCCAATCTCATCACTTTGTTTTTTCACATGATCAGTCAAGTGAAACTACCATCTTGACAAAATAGTGCTTGCTGTGAATAAAATAAATACATTCTATATACACAGCAACATTAATATCTACATCAAGTGTGGAATCAACCGGAAGCTCTGGATGAACCTGAGGTCTGCTGTCTGCTTCCAGGATAAGACACTGCCTACAGGTTAGGAGACTGAGGGGCCTATAATGTAGCCATGTCCATACTGGGGAATGGTATCTGCAAAGCTAAATACCAAGACATAAACAGCTAATTCATGACACATGAGGCAAAGCGTTTAGAATATCACAGGCTTTAAACCACCCAGCACAATTTCTTCACCAATCGAGAAACCCAGCCTGATTTGCTGATGATTGTTCAGCATCATAATGCCCCTCTGTAACTTTCCATCAAACTGACTGTGGTCTATCACATTAGACAAAAGCACATCCTCTTGTCTTACCCTCAATACTCGAGTTCCTCAAGAATGTTTGTATTTCCTTCTCCTGAACTCCCACTTTACCCATGACTTCATACCTCCACCTGTTCATGGCTCCACTACTATAATCTAGTTCACATGTGACACCACTGTGATAGCCCTGATCTGAGGTAAAAATAAATAAATAAATAAATAATACCTATAAGGAAGAAATCTAGCACTTGTTGGCATAGAGGAAAATGAAGGAAGTCATTGTGGATTTTACAAGTTCTAGAAATTATCTTCATGCTCCTATTCACATTTGGAGAGCTGCTGTTGAGCATGTACCCAGCTTTAATTCCACATGTCTAAAGACTTTACTTAGTCCATGGACTTAGTCTTCCAATTACTCACTCATTCCCTCATTGTCTCTACCACTTTATCCTGTATACAGGTTTGTGGGGACCTAGAGCCTATCCCAGGAGACTTAAGGCATGAGACAGGGTACACTCTGGATGAGGGACCACACTACTGACAATTTGGGAGCAACAATTAGCCTAATCAGCATGATTTTGGACTGTAGCCATAGCAACCAGAGCACTCAGAGGAAACCCACCAAGCACGGGAAAAACTTGAAAATCCTTGCACAGAGACCCAAGTCGGGTACTCAGTCACAGTATACTTGTCTCTGAATTTGGCTATATTTTGTGCAATGTATACACTCTGTAAGTATAAGTGTAACACTTAAAATGTGCTCTAGCACTGGAAATTCACAGGTATGGTTGGCTTTCATGTTTGATTCAGACCATGCTTATGAATTTCAAGTGCTAGACCACATTTTAAGTGAAAACAGAAGTATATAAAAAGCTCTCTGTCTCTCCCAATACATCCATATGCATGTGTTGATTTCATCCTCTAAACGATACAACCATAGCTGAGAGAAAGGCATGCAAGACGGTTGCTCTGAACATTTTCTTTGAGATATCACTCATATTAGGAATAACATGAAGGTTGTTTTCCTTGTGCTATTCTTTTCTTTGTGTTAATTGGTAG
Organism: Clarias batrachus; assembly: GCA_003987875.1. Classification (NCBI taxonomy): domain Eukaryota; kingdom Metazoa; phylum Chordata; class Actinopteri; order Siluriformes; family Clariidae; genus Clarias; species Clarias batrachus. The sequence continues at coordinate 677,051 of QMIH01000424.1, read as the reverse complement.
CTCACAAATCAGATAGATGCATACCTCCACCTGGTGAACTGGAAAGTGTACAGCACAGGTATGGAACAACATTATGAATGTGAAAGTCAGCCAGCAAGAGGGAAAATGGGGGTGAATTGGGGGGTGGGAGGGCATGCACACTGATGAACTTTAACTGCGGTACCATTAAGAGGATCTTCACCAGCTGCATCTCAGTGTGGTACAGAAACGGTATCGCAATAGACCATAAAGCACTGGTAAATAACTGCTCAATGAATATCAGCATTCAGCTGTAGCCCATTGGGGGCATTTATAAGAAACTCCAGTAGGTGTAAGGAATTCTTAAAACCCGAATCATACACTATTTATCTTCATTGCATCAGGCAGGTATTACAGGTGTCTCAGTATGCACACAAATACAGTGAAAGCAGCTTTGTTTGTGTGGCTGTTGCAGAACAGTTGACCATGGTTCAATAATCATTGCAGTACTGCACTGTCTCTGCACTTATACTGCAGTGTTTTGTCAATTATGCACTACTCTATGTTTTATCTGTACATTCTATATATAATATACTTTTGTACAGTATATAAGTCTGTACATCCTGTTCAGCATCCTAATGTTTCAGTTTATTTTTTAATAGATAGATAGATAGCTAGATAGATAGATAGATAGATAGATAGATAGATAGATAGATAGATAGATAGATAGATAGATAGATAGATAGATAGATAGATAGATAGGCTACCTATAACTCTAGAATTATGGTACTGTTTATGTAAATGAGCATGCAATGAGTTATTGAGCTTTAACAAATGGATAAGCCTCATGCTTTTATTGTCAAACAGGTTTTCGTTCACTAACACAAATTTTCACAATAATGCAATTTCCCCTTCAAAAATGGCACCTAACAATTCTGCATTTGCAGCATCCCCCAGTGATAGTACTCTTTCTGTAGTGTTTAGCAAGGCTGAAAAACACTTGTAAAGGATCCTTCTCTACTGTTACATGCAAAACCTTTTGAACTCATTGCGATTCTTGGCCTCCTCTTTGTCTTTCTTAGCATCCTCCTCATTGTGTGTGGAGGCAGTATGCGGGTGCATTCTTTTCCTAGGAAACTTTCAACTGTTCCACACTTTTCAAGCTTCTTTATTTTGGCCAAGATAGTGCTTACTGTTTAGTTTAACTGAATAGATTTTTTTATGATTCGGCATCTCTGCATTTCAACAGCTTTAAAAAAAAATGATTTATTTGAGTTGAGAGCTGTTTGCTGATGGATGACAAGATGATCCCTTTCCCTTTACCCAGTTGAAACAGGAAATGGGCATACATGCCAATGATGTTCCTAGACACTAAAACAATGTCAAGAAAGATTTTTTCCCAAACATACAAATTCCATTAGTATTTGAAGTTTTTTTTTTTTTTTTGTGACAAAATTCAACTATTCAATATTAAAGAGCACATTTGCAGAAATTGTTTTTACTGATTGAATAGTTACCAACTTCATTATACACATTATCTTTATTATATCAATGGTTTTGTTTATTTGTTTGTTTGTTTAAGTGTGCCATTAATTTGTAGTTCTTTATCGTATTTATAATAAATAATTGTGCACATAAGATATCTATATTCACATAACCTTACACCTGAATTTTTATTTATTGGGAACAGGCCACTTATGTACTTGTCATTAGATCTGTACTTCATTCCCTTTGTTCATGTATTTTACACACTAACAATAAAATAGATTAAATTCTAGTTCAAGAACAAATTATTCTAACCTTTTATGGTATGGAGAAGTCAAGGAACTTTAAGATGTGTGGGGACTACTTGTACTCAAATGTAAAGTAATAATACATTTCCTGGTACATGTAAATCTTTTGGTGCTAAAATAATTGTTAAGCAATAAGCAGGCATGTCATATACATAATCAGATTAGGATTAATATCAAAGATTATGAATATTGTAAGTGTTTTACTAAACACTGAGATAAAGCTTCATCAGACCTCACATCTAAAGTCGTCTTTAATACACAGAGTAGTTTCTACCTGTGGTGTGACATGTGAAGTGTCTCAGCTGTCCCTCTGATGCCTCCTGTCTGGAGAAGCCATGGGAGCAGTGATCAATAACACTGCTGATCAATCCTTCCCTTAGTCTTTCTTATTCATGGCTGAGAAGCTTACTTCACTCTCAATGTAACACTTCTCTTGCAGATTGGGCTTCCTGTGTTTATTATTGTAGGACCATGGGAGATCGTTGATCACTCTCCTGCAGGCTTGGAGTGGGCCAAGCATTCATCATTAGGCCAGAAGAGCTGTCAATGCATGCTTTTTATTCGTTCTTTCCATGGCTTTGCCAAGAGAATGATTAACACACTTTGTTATGCCCCCAAACCTAAGTAGCCCTGCCAGTTCTCTTTTGCTGGAAGAGGAGCAGAAGAAGGAGGACTCAGATAATCATTCATTAGTCAATGCTAAGTGTTCGGATGCATTGATATATTAATATAATGCATAATATATAAATATATCAATATATCAATATAAATATATTAGTAATAAAATATGGATGGCATGTTGATAAATACAGACCAGCCACATCTGGTGCATTTTTTTAAAGGTGCATCTTTCTCTTTTTACATGTATGCTTATCAAAATTTCCTAGATATTTGTGTGTTCAGAAGCCAAGCTATTCAACTGTCTTCATCTGTCTGACCTCATCAACATTTGAATTAGATACAAATCCATGACAACTGAAAGGTAACCTTGACACAGCGTAGCCTGCATCTACTGGACCCCTAGACCACTGACACACTCACAGCCAATCCAGAAAGAATTTGGGTGTGATTTTAGTTGACAGTATCAAATACTCACCAACTATCAGAATGTTACCGCACCCTACAATGAAAAACTGCATAAATTATTTTTTTATTATTTAGCCATTCCCACTAGTTACTTCTGCAATTTTCTATACTTTCAGCTTCATGCAGGCTAAATAAATGCCATGCTGAATTTACTGGAATTGGTTAAGAACTCTCCAACACATTATTAAAACCAGGTAGAATAGTGCTGAATTGTCAACTGAATTGTGGTGAGGAAAAATAATCATTAATGATTGGACCATGATTGAAAAATGAAGATCATTTACAGTAAATACTTGGTGAAAGCCGTATCACAAACAAATCGTCAGTACAAACCACAGCTATGTTTAATATTGAAATTAAGTGCATTTCCACAAACTACAGGTTTATGGCCATGGGGAAACCGTTTGTTCATGAGATGAATTGAACAAAAAAAAGCTTCCATTTGGTAGGGAACTTTGAAAATTTTGAACAATATAAAAATGACAGTAGAAAAAGATTTCCCATATTGCAGAACGATGGGCACATCAGGGAAAGGAAGTGCATGAAATATACCAATCATGCAGCATGTTATAATCTGGGGTTGCTTCAGGTGGTCAGGTCTAGGTTCAGCAACGTTATGTAGCAATAAAATGAAGTCAGCTGACGACCTAAATGTGCTGAATGATTTAGGTCGTCATCAGCTCATCAGTGAGCCAAAATCTTCCCAGATAGCACAGGCATATTCCAAGACTGGGAGGAGGAATAATCATTTTCACGCATGAATTTGCCACCACATTGTATGCCATAATTACAGCTAAAGGTGATCAAACAAAATATAATTTTTGACATTTGTTGGCCAAGCTGTATATATATATATTTTGCCTGTATTTGTTGTTTTTTTTTCAGGTTCTCTGGTTACTTTCCACAGGCCACAGACATATACAATATGATTAGTTGTGTGAGTGCGCCTTTGTGCCCTGCAATGGGTTGGCATATGTTTTAAGATACGTTATAATACATTGCCATATTTGAGTAACAAACCACAAAACTTTATTCAAGAGCACAGAAGCCAAAAAATGAAACTACATCATTTCACTCTTGTGAAACAATTTTAATCCGTTTCTGCAGGCTAGATTATTGCTGAAGTTCTGTTGCCCTTAATTTATCTTTATCTTCATTTTACACTTTGAAAAAATATATAACACAGCACCATGGTATCTTAGTGGTTAGCACTATTAAGTCACACCTTCTTGGTAAAGGGATAGAATCTCACCTTTGTGTGGGTTTCCTCCACGTCCTCTGCTTTTCTCAAGTTTTCCACTTTGCCCATGGTGTGTTATCCAGCGTGTTTCCTGCCTTGTCTCCTGTGTTCCCTGGGATAAGCATATCAACTGGACTGCGATTTGGCCAGGAACAAGAGGCCAACTAATCAGAGCCATGCTGATTTTCAGTACAACCTCATGAGTGTTACATGTGATTTGTATTGCTTACAGTATATACCACAACTCCATGAAAATAATTAATATCAAGTAACTGACTTTTTTGTTTTGTTCCTTACAGAGTAAAAAATAACCAAAAGGAAATGTGACAAAGGATTAATTTCTTTGCCATTCACTAACAGAATATTTTATTCTAATGCAACATTACACTGAGATTGTTGTATTAAGGTGGAATTTCCATGTGGCTAACCTTGAACTTAACATTCAGAAGTTCTTACAAATTCACAATCAATTGAGAACATTGTTCAGTTTAAATTGATAGTTTTCATGTACAGTAGGGTAATTTTGTCTTGCATAGAATATTTACTATTTGAAATCTTTTCAAATATTACAAAAGCACTTTATGTATGTCTTATAATGTCTAATTGGATTCTGTTCCATGTGCCTTTCAGGTTTTTCTCTTTTCTGAGAGTCTCTTTTCGAAAGAAAAAAAGAAAAAAAAAAAAAAAAACCCAACAACAACCCAAAATGTCAGTCAGGGCAGCCATTAGAAAACCAGATTTTGCCAGTGAAATTTAATCTGTGTGCATTGGTCCAGAATACTCTGCCTTGTTAGGATAAGGGTGCAGAGGTGCCACCTTAAAACCACCCCTTTGTGTGTTTGGCGAAGGAAAGGATTATGTGCTGGTGTTTAAAGAAGCTCTAGAACCAACCCCCTTTTTTAATACATCAATGGCTGCCATACAACTCGATCTTGCTTTTTTCTGCTTGAGGAATCCCTGGGCTTCACCCATCAGGTTGCTCTAGTCACCTGGAGTCTATGCCACCCAGCAGGACACGCTTTCATCTTTTGTCGTGAAGCAGGGAAGGGGCGGCGTTTTTTTTTTTTTTTTTTTGCCATGCAGCTGGTTTTGGCATCTAGCGTCCAAACCTCCTCTAAACCCCATGCAGCCGTACCAACCCCCAAATGAAGGAAGAACACAACCCACTGTTAAGGGTCAACCAGAACCCTAAACCCACAAATTAAAAAAGTACATCCAAAACCTCATTCAACTATAGTACATATTTCTATCGATGTTACAATCTTCATGTCAGTTCCCAGAAAAGAATGCAGCTATGGTAATGCTACTCAAGGTAACGTTAGTGAAATCCAAAACCACAGTCTGTTAAATGGTACTCCCATGCCGCTTTTTCTGAGGGCATGCAGCATCAGGGTGCAGAGTGCTGAACCCTTTTTATTGGATAAGTGGAGTGCCTTTGTGCTTTTGAACTGGCGATAGCCCGTCAGGCTCTTAATCACTGCCTCTCCGAGGTAACCAGTGTTCTGAGAGCGGGGATAAAAAAGCCGCTCCCTATTCAAGAAGCTGTTGATCTAGACCTCATTGTGCTCATCACTATGGCTTGGGCAAGCAAGGTAAACAAATGGCAAACAAAAGGCAGTGCTTCACTGCAAAGCGGGCTCTGTGGGGGGTTCACATCCTGAGAGCAGGCCAGGCGCCCGGAACCCCATGACAATTGTGCTGGTGTCTCACCTATGTGAAGTGTGCAGTCACCTGCCAGACTGCCAGGGAATCCAGCAGCTTTGGCACAATTATCAAGGTGATCCTGTAATAATGACTCCCAGGAGAAGACAGCTGAGAAATAAATCCTTCGTTTGATATCATAATAGGAAAATATATTTGGATATTTTTCCGCATTAGTGATACCATTTTTGTACACATCTAAAAATCCAATCATCTATCATAAACAGGCCACATGATTTAATTCTATTGCCAGTGCACTGTGAGAATGTATACAGATTCAGTATGTACACTATGTTTAGATAATGTTTAGAAGGTAAGGACATGCTTACTTGATTTGCTCTGACATGCAAAATAATTTGATGGAAAAAGACTAGTCTAATGACTAGTCTAAAGTTTTCGGAGAATACAAGCTATGCCATTTCTATTTTCAGTTTCATTGTCTTATTGAAGCAATACTCCAGCAAATTGCAACAATAATTAATAAAACAAGAATGATGACAACATTGATGGAAGTATGGAGAGTATAATATTAAACGGTGCAATCCAGTGTACCAGATCAAGCTCTTAACTGAATGCCACTGCAGACACGAAAGAAGGGTACTCAAATTGTACACACCAGTCTAGTGTTCATTATAGCACTCTATAACATAGTTAGTTCACTTTTATTAATAAAAGCATTGAAAATTTCAGTGTTTATTCCCCTAGGAAATGTATTTTGTCCAAAGGTTTTACGAAAAAGATTGGGGTTTGTGACAAAACATTACTGTTATCCTGCGAATGCCATCTTTTATACCCATGAAAGCCCTCCCCAGATGGCAGCAAGAAATTTAGAAAAAAAGGCATTCACCTTTTTACAAAGCAGTGTAATTGAGAACAAACTGTCATTGAATTGGCGAGGAGCATGACGGCGGTCCATAGCGGGCTGCACTCCAGTTCTTGTGGGTGCTGCATTGAGAGATGGGTAACTAGGCGTGCTCTGGGCCCCTGATGCTGAGACACTCTGTGCTCTTCAAGGCGGCTGAATGACATGAGAGGCTGCCACAGATAACATGCGAAACAGACATCCACAATGGCCTTTCACTGCCTTTAGCACACACAGTTCACAGTCAATGGACTGTTACGACTAACACAGACAGGGAGCAAATGTGTTCATCTTTTTTTCACATCTTAGTTTTTCTACATTCTGAATTATTATCACATTGTCAAAGTCAGACTGGAAATGACATTGGGATTAAATGTACTAATGTTTTAATTTCAAACACACTCTTCTACCTAAATCAAGTTTAATTACTGTATGTACATTTTCCTAAATGTTCATAAAGTGTAGTTAAAGTATTACACATTAGAGTCTTGTTCACAAAACGTTTATTATTTGCATTTAAAAATGGTTAGTAATCACTAATATCACCCATTAAATATTATCAGTAGTTCTGCAAGGTAGTCAGAAAATGTAGTAGGACAAAAAAAAAGGAAAAGAATGAAACTTGTGGATAAGTACACACATGAATTAACTTGAATGCTCATTGAGTCTTCCACAATGTAGGCTGGCGCGGGTGTCAGTGGCCTTACTCGTCTCACTGCCTTATTTTGGCCTGCAGACAAAGGCTTAAAAATAGAAAGAACTGGGATTGAGAGAACAAAAGTTACCCCTCCAAATTATGAAAATGAGCCAAAAAGAGGTTCTAGTGCCTTCCAATGCACCATCAATCATTTCTCAAACCTCAGTCTCCAACCTAAAGCAATATAAAGGTATTTAAAATGCTTGAGACATCAATCCAAATGCCCATCCTGTTCATGTGTCATGTTAAGAGTAATGGCTGTATCCATCATTTTAGACTATGTCTGTATAAGAGTTTTACAATTTTAGTTACATCAAAATTTTTCCTTGTTTTTTTTTTTTTTTTCAAAGTTTCATTACTAAGGACAAAATAGGAACACTTGATGTACATACCATATGGAAGATGATTTTAATATGCTCTTTTACACAGTAGAAGCTGACAGACCCTGAAGGTAGACATAGCCATTCAAGAGATTCATGCTTGTGTATTTTATTTTGTTTTGTATAAACAGTGGTGAAACGCATTACCTTCATCGGGTGTGCTGCAGCCTGATTATTCCTCCCTAAAGTCCTCCCATCTGTCCACTGATTCTGTGGCCTGAGCCTCTTTTCAGAATCCTGACAGGGAGTACTGCCGCAAACAGTAAACTGGTAGGGGGCCTTCGTTTCGCACCAATCCTCGATTGTGCCCTTCCAAACCAAAGCACTCTTCTATAGCTTTTTGATAGGCTTTCAATCCCAGCCCCACTGACAAGGTTTTCTTTGGGAGGAGTAGGAGTTGTGTGTGTTTTTTTTTTTTTAGTGATTGGGCAGGGGTGGAGGGTGAGGGGGGTGAGGAGGAGACACACTGCAGAGATTTAAGGGAGTGCCGAGGTGATTTTTTTGGTGGTCGTGGTGGTGGGGGGGGGAGTTGGTGGTGGAAAGTAAAAACTGCAGCAGATGGGACTGATTGTGCTCTCTACGCAAATTAAGGAGCGAGACATCTGCAGCCACTACATACTGGTGGTCTGAGGCAATTAAGACAGGGTAATGGTGAAGGAGGGGGGGGAGGAGAGGACTGCAGGACAGAGGAAAAGACAGTCCTGCCTGCCGGTGCATAGAGATGGAGTCAGGCTCACATTACAATGAGGCGGGCTACAATAGAGCGAGCCAGCCAAGAGGAGATGGGGCGCACTCTGTGTGTGTGTGTGTGTGTGTGTATGTGGGGAGGCGGGGGGAGTCTAGAAGATTAATGTATGAAGAAGAAGCCACCAACAACACTCTGCATAACCAAAATACAAGAAGGGGCCTTCCAAGCTCAAGTCTATCCTGAAATCTGAGTTATAAAGTGTCTCCAATCTTCCCCCATTTGAACCCTGAGGTCATTTACGGCAGTGACAGCTTAGATGTTCACTGTTGTGTATTTAATGTGGAGTGCTTCTCCTCGTTTTTTGGCGGTTTTGTCCTCAGTCCTCACCCTCCCCATACAGCTTCGTAGAGGTGACGTGACAAAGCGAGGTCATCCCTGGGATTAGACCCCTTTAACGTAGCCTTTATTTATGGACTGGGTGCTGGGGGGATATTTGGGACAGGAGAAGAATGCCTCCATGGTGTTTACAGGGGCACCTCTCCTGGGATATGTGTGCAACAATGCCAACCCATGGTAGATTTGCATAACTCAATATCATCTAATCAGACCCAAGTTGTTTTAAATAATTGGGGCAACCAACAGGATGCAATTGTTGTCTAAATGGGTAACTGTTTGGGCAACTAACTAGAAACAAATCATACACTCATTAACACATGCAAAGGACGGAATAATAATCTGTGGATTTAGCTAAAACCTTAATAGTACTGGATTTAGAACTGATCATATCTGAGATGAGCCTTTCAAATATTCCTGCTCAGTGTGTTCGTATTCCTCCATATGGCATGTATTCATATTGCTTGTTTCAAAAAATGTGCATTTGAGTTACCATAGTAACACTTGTCCTAAAACTAAGTAACCCCACCTTATAATATTGGGTTAAGGAATGGATCAATCTTGATGACTCTCAACATAGCCAAATCAAAGCACATTTATAATAAAGGTTATCTGAAAGTGCGTCTTGTCATTAAAGAAATGCTACTTAGACAGAATCCCAAGTACTCCCGTTTGGCCTCATCAAGTCCGAAACAAGATCTTGTTTAGTGTTAATCCTGTGGTTTCGTCACCTTTTTGTAGGTCCCCATTGGATAGGACACCTCGTGTGTGAGGCTCTCGACTCACATACAGTAGGAGTGCTGTCGCTGAGGGAGTCCGCTTTCAAAGAGACACCAGCGGATCCTTTTAAAGAGAGGAAAGGCAGTTCACAAAGTGTGTGAGGTTACTCATCCATGGACTCAATGAAGCTTTTCAGAGCTGGGGTACTCATACACAGGCAGACTTAACAAGTGTTTGCTCACAAGAGGTTGCCTGGTATGAGAAGGCGCAGCTTTGTGTCATCCCTTGACAACTGTCCATCATCTCAACACGTGCTTTTGTAAAGTAATTCTGAAAGGAATGAGAGACAAGGCAGGACAAGTACCACTTGTGTTCAGATACAATCACTTTAGACTTTTCTGTGGTCTCTAACTTATCTAATAACAATTCACTCCCTACTGCTATATTATGGGACACTCTTCTTCTAAAGCATTAGAAGGTATGTAACATAAATGCACCAATCGAATACAATATGCCTTTACAAGAGCTACAAATGTAAAAGTTCAGAATGCACTTATACAATATTTTTCAGGGGCGATTGTACACTGTAGTGTTTTTATACTCAGTGTTCATCAGGAGCCAAATAGCTGACACACCATCTCATGATTTAGAGCTTTTTTGCCCTTGTTCTCCGTGAGCGAGTACAACCCTGAGGATATTTTTCCTGCTGCCTTTGGAGGAGTCGATGGTTCTTATAATTGTTCAGTGGCGTGAATCAGCCATCACAAAACACTGGAGCACATTGAGAGCCCTGGCAGAGGGCAGCAAGGAGGTGATGAAGTGGCAGTGAGAATGAACTTAATCCCCTAAGCTCTTGTTGGGGCTTGTCTTTGCTCTCCCGCCTTCCCTAGGACCCCAACCTCACAAAGAGACGCAAAGAGCACCTCCCAGTCTGTTTTTTAAAAGAAATTAAACACAGAAAAAAAAAACATTCATCATAGAACATTTAAGGCATTTTTAACTTGCAGGGGTTTGGGACAGATGGAATCAGGACACTGGAAATTAGAAAATAAAAATTAATTACTAGCAAAAAAATTTTTTGGTTTAATTTAACTATTTAACTTGAGTCCCCTCACAAAATTATTTGGAAAAATATTCAAGAATGCATTAATCATAGGCACATACTGTATGTTTTCTTTAGATGCATAAATGTATCTATATTTCCTATTCATGCACCCTTTGCTTAAATATTTGACTAAATAATACACTTTAAATAATGTTATCTTTTCCTAAGCAATTGCTATGCTTAATGTCGATAGAACTTGCTGAGGACATTCACTGTAACATTGTTCTAACTACCTTATGCAACATCACAAAATTGATTTCCGTCCAGAGTTGCATTCAGTTTGCAACTTGACTGGATCTTCTATTGATGACAGGAAAGTTGAACCATCCTGTAAAGTCTTCACCAACACAAACCAAAGACTTTCATTGGGGTTAAGGTCAGCAGACTGTGGTGGTCCATTCATGTGTGAAAATCACAAATTTGAGCCATGTGAATCTTGGCATTGTTATCATGGAGTATGAAAAAAAATGAAAGAAATGCATTGATATTGATTATGGACCAACATAACCTCATCCTTAAAAAGCCTAGCACAGGATGTACCTTCTGCGTCAAGTTTGGCCGACTGTACTTCCTCAGGAGCTGTTAATACAGTTCTACACTGAAGTCATCGAACCCGTCCTGTGTGCATCTGTCACCGTCAAGTTCAGGGCAGCCACAAAAAAAAAAAAACTTGGAGAAAAAATGGAGGGAAAAAACATCATTGGGGCTCCAATGCCAACCATGACTTGTATTCCACAAAAACCCACATAAAATCAATACAGACCCCTCACACCCTGGACACAGCATTTTTCGCCTCCTTCCTTCTGGCAGGTTCTGTTCTCCAAAACTGCTAGACACAGGAACAGTTTCTTTCCTCAAACAGTTGATGTTGATTACATGCTTTTTACAAACCTCTGACACTCTACTTCACTTTTACAAATACTGTATTGGAGAAATCACTTCATCCCTATATGTGACACACAATTTTATTATTTACACTACTCACACATCTTGTACTATATATTGCGTATTGTACAAACAGTCTAAAAAAAAACCTCCTTACCATATTCGATACACTCCACTGTTATTTGCACTACCATACACACTTACACTTTGTGTACAGTACATTGCTATCGTGTAACATACTCTATATTTGCAGTCCTGATTTAATTGGTACAGTTTTTGAATGTTGTTTACTTTCTGCAGGCATTGTCTTGTCTTGTCTATAAACAAAATGTACAGTGTTGTTATGCACGTCTGTAATTTTGAGAGTCACCACAAGCTAAAATCAAATTCCTTGAGTGCGCCAATAAATCTGATTCTGGTATCTCTACATTCAGGTAGTCATGTAATTTTGCAGAGCCTAGACATGACCAACTAAAGCAACCGCAGATCAAAATATTGCCTTTCGGGACTTGTACAATGGCCACAATGTCCATCACTTCATGCACCATCACTCACTACAGTAAAACAGATCAGATGACCTTTTTCCATTGATCCAAAGTCAATCTTTATGCTCAGTAACCATTGAATCTTTTTTTTTCCAATTAGCCTCTCTAACAAGTGGCTTTCTTTTGGCCACACAGCTGGTTAGTCCCAATCCTGAGACTTCTCATATTGTGCATGTGGAAATTCCACGACCACATGTTTAAGAAATGATAGGAGGATACTCACTACATTAATTATAAGTTAAATAATTGTTGCCTGCTGAAACAAATTAATCTCTGCATTATTTATCTGGTCAAAGTCTCATTATGAAATTTAATCAGCAAGTTTCTTTTATCGGGGGAAGTGTTTACAGTCTATACAATTTACAAGGGGTGTTCAGTTGATTGTAAAGAATGATTGAGCCCAGTTATGAGGGTAAAACTACCTTTAATCCTCTATATAATCCCCTGTTACTGTATACTAATACACTTGTTCGAGTGTTTTACAAATGCTTGGATACAGTGCATCTGGAGATATTCACAGCGCTTCACTTTTTCCACATTTTGCTGTTACAGTCTTATTTCAAAATGAATTCAATTTATATATTTTTTCACATTCTCCAAATAATACACCATAATGGCAATGTGAAAAAAGTTTGTTTGAAATCTTTGCAAATTTATATAAAAAATAATAATAATAAAAAAAATTTTAAAAACAGCTTTTGCCATGACACTCAAAATTTTGCTGGAAGGTTCTCCTCTCTCCAAAAAGAAACACTGGAGCTCTTTCAGAGTGACCATCGGGTTCTTGGTCACCTATAGGCCCTTCTCCCCCAGTCGTTCACTTTCTCAGCTCTGGGAAGAGTCCTGGTGGTAAAACCACCAAACCAAGAGTCCTTTGACATACACTGTGGGACCTTATAAAGACTGGTGTGTGTCTTTCCAAGTCATGTCCAATCCACTGAATTTACCACAGGTGGACTCTAATCGAGTTGTAGAAACACTTCAGGGATGATCAGTGCAAAGAGGTTGCATCTGAGCTCAATTTTGAGTGTCATGACAAAATCTGTGAATATTTGTGTACATATAATTTTTTTTTAATTTTTTTAATTTGTAGAAAATTGGCAAAGATTTCAAACAAACTTCTTTCCCGTTGTCACATTATGGGGTATTGTTTGTAGAATTTTGAGAAAAATAATTAACTTAATCCATGTTGAAATAAAGCTGTAACATAGCAAAATGTGGAAAAAGTGAAGTGCTGTGAATACTTTCCCGGATGCATTGCACTTTAAAAGGTAGAAAAATCAGACTGCCTGCTTCACGCCTGAAACGCTGGCCCCCAAGGAACTCGTTGAAATAGCTTGGAGCAAGGTCAGGACTGTATGGGGATGTGGCAATAACTCCCAGCCAAGTTCCTGTAATGTGCAAAGTGGTGTCAAGAATGATTGTGTATAGTTCCCACAGGCAACTGCATGGCAACAAGTTAACAATTGATTTTCAAAAATCTGGTTTTCCACTCGCTGAGCGTTCATGCCGAGCCACCTCAGCTAGGATTGTCATTGTGATGATTGTCACAATGATTGTGCAAATGCATCTTTAATAGAATAAAACCCAAAATAAGCACAAGGTTAATTTATTTTAGATTTTCTGAAATTAAAACAGTGATTCATACAGGGTCAAAATAATGCTTTCAACACCTAGTATATGGTTGAATGTTCGTTAACAAGTTTCTTAGTTTGCAGGTACTTTTGGTATATGTTTGGGGTTGTTGTCCTCAATTTTTTTTCCAAATTTTAAAAGTCTAGCTTATCATTTAAGGTATTCTAAAGATCTCTGAAGTAGTCTTCTTTCTTCATTATTCCAACCACAACTATCACTTTTAAAAAGATGTTCTTGTGGTAGTTTGCACGACCTTCATGCTTTCAAATATATCCCCAGTCAAAACTTTCTCCAGAAGTCTTTCAGTCAGCTGCTAACTTTAGCCAAGGTTGAAGGTGTAAATTCCAGAAGAGAGGCTATTTTTTTGGACGGCAGCTTTTCAGTCATGTAAAACTCACTTGAATGTAGACAGTGACACTGGTGTTGCATCAACTTCCAGTTCATGGCAGGCCTGTCACTTGGTGGTTCCTGGGTTGTTCCTAACCAGTCATACCAAATTCCTCTCAGCTAAGGATGACAGTTTGGACACTTCTTCCAGATGTTGACTCAGTGGTCTATACCTCCAAATATACTTTCATACAATTGTTTAAACAACTGTTTAATCTGCAGTTGTTTAGGAACTGTTCCAAAAGACATTACTGACTTTTATGAATCTATTTTACAATCTTCTTTCTCAGATGTGCCCTGAGCTCATTGGTCTTTACAATTGTACTGTGTTTTGGTCAGTATAATGAGAGATCTAAAACAAAACATTTACAGTATATGTTGGGCAAAGAAGCTGCAATGATTACTAACAGAAAGTTGAAGAGGCCTTGAACTTGAACAATAAAAAGACATTTGGAACTTTTAGGGACCGATCATATAAGTGGGTATAAATATATTTTTGTCCTTATGCATAATTTAGACTCTGTGTTTATATCAGAAATCCCAATATAAATGAAATTTTGTCCAAATTATTGGGGTTTTCTTCTATTAAAGATGTATATTGTATTATCATTCTGCCCCAGAAAATGGGCACTTCAAAGAAAGCATGTGCTATCATATTTATATTTACGATCATTTCTGACTGTACTGTAACAAGCCCAAATTTATAGGCAAATGTTTTTATTTGAGTTATTTCATGTATTTAATAAGGAAACGTACCCAATCTATCTTCAATGTATCCATTGTAAGTTAATTATTCCCTTACAATTGGGACTATTGAGCATGACTTGAAGCAACCATTCTTTCACACAACAAACTGAGTCAGTTTTCAAAAACCAATCATATATTTCAACATCCTCATTCAGTGTCAGTAAAAAGTTCAGGGGGAAAAAAAGCCTATTTTTCAGATAATATTTACCATTTACAGTGTATGGAAGTATGTAACAATGCTCAACAAAAGTCATGTAATACTGAGTAAGCTGCACATTGTAATGTTCCATAGCAAATAACGGCAGTCAAACAAAAGTGCTTGCATACAGGAAATATTACAGGTAAAGAAAAGCATAAATGTTTAATTAAGCCTGCAGGTTAGGTTCAAAATCAGTAAATCTCTCTAGAAAAGTGAATAATATTTCGATTGTCAAGCCATTATATGCTTAGCTTGCACTGCCCTCTACTGTCCCAGAGAAAGCTGGACAACAATTCCTACATTAGCTGCTCAAATATCATCGCTATTAATTCCTTCAGTATCTGAATGCTGAAAAATGCTGGAAGACATCAATAAATTAATAAATACAACAAACTGTACTTGTGAAAAAAGTCCCAGAGCTTGTACATGAAAGAAGTAAACTACACATTAATACATTTGCCATATAAAATAATGTAATTTTAAGAAATTCTTTTAAAAAGCAGTCTGTTAGATTAACTAGGATTTATGAAACCAAAGTCAGCTGAACAAAAGCTTTTTTCACATTTTTTTTTATGTACATCACAAACAAATTTGGAAATCTGATTAAAAAAATAAAAATAAAAAAAATCAGCAGGATGGCAAGTTGGTGAGTTTTAAAAAGCTTAATTATGAACAACTAAAATGAGGTGTTTCAGTTTGGTTTTTTAAAACTACTTAAAATTAACCTGGTTTGTTGACATATACAGATCATATACCATACAATATTACATACAAGTTATATACAAAGCACATAAAATAGCTATAGATATTAGAAATATGCAAATGTCCAATATTCATTATATTAGTGAATTTTAAGTATGTGATATAACACAATCATTTGACCGCCAACCATACTTAAAATCCTCATAATAAAGAATAAAAAAAATCTTTTGAGCAGAACTGTGCCTCCACACAGAAGGATACAATACCAGTTTCTGATTCAGGATGTGGGATAGAGGCGCAGCTAATTATCTTAGGTCAGACTCTCAGCAATCACTGTTCATCATCTTCTGGTTTCTTAAAAAGTGTTGAGAGTTCATGTAAAAGCAGCTCTTCTGAAGGACTACAGGATTTCCGCTCTAAAGAGCCCTGTGGTTCCTTGTGTCTCAGTGTGTCCAGAGATCCCTCTCCTCCAAAAGAACGGGTCAGTTTTGGGACAACTGTACGCTCCAAAGACCTGCTCTTTCCTGGGCTGAGGCTCTCACATCGTGGAGGCACCTCCATAGTCTTAGAATGACCACTGGATAGAAAGCTGTTCTCCAGGGACTTCAGCACCTGCAAACCAAAGTCACCAACCTCCTCGTACAGTGGTTCTGGGCTTTCATCTCGTTCCTCCAATGAGTCCTGCTGCACCTTCATGGGCTGAAAAAGAGGTCAATTAGTTGTGCAAGTACTGTATCTTACAGTTCTGATGGACTTTAAAATCGAAAATTCATTACGTCTCATTTCCATAAACATATGTAGTAGACGTGTTGGGTTTATTCCTTGGTCCCCCTTTCTGTACATTTGCTCAAATTTCTAAAGCCTTATAGATATTCTAGCATTTGGCTAAATGTTTTGCAGGGCTACAAAATTTAAACAATACTTTTTATGATTTTTTGAGAATTTTCAAGAACCACAGAAACTACCAGGAACATGCAATTCAGAGCCAGACGCAACATCTCTCCAATTACTTTACCTTAAACATTACAATCCTTTTTGGAAAAGTCTAGACATCTTTTTAGGCTGACTTAGGCTTTTCCACAATCTTCAATTTTACATCTGTCAGGCACAAGCTTTGGAACTCTTTTCCACAGAGCCTCCATTAAGCACTGTCTGTCCCTATGTTCAAAAATACAGCTTAAACCTCTCTTTTTATAGTTTTTATTATTATTAGTGACATGCAGATTACATGACTTTGTATATAATAGACCACAAACATCTGCTTTAAACAGTATTATAAAATCATCACAGGTGACATACTATTTGCTATTTATTTTTACATGTAATATTTTACATATAGAAATATGTGGATTTGTCTAGAAGTCTAATGAGTATAACACGTTCCACATTATAATCCGAAGAGGAAACGTATTTGAGACTAAAACCTAGATTAATAACACACTTGGGAAAGTTCTCAAAAGCAACTGTCTATCTACAAGATTATCTCCAATTATCAGATACTGTTTGTGGTTATCTGTATGTTTATGAAATGTAGTCACCCTTTATTGGCAAATCAAAGTGATTCAATGACACTTCCTTCACTGACTTTAACCACTGTTTTAGTATCACTCTGACAACCTCGAGATAACTGCTGAATACACTGGGGACAAAAGAAAAAACCTAGCAATCAATTTGCTTGCAAATGCTTTAGGCAGCAGGAGTCACTAGAAGCTACAAGAGGCTACATGATTCCCTCCTACCCCTCCACCCCATTTCCAAAGCACAACAGTTTTGGACTGAGGCCCCAGCCTACCCTCAAGGCTACAGTCACAAAACAATGCATTGGAACAAATCTTCCACCCTGTGCATCCTGTTATCTTCACTGAGTCAGTTCGACATCCTGATGGTATCGTATCAGGAAATGTCAGGTTCTAACAGGAACTGGGAGGGTCGAGGAAATCTGATGGAATTCCTCAATTAGGGAAACACTGTTTTGTAAGGGCAAAAAAGGCTTTCTCCACTACGAGAGATGACATTTGATAGGATTAGTTAGTTAGAAAACGTCATTGCAATCGTCAATATTTAAACACAAGTTTAAAAAAATTATGAACAACTAAGACTTGCAAAACAGATAAACTGCATGTAACTGCAATAATAATAAATAATAAATAATAAATGTTAAAATTATCTTTCATGCAAGCAGCAGGATAATAAAATATCACAAAGACTCACAAAGTACATTGACAGTGTCCTCCTGTCATGAAGCTTTCTCTGTAAACACCAAACAAAAAAAAAAAGAATTGGTGAGTATAAAATCTTACATAGGATTCAATATATTTGATACTAGATGGTGCCAAAGCAGAAAAACAGTGTTTAATACATTTCCATTACCAGAGTCTGATTAGCAGAAACCATGGTTGAATTGGGTTTGCTCTCTTCTCCACGAATCGGAACTAAGGGCATGGTGCCAAACTTTTGCTTGCAGATGTCAGATGAAGAGTGGCGTCTCATCACAGGAGGCCGTAAGTCATCGTTCTGGGAAATTGATTAAACCATATGAGCCAAGAACTGATAAGTTTCAAGTTACCAGTGAACAATTACCAAACGATATCAAATGAACTCTACCTAGCAACTGATATCCAAATACCTAAGAAACAATACCCATGTAAAGGGTGATACCTGTGCTTTCAGGAGACTGGTCATCCAGTCCCAAAGCTCTGTTTCACTGGAACAACTGAGATACCTGTCAAGGTGAGGAAACTGATTACTACTCGTTATGCAAGTATTCTAACGTGATCCCTATATAAAGCTAATGCAATGAAGTAAATTACCTATTTAATCAAAAGAAAATACTTACATCTGATGTTTGTCTACTATCACAGTAAAACCCCATCTGCAATTTGACACAAGATAATGCGAATGTCATGGTTGTAAATAAAAATATCAGGAAATACGTTATTACCTGATATTAGAAGGTAATGTAATCTTACTTTGTTGGGGGTTTCAACTTCCTTTTTATTCCAATATAAATCTTCATAGTTTTTAGTAGCCATTCTTTTTCTGGTTTGTTGGTCTACATTTGTTAGAAGACGGAAAACATTTTTGATTCACTATCCACCAATTTTCGGTAAATTCTTTTCAATCCAATAGAATATGGAAAAGCTACTAAAGACAAGCAAACATACTTTCTTATCTTTCAGGAGTAATTTGTGATCCTGTATTTGGAAAAGACGCTCCTGGAATTTGGTCCCTTGCAGAAGTTTGGGTGTCTCCTCTCGACACTTCAGAACCCCAGATTTCACAATTTCACTCTTATAGGCTTTAAACCAAAAACATGTAGAACACATTTACTTAATATGGTTTTAATTATTTGTGAATTACTGGGGTTTATACTTTTACATATTTTTATTATTAATTTATTTATTGACTTAATGTTGTGTAACTGCATTATTACAAGTAAGGTAATACTCATCTAGAATTACCTGTAAAGATGTCAATCACCTCTACTCGAGGCACCTTCTTTACCAACAAATATGCAGAACTAGGATCAGCCATGGTACACCACTGCAGTGCTTGTTCCAGAACCTTCACTTTTGGGTGAAGGGGCCGTTCTATAATTGAAACATGAAATATTTCCAAAACAATTACATTAAAAACTGTCCTAAAACAGTGCACAGTTTTGACATTTTTAACAATGCCCTGAAGCACTACCCAGTTTTGTGTAAATTTTTTTACTCAATATTAAACACAAAATAACATAAATTAACTTCCCCAAACATTTGGTTCAGTTTGATTTAAGGTAAATGTGTCCTTCGCTTGAGTAGACGGATCTATTTACCAAGTTCTCCATCTTCTATGGCTTCAAAGGTCATCCACACATCCTTTTCACCTGCAGGGACATTCCTCATATACAGCACCTGGTTAGTCAATTCCTCGGCGCACATAGTGGGTGAAACCTAGGGACAGGCAGAGAACAAACGTAAACACAAAATGAATGAAGCAGAAGTTGTTGGCTTGTACAGTTACCTTGTGCCACCTTGTGGTCATAATGCAAAACTACATCTTTTACAGAGCAAATTCACAGATTAGATAAATCTGTACTTACTTTCAGAGTAATGCAGCAGTCTGGTGTTTTCTCCTCCAGATACACCTCAATAATCAGGTCTCCTGCCTGAGAGAGCTGAATACAAAAATACAAGCCATTTTAAGGCCAAGCATACTACTTCAACTTCTTTTTATATTGTAGGTTTGTTTCCAAAAATAGTGGTGAGTGACAGAAATATTACTGTACCTGTGTGTCCTTCCAGGTTGTGATGAGACTGATTTCCAGTTCAATCTGAGTCTTGTGTTCCTCATCAATCTTTAAAATAAATGTATTTAAACATACATAGACATGAAGTACTCTGACACAAATTACACTTAAAAGATAACACATGACTATGATGCTCATAGCGAGGTAAAGTTAAAATTAAATACTGACATGATTAAAGCAAATTAAAGATTATTACAGGACTTCATTGTTCACTTTACTTCAATGTTACATGTCATTTGTTTATAAATATGTTGCAAATTTGAGACTAATAATTTAAACAAACTAACATTACAAAAATACAAAAAAAACAAAATAACATTACCATTGGGACAGGTTGTATTCTCCGTAATCATCATTGTTATATTGTCTTTTGTCTCCACTTTATACAAGGGAGTCTAAAAGAACTGCAGACAACTGGGTCAAAGTTTTTTCTACTCACATCAAACACATAGAGATAGTTGTCAATGAGGTCCTCTACGATCTTGACTTCATGCTCTCCTTTCCCGTCTGTCTGAAAGAGGCTTGGGGCAAACAGGAGAGACAGGTTCTTTGTGCACATTTGGTTCAGGTCGGCACATTTTTGTACCCTGAGAGAGGGGAATATACAAAAATTACATTTCTAAGAAGTGAAACAAACTTTGATATTTAAAACCAATTAATGCTCTGCATGATTATAGCTTAAGTCTGAAACAGTATATTTTGAAATTGCCAACCTGTAGAGGTGACTGATGAGAGCAGCCAAAGTGGTGCGGTTGACTCGAGGCAAACCACGGATAAGCTCTTTATATCTATCCAATCTCTGTGTCTTATTAGATATCTCTGGAGATTAGGAGAAATCAGTGCATGCACATATGACTCTACATGTAGTAAAATGTTATATCCATAACACTAAAGTGCATGCAAAACCAAAAACAAACCAACAAAAAAAAAACCTGTGTATGATAAACTACTTACTGGCAGCCTCCTTCCAGTATGGATGTAGATCTGCCATGAATATGGGGTCATCGATCTCACGGAAGAACCTCTTCAGGACATCCGTCACATCCTCAATAAAATTGTCTCCAATGCGGAGTTTCACGTTGCGGGCGTCCTTTCGGAACTCCTCCATTAAAAGCTTGATTCTGGACTTGGCACCATTTTTCCTGTAAATCCCTTCATGGCCTAGACCTACAGATATGAGAATTATCAGACAAATTTTTTCAAATGCACATTTTGTTTGGCTTAAATATATTAAAGGGCACTGAATGTGCAAAATTAGTTTTTTAATCTTTTTGGACATTTACATAGGTCTCCAGGTGTATACACAAAACTAAATATGAGAAAGAACCATGGAGGAACTCATTTTCATCAAAAGTAGTAAACAGAAGGAATTTCAGGGATACCAGAATGCGCGATTTCAGTGATGTTTCTGCTAGGACAGACAATTTGAAGACCTCTAAGACTTATGTTAACTAAAAAAACACCCTCTGAGTATCATATGGCACTTTTATAGCCAATTAATGCAAAAAACCTTCTGTTCAAAAGCATGAGCGGTGCATTCTTTCTATATCTTGTACATGTGGTCTGAACAGGAAAAAAGGAAAAAAAAAAAAAAGATTAAGACTACTTTTTCCTTTGTGCACATATTTTTACATACTGTATTTTACCCCAAATATTAGGGTGTTCATTAAGTAATTATGGAAATATCAATTAAAAGCTGACATGTGCCATGGCTCCCCTTCACTTTTCCAACATAAACAATGGCACGGTAGATAGTACTGCCTTATAGACAGCAGTAAAAAGCTGTTTAGAACAGTTAAATGTCATGTTTGTTTATAATGTTATAATCCAGTGTGGATTTGATGATTTTGATGAAATCTCTGAGTTCTCTGTTTGCCTTACATAATTCCAAAAAAAAAAAACTCTTGAATAAAATTTACAAGCATGATGTGCCTTAACATATACTTGAAATCCAACTGTAGTTGAAAGCAATTCAAACTTGGCTGTACTTTAGCCCTGTAAATTGACTAAATGCAAAGTTGAATGAAAAAAAAAAAAAATAATGCATGGTTTCTCTGTCCTCACCATATTGTGTAATAAAAGCTATGCAGCTGTCCACAATGATAGGGATGTCATTCCTGCTCAACTGTTGGTCTTTCAGTGTGTTGGCTTTGCCTCCTGCTGCCTTTTGAATGTCTGCGTACCACAAAGAGAAGTCTGTACGCCCCATGCCCTGCAGGTGCAAAGTTCTAAAAATAAAAATACACACCATATCGATCAAGCTGTTTCTCTGGATCCATTTGTTTGTCTGAATTTGTGCATTTGTAAATCCACAGAAATTTAAAAACTTTAAGCTTACCTTCCTTTTTCCACTAGAACCAAAATATCCTTCTTTTCATGGTTTTCTGTCTCTGATGCTATACCTTTACAATTAAAGCAGACAAAAATAACCAGAAATTAGCCAGTGGTAACTGCACGGAAAATAAAAACAAACCAGCTACAGGTGTAGTAGAGTAGGCATGAGAGTCTCACTGAGCTCCTGCAGGCGTTTCAGGTTAATAATGTCCTCAGCAGCTCCATCATTCCTTGGGCAAATGAAAAGATTGGACTTTTGAAGAACAAAGAAGCCCTCTTTCCACTGCCGTGGGTCCAGCATGGCCTTATAGCGCAACATGCCCACTCGCTCAAACTCCCTCGTCAGTAAGCAGTGGCAGCTCAGAGGCGTGGTGGCCTGAATAGACAAGAGCTCTTCAGAACTCCTCAGTTATGGTCACATGCAGAGTATACAGTACGCTTTGATGCTTTTTTATGCTTACCTTTCCAATAGCTTTTGCCCAACTATGTAGTGCATCTGGTGTTTCTAACCCAAACTGGACAAGCTTTTCTGATGTTAGGTAGAGTTCGAAGGTGTATCGAAATCTTAACAAAAAGAGAGCAAAAGACTTGCTCAAAAATTTGATATAACACAGAACAATAAAAAGTTTCCTTCCTTCAATACCATGAGGAATTACAAACCTGCCAAAGAATGAGGAACGACGTATAATGTACACAATGTTTAGCTCCCATTAAAATTTGTTTTTATTGCAAAGCTATGTGGTTTAGACCTAAATCTTGTTGCTCAATGTATCCAGTAAATGCGGCATAAACATTTTTTTTACTACAAAAACTTGATATTTAAAAATATGAAAAATATAAAACTACATGCTGTGTGTTGGCAAGTCAGTGATTTAAAATGTGTAGGTGAAGCTTTTATATATAATGGGTGTATACGGTTAGGGGAAACCAGGATGTACAAGTATTCACTGGCTAGGGTTTGTGTGTATGTCTGGAAAACATCACATGTTTATGAGATTATTGGTTGTCCATTTACATGTACTGAAATAATGGCATTTTGGATGTGCATGCTACAGATGTTTTTGATATACCGGTCAATGAAGCCATTGTTGTTGGTGCATGATTCTGGCCTGCTAACTCCTAAACAGATGATGTCTTTGACCTCTATCTTCATGTTGGGTTCCTGGCACCTGTCCGACTCATAAAACAGGAGAGACTTCTCCAC
The DNA here is from genome assembly GCA_003987875.1 of Clarias batrachus. NCBI lineage: Eukaryota > Metazoa > Chordata > Actinopteri > Siluriformes > Clariidae > Clarias > Clarias batrachus. The sequence goes on along the minus strand of QMIH01000424.1, from coordinate 653,499 downwards.
TGAACACCAATACTTTTGAAAATCTAAAAATAAATGAATAAATAAATAAATAAATAAAAGCAGGACAGATATGGCAAAACAAAATAATATCAAAGTGCATCTTATAATACAGTTCTCAGTCTAGTGCTCACCAAGACGTCTGAATACATTTAAATAATATGACTGTCAGTAAACTTAGCCCTGAAAGGCTCTTGTGAAGAATATTCTGCTCCTAAGCCTTTGCCAACTGTTTTGCTTGTCACATTGTCGCTTACCATCTCTGGTTCTGCGAGATAAAGTGCCTTTGTTCATGGAGCCAGACTTGTAGAGGTAGCCAGAATACAGGACTGGCTGCATTATCTCATCATACACACTGGAATCTACAACAAACAGAACTAAATGTAGCATTGCAGATTATCACTACTATGGGTTGTATAATATGCTGATTTTACATACTAAGAATGGTTAAGGCTTAGTGATTAGTGAAATGCATTCATGTTCAAACAATGGTACCCCCTCTTTTAATATGGTGTTTTTGTGTTAAAACATACTCTGATCACAGTGGGTTTTAGTATTGGGCAAATACAACCTCAGACAAACAACTTTTTTTTTTAAGTGGAATTATTTATTTAACCAAAATTAAAACAAAAAGAAAAAAAAACATAAGTACCCCATTACTGCTTCCACAGATTTAAGAGGGCAAGTTACAGTCAATTGATGCTAATCATCACCCTTGATTAAATGATCAGCAGGAGGTGTGCAAACCTCTATATTAGCATTAGTTTTGGTTGTTTGCTGGTGTAGAGCATTCAGATGTGTGTCAACACAATGCCAAGAGGCAAAGACAAAAGCAGTGATCTTGGAGAAGCAATTGTTATTGCAGGTCAATCTGGAAATCAGTCATAAAACCATTTTAAAAGGATTTGGAGTTCAGTGTTCTACTGTGAGAAAGATTATTCACAAGTGGAAAGCATTCAAGACAGCTGCCAATCTTCACAAGAATGGACATCCCAGCACATTTCACCTGAAGGTCAGACTGTGCAATGCTCAGAGAAATAGAAAAAAAAAAAAAAACCAAGAGCTACATGTTAGACCCTATGGACCTCACTGTGCATGTTAAATATTGAAGTCCATGACAGCATAATTAAAAAAAGACTGAACAAGTACTGTATGGTTTGTTTGTAAGGGTTTCCAGGAATAAGCATCTTATGGGGGAAAAGCAAACAGCATTTCAGCAGAAACACCTCATACCCACAGTCAGGTATGGCGGTGAAGCTACGTTGATTTGGACTTATTTTGCAGCCACATGCCTCAAAAAGTTGACCACAAACTCCTCTGTATGCCAGAGTATTCTAGAGTCAAATATGAAGTCATGCAACAGGACAATGTCCTGAAGGAAACCAGTAAATCTTCATCAGAAACGTGGAAAAATAAAGGAATCAGGGTTTTGGAATGGCCTAGTCAAAAGTCCAGACCGCAACTCGTACTGAAATGCCATGTTGGGACCATAAAAAAGCTGTGCATTTGTGAATGCCTAAAAAACTCAATGAACTGAAGCAATGTTGTGAAGAAGAATGGGCCAAAATTCCTCCACAATGAGGAGAGAGCCTTATTAAGTCATACAGGAAATGATTCCTTAAGGTTATTGCTGCTAAAGGTGGATTTACTAGCTATTGAATTGTGTGTGATACTTGGTATTATCCACATACTTTTTTCTTTTTGGCTTTATTCTTGTTAAATAAATAATGGCACGCTAAAAAAGTTAATTACATTTGTCTATCTGAGGTGGTATTTGCCTTCTACTAAAACCCACTATGATCAGATAATTTTTTTGATGTTTTAACATGAAATTACAGTACAGACCAAAAGTTTGAACATACCTTCTCATTCAAAGAGTTTTCTTTATTATGTTCTTTAGCCCAAACAAGTCCCTTCTGCTTGTTGCCTGTCCTTAGCAGTGGTTTCCTAGCAGATATTCTAGCATGAAGGCCTGATTCACACAGTCTCCTCTTAACAGTTGTTCTAGAGATGTGTCTGCTGCTAGAACTCTGTGTGGCATTGACCTGCTCTCTGATCTGAGCTGCTGTTGACCTGCGTTTTCTGAGGCTGGTGACTCGGATGAACTTATCCTCCGCAGCAGGGGTGACTCTTGGTCTTCCTTTCCTGGGGTGGTCCGCATGTGAGCCAGTTTCTTTGTAGCGCTTGATGGTTTTCGTGACTGCACTTGGGGACACTTTCAAAGTTTTCCCAATTTTACGAACTGACTGACCTTCATTTCTTAAAGTAATGATGGCCACTCATTTTTTTCTTCACTTAGCTGCTTTTTTCTTGCCATAATACAAATTCAACCTCTTTGAATGAGAAGGTGTCTCTTTTTGACCAACTTTTGGTCTGTACTCTACATAGAATAAAAAAGGGGGGGACAAATTTTTTTACTTTATACAATGTTACTTTAGTGGTATTATGGTGAATGACAACAAGTGCAGAGTTAGTGGTTATGGTTCAGTAGAAATGGTTTGTGTGTGCAGCAGTGTTTTTGTGGGTAAGTAAATTCTGAGAACCTGTGGCCTGAGTGCAAGAGTAATGAGAGAGATGCTTCTCATGTCCATTAGAGTCTGAGAGCCGAGCAGCTTCTGCTTCTGCAAATAACTGAGTGACTGTCTTCAAGAGGTTCTGTTCGGTTACAGCTGTGCACAGTGTCTGCAGGATCAAAAAACAAAATGCATTAATACAAAATATGTTAATTCTTATGAAATTCCACCTCCTGTCTCCTAATTTTTCTTCAATTAGCACTGTCCATTTATTAGTCATCTTAAACTGCAGTTAAGACCACATCCTCATTTTATTCTGTGCAGACGGCAGTGCATAAATATGTGAGCCATGGCTGAGCATAATGCAAGTTAGTCAAGGCAATCCAGTCCATAGTTTTGGATCATATCATACTAGCTTATGGATCAGATTGTTTTTACAGATTAGCCAAAAAATACATATAAAAAAAGGAGGGGAGGGGGAGTATAATTTTGTTCCCCATTTATTACTCATAGAATTTAAAGAACACAAAGTAAGGGACTTCTACCTATGGTCCTAAAAGCATGTGAGAGAGTTTGATTGAGCGAAATTCCGTTTAATTAGTTGGAGCACAAGCAAGTTTGAGCACATAAAATATCTAAAATATATACATGTTTTTCACTTAGAAATGGACTCAAGCATAATGTCATACTCTACATAGGCAGGAAGATTTTATTTAACATTAAATTTTTCAATCAATTATAACACTGTATCATCTCATGTATGCTCAAACTGGAAAGGGTCATACAGATCAAAATTCACCTGCAGGCTATTACAATATTATCACCAGGATATTTTAAGCAAAGTACCCTGAATGCACCAGTCTCACTAGTTTCTCAAAGATAAAGCTATTAAATAAATAAATAAATATATTGATTAAAAATAGTCAAGACCTATTACTCAAAGACATTTAGCATTAATGATAAAACTGTCAGCTCCCTTTTTTTCCCTCAATCATCACAAAGGAAGGACTAATAACGGCAGCAACACCTTAACTCCCAGCAGAGACAACATACAAAGTGTTTCTTGCCCTAATCGTCTACAGAATAACCACACACAGTCATCTCCATTTTGTGTATTAGAAAAAAAAAACCTTTTGACATAAAACTTAATGACAGTTTTTTGCAGCATATAAAAATATAAAGCATAATACAATTATACAGCATATTGTTGTACAAATGTAACAACTTTTGATTCTTCTGTAAAATATATTTGTAAATTGATTTCAGAAGGCAAATTTCAGTGGTGGTAAACACACCGGAGGTCAGTTTAGAGTAAATCAATCATTGATAACACAAAACTTGAAGGAAAATTGCATTGCTAATGTGATGAATGACTAGATTAAGCTAGACATAAATAGTTTCGGTGAGACTCTCTCTTTTACTGATAAAAGGTTACGGACAGCTAAAATGTGTATTTTTAGAAACATTTGTAATTATTGAATACAGAAAAAGAACAATTACATGCTGACAAAAGATACCTGTGACAGAGAAACAGTGTTTTTAGCTTTAAAGCTACACACTTCCCTTATTATATTAGATTTTTTTCATTAAAACTAATGAAGCTATTTGAATATGTTATGAAATTATCCTTGATTAAAACAAGTCGAATAATCAAAACCTATTACTCAAAGACATTTAGCATTAATAATAAAACTGTCAGCTCCTTTTTTTCCCCTCCAATTATGACTTAGTTTTAATGACTGCTTTTTTTCTCACCTTAAGTAATTCTTCCTGTGTGCTAAAGCTGGGGTGTGGGTGGCGGAAACGGCCTTCTCTGTATTTCTGGGTTATGAACTCCCTCCGCTGTTCTGGAGAGGCATCACAGTCCAGTTCATCAGCTGTTGGCAGCCTGGCAGCCCAGAACTCATTGGCTCTGTCATTGCCCAGCATTATGAAGAGCTAAATCATACACATACAAACAAACAAACAAACAAACTTCACATTCTCAGAATTCTATACACAGAATACTTCCTGTATGTGCATGATCAATTAACACATTATCTGTTAACAATTCTTAACCTGAATGAAAGCAGATATAATCCCTAGTGAAATACTGTTTAAGTGAGAAGCAAGTATACATGATTTTGGTGTCATTTAGAAACTATTTTTTTTTAGTCTGGTAAAGTTTCCACAGAGGAAGCATGCCAAGAACTTCAAAGGCTAAGGCCAGTGTCATGACCCGTGTCCTCTGCCTGCAACCCCCACCTGAACAATTTCATTGCTCCAAACGCTGGTGTCCAGTTTCAGACTTTGCACTTTGGACACCATTGTGCCCAGTCCTCTGTGCTGGCCTAAAGGCAGAAACAACAAAAGAGTCACTACACTACTTGACACGCTTCATTCACACTGTTTGCCTACAGTGGCTTCCCAATATGCTGCCTCCAAGCCACTTCTTATCTTTGGTGTTTGACACAGAAGACCCAATGGGATGAACCATCTAAAGCTCTTAAAACCAATGTCAATTTTCCAAGCCACTACACTATCTAACCACTGGGTTACAAGATACAACAGCAGAATGCCAAAAGGCATCACATTTGCAAATTTAACTGCACAGGATTGCAAAAGACATAATAATTAAGACAATCAGACACGGTCAGACTATCCATTAGGTCGACGAGTCACCTGGGATTCAGAGGCAGCTTGACGTACCTGCACAGTTCTTGCAAATGACCACACAAAGGTTGATAGAGGCCCAGTCGGGATTGATGGCTTTGCAGTCTGCACACACCCTATTGGAGCGGTTAGACCAGATTTTCTCAGCCACCTCGTAATCAGAGAGCGTCTCCGCAATTGACTCCTGCAGAGCTTCCATCCACTCCCGTTTCTCTCGCTCTGACTCAGCCGTGAAGCTGAAGGGACAAGACGGTTAAATACCACTTAAAAACAGTTCACTTTAATGCATGAATTGGGTGTATGCACACTTTGGGCTGAAATACGCTTTAGATACTTATATAACTTTCATTATATTAATCAGCCTCCCAGGCTTGGAGCAATGATCCACCACTGACATTGTGCCTATTTTGTTATCCTTGATGTCACAATATATGTTTTTCTTTCATTTCCATTATTGTTATGACTTATCCCAAGTTATTGTAGAACACTGTAGTAAAGATCTACAAAATATCTTTTATATTTTAATTTCTAAATTGAGATCACAAATCTTAAGTAATTCTTTAAGAAACAAAGTGTGCATTTATTGATTAGGTAAAACCTGAATGGTACAACCAGAGGTGTAATAAATGAAAGTGCAATATGAGGTATGACCATTCTTGTTTTTTCACACCATCAAAGTTAAAGAAAATTAATAAATAAAACAAATGGTTTCGCTTGGCATATCGTGACAAAAGTGGCACAAAACCAGTCTGCTGTATGTTTCCTTTCCAATCTGAAACAACCAATCAGAGTTTATCTTGCTCCAGTCCTGTTGTATCTAACAGTTTTACGATAATTGACGTTCTATCTTGGGCTACAAAAATGTGAGTAAAAATTGACTAATGAGGGTTTTTAGCACTGTATATGAGGGTCAGTGTAGTCTGCCAACCCAGTAAGTCACAGAGCAAATAAGTAAGATACAGTTTGAGGGAACAAAAATGTAATTTGTGCGCATGCATCATTTAGTAATGATGCCATAGTACAACATTACATTTTACAATGTATTTCACATGCATGCTGAACCATGTACAGGGTTCTGTATGGATCATGAATCAACTACGGTCTGTAACCCAACTAGGTACAAAGTAATTGTATAGTGGTGTGCAGTTACCTGAAACCCTTGTAAGGAGTTATGAGGTCAAAGCTTTTGTTCTTTCCATCTCGAATTGTAGCACCTCTGGCCTCAATAATAGTGATTCCAATGCCATTTTTAAAACACTGAAAATAATCAATACAAAAAAATTAGTCTACTAAAGATTACATAAACGAGGGCACAAAAAGCCCTTTTCTACAGCCTTCAAGTAACTCTTTCAGGAAGGAAACAGAAAAGAACAGCATGTGCCTTTACTGGGGTAAGCACTACACTGAAAATGTGATGAACTGTAAATCACCTGCTCATTCTTGTACAGCCAAATCTGCTCAGTTAAAATCGCAGCATAGATTTTTGACTTTATCCCTTTAAGTTCTAAGAAGCCACTCTTCTGGCAGTGAGTTCCTGGGCCAAAACGTGGCCGGCCAAACACCATTTGCTCCTTCACCCATTCTTGCAGCACACTGCACCACTTAGTCCTCTGCACTGTGGAGTGTGATGAAAGAGCCCCATACAAAGTATTTGTTAATACAGTACAAAAAGAAACAAACATTAACCTTATCAGCATGCATGTTTCTAAGCCAGTCTTGCTTGACATAAGATTGTGGTGGTGATATAAAAAGAGTTACATGCCCCAAATAGAAGTATGAAAGAGGGATTTCCTGCAATGTGTACACTGGCTATTAGAGGAAAAGGATGACTGACTAGAGGATGACGTGCTTACCTTCATTGTCCGCACGAAAAACAAATGTCCTCTGATTTGTCACAACTTCAAATTTGTTGTCTTTGGCTGCTCTGGCCATTTGTATAGCACCAAGAGGAATGACACCTTTTGGGTATGTGTCCTGGGAAAGACATAGCGAGGAATAAAAACAAACATACATATCAATTGTTTTTTCAGTTAGGGACTTTCCAGGTTATTCAAATGTCACATACTACTACTTTACCCTTAAGCAACATTGTCCAAAATCAGATGAGCTTAATTTTTGAAAACATTTTGAACATATTTTAGACAAAAAAAATTTTTATCACAATTATGCAACACACCTTTTCACTTCCATAATACATCAGATTTTTCCCATCAAATTTTACATAGCGCTTCTGGAACACGTAATTCCTAAAACAAATAAACACATACTTCATCTGGATACAGGCAAATAAAACAAACATGGAAACAACAAGCTATTTTGTGAGGCAACTGTCACAGCAAAAAAAATACAGCAATTTTATGAATGCTAATAAAAATTATGAAGAAAAAAAGGAAATAAAGGTTTTTGGAAAGATTTATAAGGTCTAGACAAACCGGCAAAAAAGGATGGACAGGAGGCAGAGACAGCCCTCAAGAAGGGAGGAAATACAAAGACAGGAGGAGAGCAGGAGCCCAGACAGGGCATACCCTTGGGGAGAGAGTTTGTCCAACCACCCATTGAGGATGGGTGCAGGCCTCTCAGAGAGTGAGGTGAAACTAGCATATGGGGAGATGAATTGGTCGTCATCCAGTTCACTGGGGTAAAGACTGTGTGGAGGCATAGAGAAGCAGCGTGAGGGATGGGAGGGCTCGCCAACTGTGCTGTATCCTGGGGAGTCACCAGGACTGCCACGAGAATGCCGCTTGAGATTGGATTGGCTCGGATGCCTGGAGAGGCAGCAACAAAAGGCAGATATGTGTAAATAAACTAACAGTAGTTTCTTATTCAACAGAATAAAGAGTGTCCTCGACCAGATAATACATGAGTATTATTACAGTACAAGTGTTTTTGGTATTGGTCAATACTGATATCAAGACAAGCAACCTACAAGGGGCATCAAATCAGGACTTTTGATGTGGATAAAAGAATACAGTTCAAAGAGTAAAAAGTACTTTTATTCTCCTGTATAATCCTAGTCTACACTAATGCACTTATCACAACATTTCACTAGTGCTTGGATACCATCAAAGTAGAAAGTTTTCTCAGAGCCATGATCAGACGTCTGAAATGCTGGCCTCACTGGAACTCCTTTAAAGGTCCAAACATGCAGAAAAGGCTTAGTGTGAGGTCAAGTCTGTACAGGAGGATGTGGCAATAACTACCAGTTCAGTTCATGTAATCTGCAAATGGTATTCGTGAATAATTGTGAGTGACAGATACATCTCTTCCACAAGTTGGTTACAAGTGGTGTATTGGGTGTTCTACTCATTAAATGTTCACGGGAACGACTGCAGTGGGCTCTGTGCCATCTCGGTCGAGATCATCATTCACAGAGTTACAGCCTTCTTTAAAATATTTGCACCATTCAAATGTTTTACTGCAGCCAAGAGTTTCATCACTGTACTTTAAGTCTTCTGTAAATGTTAATCAGTTTTATGCCTGTTCATGAGAAATTCCATCACAAGCCCCGATTTTATTTGAATGCCCCTTGTACTTTTTTACTATTTAGTGCAGAACAGATCATTTTGTTTAGCATTATTTATGCACAGTTTGCGATCTGTTTTGCTTTGATTGCCATCTTTAGCTATGAAATACTTCCAGATCACTATCAATCTTCATTCGAATTCATATCCTCATGGTATTTCATGGTATAATTAGATATTAGAATCATAGCTTTGTGTATCAGTACACGTCAAATGAACACAGTATCACACCAATACCAGTATAAATATTAAAGAATCCCTATTCATATTAAGAAGCTGAAATGAATTACATGTAAATTATTTAAAATTGTATGTTATTCTGAGAGCTTATATATTGTCTGGCCAAAACGATTTAGATTTAAATTAGTAAACAATGAAGAGCCTTTGAGTGGATAATTAATGCAATGATTTATGTTTTTACTAGCAACAATTCTTTAAAGCCTAGCTGATGCAGTGATTAACTTCTAATTTCTTAAACTACCGAGTCAGAAGACAAGGTTATGGAAAAGATGTGGCTCAAAATGGTCAAATTATTAGCCTGCTTCAAGCAAAGAAAACAACTAAAGAGCTTGTTAAAATTGACCTAAGATTAGCCCAACGCTTTATTAAAACCTAGAATGGCACAGCATGAAGTGGCACCGTTGTTGAAGAAATGTGGCAACCGTGATAGGAGATCACTTAAGCTCTTGGTGAAGGTGCACAATAAAAAATAACAGTAGCATAGTAACGTACCTATGAAAATAATAACATAATAGCATAGTAACATAACCTAAAAAATTATAAAAGCATTTCCACTCACACACAATGCAATGAGGATTGGGTGTGTTGCCACAGGAAAACCATTTGTTAATCAAAAAACTTTTCAATTTGCCAAGGAGGATAAAGACACTAAAGCAATTAAAAAAGTCATATAGTCAGACATTTAGTTCAGAAGACCAGATGTTAGAAATTGCGCGTATGTCTCAGAGCTGTACAAAGCTTGTTTGCTTCAATGAAAAGCCAAGTGAAGCAAGTTTACAAATTTTAGTTTTTTTTATTATTATTTATTGTTTTGTGCAAGATTTAGTGAAGACAAGCAACCGGTGCAAATAGGAATCGTAAATTAAGATTAGTTGAGGTTTATTGTCTATTTATTTAAAACTGTACTTTGTTAAAAACGACAAATGTATTTTCTAAATGTTTTGATTGTTTTTCTATATAAAAATAGTGCTTTAAACTAGTAATATCGGTAATATTTGTGGGTGACTGGAATAGATTATCTGCATTTACGTTTTTTTTTTTTTTTTAATGGGAAAATGTGGACTCAACTCCGGAACGAATTACATTACATATGCCGAGGTACCATGGTACTCTTCTTTGCACTGCATGAAACCTCTTTACCTCTGATCATCTCCCAGCTTATTATCTTTGGTTCCAGTCCTATCGCCACTTTTGGGTGACCTTTCATCCTTATTTAAAAAAAAAAAAAATGTGTTAAAAGTAAAACTTAAAAGCATTTGTTATGGTCCAACAGCACTTGTTCTCAACACTTACCTCAATATGCTGATTTTGCCATTTGGCACGGAAAGTAGTTTCACAGTATGGACTAATCATTTCAACTTGGTCTTCGGCAGTAGCTATGTTAAACAAAATCACTAATTATTAACGAACAGTAAATATGCAACATAGATAGACAAGGACAGTTATACATTTATGATATATTAACTGGACTAGTAAATCTAATAAACCTACCAAATGTATGTTTAGACAGGTCGGAAGAGGTGTGGTTTAAAGTGCTGTAGACATACAAATATTAGGGTTAGCAGACCAGAAACCTAAATCAAAGAAAGACTGCACTGAATAATACAAAAACAATTATTTCAATAGTAATAGATAAGCCTACCTATTGCTGTCAGTAGATGTGTTGATCTCTTGACGTGGTGGAGGCATAGGTATAGAGCGGCTCCAGGTGGGTGGGGTGCCAGGTAAAGTGCCACTGTAAATTTCATTTGAGACCATCTCTATTCCAGAGCATGGAGGGCTAGGAGGAGAACCAGGCACACTGGTAAAAGGAGAACACTGATAACTAGAAGGGGAGTCAGGAAAAGGAGGCAGTGGAGGGGGGCTTTGCTGGGCCTGGCTTGACATACCACTGACTGGGGATAGGGAAACCCCACGTTTGATCCTTGGGGGTACTGGAGGTAGTGGCCCACTAATGTCTGGGACTGACATGCTTTTATTTAACTTTTCTTCGCTCAAGCTTTGTTTTGGGTCCATCAACATTACGCTAGGTGGTTCAGCCGAAGAACCTTCCAGAATAGCAGAATCCTGAAAGGACCTTCTGCAGATCTGTGCTTCCTGTTGTACAGGAAAAGAAGGCTGCTTCACTCTCTGTTTGTTAAAGACAGTTCTGGGTTTTGGAACAGGTTTCATAATGGTAGCACTACGCTCTGAGTGGGAACGTTTCACTATTGCAGACAAATTTGGCTCTAATGAGTTGCGCGGAGCTTCAAAAGATGTGTCTGCAATTCCTTGAGGTGAAGGACGCCCATCAGGAGTCACTTCATGAATAGCCGACTCAGAGTTACAGCGGTCCAATACAGTGTCCTTCCTACGATGATGGCAGATCAGCTGAATGTGCTCAACCAGTTTGAGGATCCGTTTCCTGTGGCCAGTCGCATTCACTCCAAGTCTGTTGAGAGCAGCATTGTCCACATGACAGAAGTCCCGAGCCAGCAGAAAGCCTGCCTGCCTAAAGTGGTTCAAATATTTCTCAAGGTGAATAGAAGCCAACAGGTCTTGTGCATCTGAGGCTGCATCAATTGTTGCCATAGTGTACATGGACTATGGGATTATCCTGCATGCAAAGCAGCAGAAAGCACTGGCCAAGAAGGGATGAGGATGCCAGCTCCTCATCTAAGAATGGAAACAAAAAGTCGATTAGTGTTTTTGTGCCGTTCTATACACTACCCTCTTTAATTTGTAGTAATCTTAGAACTGCTATACAGGCAATATTCCTCAATTTGATTGCAGCATATGTTTTAAATATCACTTATTACCCACTTTACCCTGAATTATGTTTCATTTGACACTGAAACATTTTTCTTCAGAATGAAATCGTGCAGCACAATGGCAATTTAGATGAGGTCTTTCTTGAAGGCCTCTTAAAACCGCTATACGAATAAGACTGATGTCATCTCTCAAACAAAGAAGCATCTTGTAAATGGCTAGTCTGTGTGGCGCATGTAAGAATATTGTACAAATACAAACCCACATAGTACTGAATAACTATTAAATCACAAGTGACATAAACAAGAAGTCTTTACTCTTTTGTCCTGTACAGGAAGGCCCCTTTACAGAAATGCTGTACATTAAAAACATATTAGGGCTTGTATGCAGTTGATTGTTCCCTGTTCACAATTTACCACTTAAAAAATCTTGATAAACAATTTACTTATTTGCACAATTTAAACACTAAAAAGACAGTACAGAAGGATATATCATCATCTGGATAATGAGTTTTTTTTAAAGAAACACATTGGTGTCAAGAGCTTCAGTTGCATTCCTAGAAAATACATTGAAGTAATATTAAATATATATATTTACCTGTCTAATATCTATGTCAAACATCAGACTGTATTTCACATAAATGAACTCAAATACCCCCTTTGTGTTTTGACAAGGTGAGCTAATCCCATATGTCTACGTGCAATGCATGAGAGATGAGTGGAAGGAAAATGGGGCTTCCTGGCAAAGTCTGTTAATTTTAGAGAGCTTCATACACTCTTTCAAGTCATTTCTGGTTTTAGTTTCTACCATTCTACACTGATGTTAAATTGCTCCTATGGAATTAAGTAAAGGTTGCAGGCCTGGTATTGTAACATAACTGCAGTAAATATTACTGGGTATCTTTGTAATATAATATCAAGCATGATGAAAATTTTACATCACGCAAGTCTAATCATACAACTCTGGCATTTTAGAGGAGCATTAACTCTACCCGGGCTATTCGAAAAGAGGCTTTGCCATGGGTGGGAAAAACTATGTGATGAGGAGGGCATGATTCAAAAAGGCCCCCTGTGCAAACACTTCCTGCAAACAATTTGAATGGGTTCAGCAGTACAGAAAGACACTCTTCTGAGTTCTGTATGCCAAAGGTTGTGGGTGTTTGAGAACACCACCCTTAAAGAATCTCAAGGTTGGACAGGTGGCACAATGCCAACCATGAGCAGGGGGAAAAAAAACAAAGCATGTGCATTCCATCTTAGCCAAGAGGTGGAGTCAGCTACAGTGGTCAAGTTCTCTCTAATCGAAGGGTGGAGGCCTTGAACCCCCATCAGATGTGTCATACAAACAAAGGATGTGCATTACTCTTGAATGAATCCCAAATGAAAAGTTCAAGTTCAGTAAGCCCACATATTCTTTATAAAAAGAGGGAGTTACTCCATTACACTTCTCTCCAAAACTTCTCTCAGGACAAAAAGGGAAGATAAGGGCAAAAACAGACTTTATGGGACAGATTTTTCTGTGCTACTGGATAGTACTGAGGTTGAGTGAGAAAGCAGACGGTAGAGGGCTGTTGAAAAGAGCCATGAGTCATATCCTAGGTTTCCTTTGTCTGCACTCTGGACGCTAACCTTTGGCTCTGGAACACTGATACACCGGATCCTGCGCAGAGCAAGCAGGCCGGAAGCTCATGAAGTGAGCAGATAAAGCCTGACCTGGGAAAAGCCACTGCTGGGGTGTTGTCTTATTTCTGTCTTACTAGCAGTGCACAAGTTTCCCTTCTGCAAGTCTGTCATCAGAGGCACATATCTGTTATACATGTGGTGCCCTTTTCATGTGAAATACATTACAGACTGAGAAATGTGCTTCAGGATTGAAGTGAGACCTGATACATCTCAGTAATTAACTGCCTAAAGGAATTTATCCAGATCAAAAGTGGTTAGGTGCAAAGATTCTTAGTTGCCGAGAAGGTCTGATGACTTACAGCCGCTAGAGCATGAACCAGACAATCACATAGTTTTCTGTTTTGTCCATTCACCAAACCTTGACCACATCATACAGCTGATTCACTGCCCAGGCCTGTTAGTACTAGGCTAGATGTGTCCAGCCGTCAACTGAAATATCTCCTTCATACAAAGGCACTGGAAAATGTTATTGAGGTGCAGACCACCAATGCTTTGGTAAAAACAAAACTTAACATCACTAAAATCCAAAACCACAACTTCTGCCTGGAGAGCATGATACTGTACACAGTTCTCTATATCTGTTAAATGCTCAGATGTCATATTAAAAGATAGGGTATGAAAGCTGGTGTAGTGCATAGTGTTCATTTAATACAGAGCAAATTGATGCTGTCTAGTTGTCGCACATCTATTGTCCTTATATTTAAGTACATTTTAGTGCGGACATTTTAGATTGATTTAAGATTGCAGGAGGTTTCCAACAATTATAAATAACTTCTACATAAAACTGTGTATACTACATAAATATATGAACAGTGCGATATGTTAATGTAGATATAGCAGTCTAAAAATGGCCATTCTTAGACAGATAGACAACAGGGAACAAAAGGGAAGGCCCATTGAGAAAAACGGAAAGCATACTCTGACCTACTGGTGAAAGTAAACATAACTCCACATATCAGATTTATAAAAGCTCACATGACAACAATCCAACAGCATTAACCTTATTTCTGGCATTCTAACCCACCATCCTCACACCGCCCACCGAGACCTTTCCGTGTAATGGCAGTAAACACCGAATCCCATTTGATATTTTGATTTACAAGAGGATAAACACTTAAATTGGATCCTGATGAAACATTCTCCTCTTGACCCACCCATATTTATCTTAACATGCAATCTGTTTTTTTCTCAGCATTGTGGAAAACACAGGATACAGCTGTCCCTCAAAGAGACCAAGCCCGTCCTTTCCAGCTACACTGAAAGAGAGATAACACCCACATGTGCAGCTACATTGGGAATCAACACACCCTAACACTATAAAGCGAGCATGACACCTTAAAATGTGTTATAATAGGAAACCAGACAAGTCCTAGAAAAAAAAGAACAATGAAAGCTCAAATCAGGAACATTACAAGGCATTGATGTGTGCAAGCCAGTTTCACACATGTCCCATTTATTTTAAAATAAAATCCAGTAAACCTATACAGGCATGAACTGAACTGTTTAGAGAAACTGCTGCATGCCACAGTAAACAAACACTTAACACAGTCACACTTTTTTCTTTAATCGGAACTGCTATTTACACGATGTTGAGCAATGTTGGTGCGAAATAATTTGTGACAGAGGAAATGTAGAAAGCACCCATGCTACACACCAGTCACTACCGTTTTGCAAATTAAAGCCACTGTACAATACTTAATAAGAGCCTTTTCCGGAGACACAGGACTCACTGAAAGTCGTTGCTGCAGTATGTCTACATGCCTCCAAACACAGATTCTTCCTTTTTCTTTCCAGTGTACACATCTGCTTACAAAACAGCATCTTATCATAGCACAGCACATGAGCAGTGAAATAATTTGCATATGAATGATAATGCTATCTTCAGTTAAATAGCAATGCTTGATATGAAAGAGCTGAGTAGAAATTCTATAATCTGGAATGTTTATTAAATTGCTATGAAAGGAGCATTAGTTCTACGTGGGATTTTATTTAGGGGCAATGAGAAACATGCCCACTGTGCTACTCACTCTGTAATAATTTGCCTTAGTAAATGTGTTCATTTAATTCCTGTGTGATACTTCCAAAACTTAAAACACTTTTCTAAACAAATGCATAAATTGCAAAGAATTATCCTTCTAGTCAAAACTCCTTACTACTTACAGCTTGTGTGTTTAGTCTTAGGACAACCAGAATAAAAAATAGGTGAAAAAATAAAACAAAACAGTGTCTCTGTTATGCTCCCCTTAGAGGTACGTATGACTGCATGAATACAAAGAAATTCTGATCATCATCTACAATACCATCTTGGGTGTGGTCTCTTCTTGGATGATAATGAGGACTTTCTGAATTGTTTAATGAGATTTTGAGTGTCATCCCCCTGGGGTTCGGAGAAATTGAGGATCAGTTATGGGGTCAATGCTTCATCTACTTAAAAAAAAACATTTGCACATTCTTTTGGTAATAGTTTTACTTTACATTTTAAAAGATACCATTAAATGCTTTGAACTAGAATATATTTTAAAATGGATGTCCTTCACAAACTTGGACGACACTACATCAACATTAATGCATGATTTTAAGCAAACGTTTAATCATAAAGAATCAAAGTACAAAGTAATTATAAGTTATTAAGTAAATAATCCTGTAATGTCTGAGATTGTTTATGTGCTTGTTTTATTTAATTTATTATTAAATATTCATATAAATATGGCAAGACTACTGTGTCTATACAAAATGTTGTCACAGTTCTAACTGGAAACATGTAGGTCTTTTAGATCGTGGTGATGCTACTTTGCTGCAAACCTCACAAACCACTTGGTAACAACATACTTTTCAGTGTTTCAGTGACAGACAGACATGAGACATTCTCTTCCTGTGTTTTAACAATGAGTCAAGCTCACATGCTACACATGGCATAGACCATATAACCTGAAGCTGCTGCCTTGTCAGTGCTGAAGTAACCAAAAGAAGAAAAACATCCATAAACACCTTCCTCTTGCACATCCTATTCAAACATGGCAGGGCTTCCAGAGGGAACAATTAGTGGAAGCTGTAGAGTCCAAAACCGTTGCTGAAACGGAGAACTGAAGGAGGCGTTAGGGATGCAGAGTGCTGGGGGGGGTGTGTATGAATAACAGTGAAGCACTATTGTGCGACACAATATGTCATTGTTCAGATCCGGCCAAAGAAGCGCTGCTGAGATGACAGAACACACTTGTGTGTGGTAACGCGCTAGCCTTTTGCTCAGCAATGTAATACTGAATGTTAGACTGAACTGATTATATACAAAAAATCCTGCTAGCATTTTGCTAAAACAGAAGACAAATGTGTGCATCAAATTCGACAAAATAACCAGAAGTGTGATTTTCACACAAGCACCAAATGCACAAAAATTTCTATGAGCAGCTGCTCATCAAATAGTCAAGGTTTAAAGCACAAGTTTCTTTTTAACATCTGAGTGAAAGAAAATCAACAGAGGGATATAAATAGACATTGTGGAATGCAACCTAATTAAGTAAATATGTTCAAGCTACATAATGCTTACAGGAATTATGAGAACTCATATTCCTGTTTATGATGTTACAAATAAAAAAAAAGTCATCTCTTCCCCAAAGACAGATATAAAATGTCCTAGATAAAATGTCTACTTGCCTTTGTTTCTCTTACTGGAAAAAGAAGCAAGCTTTTTAACCTTACTTTTTAATTATTAAGATAATTAAATATTCATTGCAGCTCCAGTATCTACCTTCTGTTCACACACTAACACTAATGACTTAAGGATATCACAAGCTAAACAGAATTACAAGCCATCTCATATGATTATATAATGCTGTTTAAACAGTACTGTGTTGACAGGAAGGGAAAAAAAACAGCTCCTAAAAATAATAGCTTGGGAAGATTTTTTTTACTGGACACTTCAGACCAGGAGTGTCATCCCACTGGGGTTTGGGGAAATTGAGGATCAGTTATGGGTTCAAGGCTTCATCTACTTAAAAAAATATTTGTGCATTCTTTTGGTAATATTTTTGCTTTACATTTTAAAAGATGCCGTTAAATGCTTTGAACTAGAATATCTTTTAAAATGTATGTCCTTCAGCAACTTAGCAGACACTACATAAAAATTAATGCATGATTTTGAGCCAACATTTGATCATAAAGAACCAAAGTACAAAGTGATAGATAGATAGATAGATAGATAGATAGATAGATAGATAGATAGATAGATAGATAGATAGATAGATAGATAGATAGATAGATAATCAAACTGCAGTTTAAACAATACTGTAACCCTTAATTATGTGAACTTTGTGTAGCCCTTATTGAATGGCTCTTTATATCATTAAAACACTTATGGCAGCATAAAACCAAAAGTAAATAGTTTAAATTGTATTTATTCATTAATTTATTCATTAAAATCACTCTTCCTTCACTTCTTTGAAACAAGTTCCTGAATCAAATATAAGAAGTCATTACTGATTGTAGTAGTTCATAATTCATTAACATAATTTAGAAACATAATTTAGAAACATTAGAAACAACTTTCTCCTTGCCCGTGACTCTGTCAAACTACAATAGAATTAGCCCATGTTTTTTAAGAGGACTAAATGATTATGTTGTACTGTATCATGTTTTTTTTTAAATATTTGTTTATCAATACATCTTCAGTAACCCCTTCGGGTCGACCTTTTGGGAACAATGTGCATGAGGATTGAACACACCTTGGAAGACCAGTTCAATGCAATCCACTGTTCATACAAAAACACATACTTATTCACAACTAGAGACAATTTTGCATAGCTAATCCACCTACAGAAATGTTTTTTAAAGATGGGAGAAAACCAAAGAATCTGGAGGAAACGCACACAGGCACAAGAAGAAACTCGGGCCTTCAGCTCTAACCTGGCATGTACAATAAGTTATATATTACATAGGTTTTCCCATATATTATTAGTTAAAAACTCAAAGCAGTTTAATGGCAATACATTCAAGGGTTATATTACGTTGTTACGTATTGGGCCTCTGATGGGTGTGTTACCCTGGGTTACAGCCCTGAGAGCCTGTGGTTTAATGTCCCCTTGTTCATATCTACCTACAAAAATATTATTTTTAATTTTAGCAGTTGAAATTTGTCTATTATCTAGTTAGATTGTTGATGAACATGGTTCAACTGCATATTGATATTTACTGTTGCCTTAATAAGGGCATGGTTTTAGAGATGTTCTTTTATGGAGGGTGTCCCAAAGTCTCCATATGGACGGGAAATGAGCACATTTTAGCAAATGAATCTTTATATACAAAACATCCTCTATGTGACTGGCATTTCTCAAACTGAGTCATCTCACCCACTCATGATGAACACATCTGGTGTTATGAATCATGAACGTACATGCTAAATTATGTCAATGTCACCTATGCATTGAGACATTCAGGACAATTTTGTTATTCTACATATCAAATTTGAGACAGTTTATTACTACATACATCATCAATACCTCTTATTCTCGCCAGTCCATGTCAGGGGACACACTAAGGGCAATTTGGGAATGCCAGTTAACCTAATCTTGTCTTTGGACTATGGGTGGAATCCAGAGTACCTGGAGAACATGCAATTTTCACACACACAAACTTATGGCGGGAATTGAACCCTCGACCCTGGAGGTGCGAGTCTACAGTGCAAACCACTACGCCACCATGCCACATTTAGTCCTTTATGTAAGATTGTTTGTTTGCATTGCATGTATTGGTAAAATTAAACATTGACAGCCTTAGACCACCTTATTAGGTTATACCATTACACTATAATTTCATCTGAACCCACTATAGATCAAGTGCCTTGAAACATATTTGTAAGAAACAGGTTCTTAAACAGGAATTCATTGAAACCACTAAAACCACAGTTGAAGTTAAAGACACAAATAACTTGTCAAAACAAATGGTTTATGAATCTTTCAACACAACATGACCGGCAACCAAACCCTCGACTGTAAAGACTGATAATTATTTCAAGAAAAATTAAACACTGACTTCTAATGAAAAAGACTGAATGTTTTAAAATCCCATAAATTGGACAATATTAAACGAAGAAGACGCTTCCACTGTGTACATTTAAAGGCAAAACTGTGCATGTTCCAGGAACGCACCCTGACACAAACTCTTGTTGTGACATGTCACAAACACAGCATGCAAACATAAGTCTAGATGACAAATAATGATTAGGATTCTTTGAGCTAAAGTTTGAAAGTGTGTGTTTTTCCCCCACTGAGACCAACACATCAGTCCATTCGACACAGACCCTTATCATGGGGGAAACTTCGAGGTGATCCATTGTGAGTCGTATCTCAGCAGGATCTGAAAACATTCTTCGTCCCTCGGTTCCCACTCTTTGCTATGGGAGAATTACACACCAAACTGTACACCAGAAGGCAGCCTAGTCAAACACATTTACTATGTATTTGTAATGCGCCTTTTTTTTTAAGTGCAGGAACTACACAGTAACTTGCATTTCAAGATAAAGTGATTTTCACCCAGTCAGTGTTTATACAATGGCCAATGACTTATAAAATAAGTCTCTTGAAAGTATTGGTGCATTTTCAAGAATAAGAGATCTGCATAAAGATTAAGATGTGCAACATAGGTTAAATTGATTTTGAGTGTAGATCATTGTGCTGTCTTTGCTGTTAATCTGTTTCAATAGATTTTCAGTCAGTAACTTACAGCAACTAAGTATAAGACATTCCAGTCTTTACTGCAATTCTCAGAACTATTTCTAAACCTTTGCACAATTAATATTAGTCATAAAACTTTGAGATAAACCCCTTATTTATGTTACTAGCGTGAGAAAATCTCAGATTTCAGCGACAGGAACAGTTGCTCTCTTTTTTTTTTTCAAACGCTCACGCGCGTAACACTATCAAAACAGCCGCCTCACTAAGCTCGAGTTATCTCTCTATTTCTCCTGTTGTCATTTTAAAAGTGGCTCCCGGACAGTCGCTTCGTCTTCCTTACCTTATTTTCTGTACCCGGTTTACATTTTCAGAAATGAGCTTGTGTAGAGCGTGACAAAATCCAGTAAGTAAAGTCGCTCTGCAGAAAGAAATATCACGTAAAGTCGGTTGCTGTTCCTCAAACTCAGTGTCACTGAGGGGACGAGTCGCTGTTAGCTCGCACGCTCCAGAGCGAACCGCGCATGCGCACGCATCTCACCATCCACAACAGCTAGCACAATCAATACGGTCATAAGCCTGGAATGTTCTTGTCGTTAGATTTATACCTTATGATATGATATATATCTATACCTTATCATATGAGGTTCTTAACACCGATATAAAGGGTTTGTGTTTAAAATAAGGATTTCATGTGTTTCTGTGTAGTTTGGTGACCAGACGTTAAAGGAAAACTCCACCCTAAAACACATTCCATCCATCCAGGAACTTCTGTACTCCAACTAGGAACTGTGGAGGCCAATGGTGACCATTGTATTTATTCCCATTTATGTGACTGTAATAGGACCTCTACACTACAGACAAGCTGGGAACGCATATTAGCCTAATCTTCATATCTTTGGACTACGGGAGGAAACTGGAGTACCCGGATCTTGTGTACAGGGTCGCAAGGCTTATCCCACTTGGTGCAAACTCCTCCAATATCAGCACCAATGTAAGAACTTATCTCAACACTGCTGTCACTTTAATTGAAGGTGCAGCAGTTTGGTCATCCATCATACTAAATGGTGATTTCCAACCAAAATTGTGAATTTGGCTGATCCTAATTTGGTAAAATAATGGTAATCATCCATCAATTTAGGAACATCTGTAGTCCAACAAGGGACCATGGAGGCCAATGTGGAGCACTATGTTTATTTTTAAAGGTAACAAGATAAACTATTTTATCTCAAGCTAGAGATAATCCTCAGGTTTTGCTGTAAGCCCCTAAAATTTAATTGCAAAGGGTTATTTACCTTTATTCACTTACCATCTTTCAGTGATATGCAATGCCATATTAAAATGAAATTGTGGACTCACACTTTCAGAATGCAATGCATCTATACGACAGAGCACTGTAGTGCTGAGTTTAAGCAGCAACTCAACTTGTTAGGAGTCCACAAGTTGACAAGCACTTTGACAACTACAATAGTACTAGCATGCACTTTGAAACTAATATGTTCATCAGATAAAAGAGACCAACATGTTGATGAAAGACATTTATATGAACAACTACGTCTGAAAGAAAAATAAGTCCGGGATGCAGTTGAAGATCATATCTTAATTCTAAAAGATTAACATACGAATAATTTAGTTTTTCCGTCTGTAAGAGTCTTATCTGCCATTTTTGGCCTTAAATAAATATTGAGTTTTAAAATAAAATGTACATATTACTATAGTCTAAAAATGTGTAATTATTATTATTATTATTATCTACATTATACATTGTTTGGATTACATTTAAATTAAGTGTTTTATGTTGGTCTGTAGTTTGAGATTCTGAATCTACACGAGGTCAGCCACCTAGAGCTGATGCCAATGTATCACTACCAGAAACCACTCTTGTGCAAAAAGTAGTATATTTAAATAATTTTCATTAATCCATAATGTTAGATACTATGTAATAGGATAATCTAGAGTTAATAGATTATGTCCTAATTGGACATTCCATAAATTATGCCTGTAGTAGTCTGGTTCTCTAAAAAAATTTGTAACACAGTTAAACAGTATCATTTGCTAAGCTGTACATTTTAATATTTTACATTTTGCAAAGGTAGATGGAAAATTCAAATGTTTTCTTTTTTCAAATTCCACAAATTTGACTTCATGACAACAGTGAGTGTTGCAGTGCATTTTATATATGTATACACACACATTAATTCTTTTACATACAGTATAATAGGATGTGAAGAAACCCATAAATGCTGTACAAGTAACAGAAGTGTGCTGTGAGAAACCAGAGAGGCCTGACTTGTGGAGTTTCCTTCCCTGCAGAACAATCTGACTGATGAAGGCAGGAACTGCTCCAAATGGGAAGCAGGAAGTATCAGAGACAATGGAGAGTTTGAGGAGTGGTGGCCAGCTGTAGGCTTTTGGATGGAAAAAGACTGGAGGCAGGCACAGAACTCCCTTTCTTGCCAAATGGAGGGGGGAAAAAGCTCATTCTTTTTGTGTTAAAATTTCACACTTATTTCAAAGTACTAGACACTCTCAAATACATTCGTTGATACAAATCAAATAGTAATCACAATGGCTCAATTTGAAGTAATTTTAAACTTTAAAACCTCTTCAACAGATCAGCAGCCAACCCATACTTTATGAAATTTATATTTTATATAAATACAATATATAAATCAAGAATGAGTTAATTAGAGGGATAAACTATTTTAGATGTTTTGGAGATGAAGGCCAGATTGAGGTGGTTTGAACATGTTCATAGGAGAGACAGGGAATATATCAGTAGAAGTATGCAAAGATTGGAAGTGCTAGACAGAAGGTATAGAGGAAGGCCAAAGCGGAGATTTATACAGTAGATGCAGTGAGAGAGGAAGTTATTTGGTGTGAGAGAAGAGGATGCAGAGGATAGAGATAGAAGGAGGCAGATGATTTGCTTTGGAAACCCCTTAAAGGAGCAGCTGAAAGACGAAGAAGATTATATATAAAATATAAATCATGTTGGTGGCTTTGTGTGTTTGCACAGGTAGTTAGTCACAGGCAGGTCGTCGCAGGCAATCCTCACTGAAATAACAGTAGGAAATGTCATCATCAACTTTTATGTCATGCTGTGAGAGTCTCACAGGTGTTCCTCACCGAATAATACAGTAGACAGCGTTGTCTACAACAGGCAGAAATAGGGGCTACAGCAATCTAGCTCTAGTCATAAAATAAATAAATTGTCTAACTAGGACTCTTCATTCATAAGTCTTATAGAAAGCATGTATACTCGAATTTGCCATGAAACAAAATACAGAACAAATACTTGGATGCAAAAAAATTAAAAATAATAAAAATCACTCCACAATTACAAGATAACGATATTTATTCATAAATGAATAGGGAAAAGTGACCAGAGAGATATAAATACATACAGTGAAATTCAAGAAAGGTAGACTGCACTGTTTTTTTTTTTTTTAACAACTCCTGAGATCATATTGATGCATAGGTAGATATTGAAGTGAAAATCCCTGCAGCCAGCCACAGAGTTCCGGAGAACTCTCACTTCCCACAGGTAGAGCACCCTGGAAATGAGACTGTAAATGCCCCAATGAAACTTTAATTGGAAGTGTTACATTAGCTTCCCCAATGTTGATCTGAATAATACCAGAGGCGGGAGTATAGAAAAAAGAAAAAAAAAAAGTCCATGGAGCCATAAAACACTACAAAAGTGATGCTCACTCACAGAAGAAAGAAATCATTAAATCTCTACGCCAAATATTTAAATTTTACCTGCAATAATGTGTAGATTTGTTTTGTGTTTATGCGTAAATGTACGAGAGCTCATTTTGAATAAAATCATCAAACTTGTAATGATGTGCAATTCTATTAAGTTGGGACTGGTAGTGCAATCACAATCATTAATATGTCAAAAAACCTTGAAAGGAGCACCATTCTGGTACTCAACAATGCATAGCAAATCATGCATCAGATGCAGCTGAAAACTAATAAGTCATACTCTGCAGAACTACCAGTCTAACTCAACACACACACACACACACACACAAACACACATACAGTACACACACTCTCATGTGAAAGAAGAATCGGAAGGTTTAGGTCTCCTCATCATCGCTGTGGTGCTGGATCTTATCCTCATTCAAACCACTCTCGTCAATGTTCTCCAGGGAATCAGCTCTCTGCACAGTAAGCTCCGAAGCACTCATGCACGGCAGCGTGTTTTGCTCTGGATACATCCACGGCTTCAGGTTAGGGTCATGTTTCCGTTTCCACTCAGGGTATTTCAGGCACGCTTTGTAGATCTTCCTCATGGCCTACGGAACACCAAAGATATCTGTTTCTCAAAGACATACTGGCAGAATTACATTTTTCTTAGTCACTAATGTCACTGAGTCTTGTATACAAAAAGTTTTCAAGACTAAAACAGTATGACTGATGCTGAATTTAACCATTACTACAAGTGCATACCAATTTTTTTGTATGGATCACTTGAATAAAAAGATGGTGAACACTAACAAGCGCTTACAGCAAGGCTATATGTATGCATGCCTACTACATTTTTTCTGTAACAGCAATACACACAACCCATGGAAATTATTTCCCACCAATTGTTTTGGCACCTGGTAATAACAAAAATAGGCTAGAGGGCTTATTTAAACCTCAATATACAAGGGGCATTCAATATAAACCAGGACTTTTGATTGGGCAGATTAACAGAACACGGTTATGAATGTTATAACTATCTTTATTTGTCGATATAAATTCCCAGCTAATGCCCAAACCCCGGCATCTTGATGCAATGCCAGTCCCAAGTGTCAGGAAGGGCATCCGGCATAAAACCTGTGCCAATTTGTTGTGCGGATCAATTGTTCCACTGTGGCGACCCCTCAACAGGAGCAGCCGAAAGACTAACAACAACATTTCTCTATATAATCCCCAGCTACACTAATGCACTTATCCCAGCATATCACTAGTGCTTGGATACCATCAAGGTTCGCAATGTGCTAGAGCCATGCTGGGGCTGCTTGCTTCATGTCTGCATCTATAGAACTCCTTTAATGACCCAAATATGTGAATATGGCTTGGAGTAATGTCAGGACTATACCAGAGATGTGGCTTGAGTCAAGGGGTCGCCACAGACAACTTTGGCACAAGTTTTTATGCTGGACGGCCTTCTTGATGCAACCCTCCCATTTTTATTTGAGCTTGGGACCAACACTGCGTGCAGTGGTTAGGTGTATGGGGGGCATGGCAACCACCAACAGCAGGGCTCGAACCCTGATCCTCAGTTCCCCAAACCAACAACATTAGCCTTAGCCGCCTAATGATAATACTTTTTCTTATTATTATACCAAGAATAAAGTGCAAGTAATGATTATTGCAGGATGGGGAAATATGGTTCCTTTAAATGTTAAATAAGCCAATACTTTCAGATTAAGCTGTTTTTAAAGAACATAGCAATATATATTAAGTTTTAAATGAGCATACATCTTTTTTTCATTATTTTATTTGGTTTAATTTGATTCTGCAAAATTTTTCTTAAAGTAGTTTATAAGACACATTTTAAAAATGTTGTTAAAATGTGGCTTAAATATTTAGCTTATTTTAATATTTAAATACCCTAATTTTAATCAGAACTGGATTGTAAGCTTTACGTAAAATCAATAAAAACAATGAACAAAAACAAACAAAAAAAATGACAGTGATGTGGTTGTGGCTTGTGACCAGCAGATGACAGTAGAGGACCATACACACCGGTTACTGAAAGCTTACTGCCCATTTACTCCTGCAGACTTACGATTCTTATATAATAAAGAACCGTTTTTCCATTTTATAAGTACCAGCTTGTTTAATGCTCCATTCAAACTTAATTTGTTATTCTACGAAACTCTCAGAGTACAAAAGGCATCAAATTATATTAATCAAAATAGTCTTACCTTAGGCCCCACAAATTGGGAGACTCTATTCACTACCCATTTAGGTAAGGAACCTGGGAGTGTAAACAAAAACATTTCAAATAATGCCATTCAAATCACGCTGTCTGTTCGGCCTAGCCTATACAGTCCTCTCCGAAAGTATTGTATCAGACATTTCAGCCAGGGAAAACAGCAGCAGAAACGTTGTGCAAGCTATGAAGAAAAACCCAACAACAACAATCAGTGACAAAACCAACAACTTCCAAAGGCCAGGGGTGAAAGTATCACAATCCTTCATTTGAAGAAGACTTCAAAGCAGATCTGTAAAGGCCACACCACAAATTACAAACCGCTCATCAGCAGTAAGAATATGGAGGCCGGTTTGGAATTTGCAAAGAAATATAGGAGATGAGAAACAAAAGTTCTGGAACAAAGATTAACCTCTACCAAAGTGAGAAAAGGCCAAAGTGTGGAAGACGAAAGAATCTGCTCATGGATCCAAAACATACAAGCAAAGTGGAGGTGGCTTGGGCTGCTTCTGGAAAGGGTTTGCTAATCTTTATTGATGATATAATTCTTTATGGTAACAACTGAATTCATTCAGAAACAATCTGTCTGCCAATATACAGAGAAATACATCCAATCTAATCAGGGGGAACTTCTTTATCCAGCTAGATGCAAAACACAGTGCCAGTCCAACAGAGGACATAATCAGGGGGAAAAGGTGGAAGGTTTTTAACTGACCGATTCAATCACCGGACCATAATCCAACCTGAACTTTGATGCATACACACCAACCTAAAGATCAGTTGAAACAAGCATGAAAAGCATCAGACAAGAACACTGCAACAGTTTGGTGATGTCAGTGTGTCACTGGCTAGATTACTGTAAGCAAACGATATTATGCAACCAAATATTAAGGTTCGGTTACTTTAGAACTATTTGTTCACCTAAAACTTGGGTGGTCTGCCACCATTTGAACACATCAACATATAAATCTCAGCAAAATGAAAGTTGAAATCATGATCTATGGTATCATTTGTAGTTTATCTCAAACCCACCATATTTAGTCTACAGCAAAGACAAAAGATTTGGCCTTGCTGCTTCAATACTTTCCAAGGAGACTGTATACTATATGCCTTGGCCCAAGACAACACTGTTTACACAATCTCTTCTTCGTGTATTATGTAAACTTGAAAAGTGCAAGTACAGCACAAGGCTAGTGTGTGTAACGTATTTATAGTGTGCACACACAATGTTTGTCAGGAACCTTAATCAGTAAAGGTTATGCAAACAGAAGAATATGCTGCTTCAACATTAAACATTTATAAACTCTTCTGTCGGTTATGGTGGTTTACATATTAATAATTTCATGCATGGAAATGCAAGGCTTCACATTTTCAATTAGATAATATACAGGTAGAAGCACACGAGAGAGAAAAAAAGAAAAGAAAAAAAAACTCACCTCTTGGATCTACTTGTGTTAAGTAGTAAAGAGTGCAGCTGTTTGCACCACTGCGCTGGATCAAGTATCCGGTGAGTAAAGACACAGCTCTGACATAGTCTTTCTTTGGTGGGTATTGCTGAAAGGGGAGGGGAAAAGCTTAAGATTACTGAATATTGCTTTTCAATCAAAAATCTAATTAACAATTACACCATGGGAGACTATGTCCAGCATGTTTAATTTAACCTGGTTGCATAATTTATTAGAGTGACAATTTTGTCCAAGGACGAAAACCACAAAGAAAAATGTTCCCAGGACGTGAGCCAGGTAATTATCATTAAGTCACAGCGCTCGGGTCACCCGAGTATTTACTCAATAGCTTAGAGTTTTCCCACTGGACGAAGCTTCTTCTGTTTCAGTCTGCTGTAGCTCTAGACAGCTGTTCTACATGCCAGCTTACACAATGAATGCACAGTATTGTGTCTCTAGTTTTGCCAAAACCACTTATAAAGTGGGAACATCTGCACTGCTCCCAGACTAGACTGGAGGACGTTCAGACGTACCGGGTGTTTGACTGAGTAGTTGATTATCAAGTAGTCATTGCCAAGAGGAAGCCATGAACGCATGGTGACAAAATCCCTGTTCTTCAGTGGACTCGGGCATTTCCCTTTAAACAGAAAAAAAAAAGACCTTAGTTAATGTTATACTGAAAGATCAGTTAAGATTAACCGTGGCATAAGAATTAGACTATTGACACTAAAACCAGGGTTAAAATGAGCACTCCCTAAATGCCTTTTAAAACTGTCTGTTGGTGCTATTTTCAACTGAATTACACAACTGCATGTTACTACAAGACCCTCAATGGGTTTCAAGAGCAAAATCAATTTGTATTTCTTCTCAAAAACAGAATAATATGATAAACTAAGTTATGAATGTCTTAGTGAGCAACAGCGCAAGCTAATTCTGAACAGGAGTAAATAGTTGAGTAAAAAGAAAAGCGAATATGGTTGTGACTCACAAGAGTAATATCCTACATCTGCGTTGACTGTCAGTCTTGCAATATCAAATGTGTCGATCATGTTGGTGTCCCATTTCTTCCGGTAGCTTGTGTCATGCAGGACATCGTACAGAGTGTCTGCACTGACATCCTTGCACACAATACTCATCTGAAAAGAATACAAAGCAGAAATGTTTTCAGAGGTATGCATAGAGGTATGTTTTTTGGTCTTCCCTCTGTTGTGTATAACTTGTGAATTAGAGCCATACATCTGTGATTGTTAACTAATGATTCCAATGAATTGCAGCTTTCCAGTGAAAAGTCTTGTCATATGAACCAGTGATACCAAGGGACAGGTATAGATTTTATGCGAGTATTCATGTCTAAATTGAGCCAAGCAAAACCTACACGCACCTTATTCTTTCACTGTTACTGAAGGTCTGTCAGTCATGTAAGACTTTAAGAGTGTGGAGTGCAATGTGATCAGATATTTTATGAGCCTGGAAGGCAAGTAACCATGTAACCCAATCGACTCTACCCCTAACATCAGGTAAATAATTCATTCAACACCCCCTCTCGAACCCTGGCATGAGCAGGCCCTCCCCATTTCCACTGGCTTCCACAACAAGCTCTATTTGCTCTATATGAATGAAATGTCGTCAAAGCCTTCAGCAGCTCAATTATTCATGGTGAGGAGCACTTCTGCACTCCGGAAAGTTGAATGAATTATTAAAAGGGATCCATCATCTTTTAATTTTTACTTCTTTTTTTTCAGCACTACTGCCACTTCAGGCGAGAGTGGCTGCATCGTCTGCATCGACTCTCCGAGGGCAAACTGCCATCATCAGAGAGGTCAGCCACCATGCAAGTCCAAAAAAAAAAAAAAAGTCTGACTCTGGTAAACCAGCAGGAGGGAATCAGGTTTCCTCATCCGAGCCTGCCGTTACCACGGTTTTCCACTCTTAATTTTTCAGCGTGGCTCATGGGTACAGCCTGGCTCTGCGAAATGAGCCTTTCATCTGTGATAATGTGGCACAAGCTTAAATCAGTCGAGTCCGACCTGTTTGCGTACAAATGCACTGAACTTTGTTTCGCCATTGTTAATGAACCACGAGTCTATGAGTGTTTGTTTGTCTCCCAGTAAGCAAATTATAGTGGATAACTGCTAAGAAAATACAAAAGTCCCAAAGCAGAATGAGAGGACATTCAAAAAGGTTAATGATAGTCTGTCTGACAATCCCATTATCTCACCTGACAATCTCATTAACTTTCCATCTTATCATTCTGACACAGGATACAGTTCTTATGCTGGAGTGCCAAGCACAGCCTTTATGTGCTTACATCAGCTCAACTGAAAGCGCTTTCCACACAACATATTTTAAACTTAGTTACATGATGCTTTTAGTTTATGCACATAATTCCAGTTCATATTCCATTGTTTTAAAGATTGAAGGGGAAAATAAATGCATGTTGTACTACATTCAACAAACAATTATCAGATATATTGTTTGTACCACGTTGTAACGCAAACAAGGCACTTTATCGGTTTAGTGCTTACCTACAAGCATGCTCTTATCAAATTGACTGTATAAGAACACCTGTCAGGACTGTTTTAACTACCGTCTTTTAGACTTTACGCCTAATTTATCCTTCCTGCATGGAGGCTTTGTTGATGTGTGTTTTTGGATTATCATTATGTTAATACGTACATTTTTTACTGAACTGGAATATGGGAATGGCGTAAAAACTCTCAGTATAGTTAGTGAAATAAAATTCACAGTTCATCATATTGCCTATGTTTTGCTGAGAAAAAAAAGGATATGTCACTCTATACTGCACAATCCTGAGCCCTATAGATGTTTATGAAAACACAAAAAACTGCAAAACTAAAACTTTTTTATAGAGAATTACAAAAGAACTAATTAACTTGTTTGTCTTTATACTTCTCTGAAAACAAGAGGCTTATGTTAATTACTGTATGGTCTGATAACTAGGGTTGTTCCTTTTTCTAAGGAGATGGCATGTTTATTTAAAAAGAATGGGGAAATTATCTGTAAATAGGCAGGGTCAAATAGAATAGTGCATAGTGCACTCAACTATGGTGGCGCGTGACGTGTGAAGATTAGGCCACTGAAATGAACTGGTGCTTATTATCAGAGAACAGAGAGAGAAAGAGAGAGAGAAAGAGACGAGCAATTCAATTTTACTAGGGAAAAAAAGGTAGAATTATTTTAAGACCATGATGTGACTACTATGCATACAAAGCTGAAGAAAAACAAACATCAACGTCACCTGCTTTATTTAAATTCACCTTGTTTGCTTTGAAGTCATTTGGTGACACGTCACGAGAGGTTTAAGTGGCATAAGAAACATAGTAACAGGTTTGCCTTTATTGATCTTTTCCGAGTCCTAACATTACCGCTGATCATGATACGTGAGCTATTTCTATTAAAAGATTTTAATACAGTCTATTCCTGCTTTTATTTCTCCCCCCACCACCACATCAAGTATAATCTATAACGATATAAACGGTTAAATATCAAGTAAAAACAAACCACTAATGTATTAAACAACGTATTTAAATCGTAACCATGGCATTAGTATGTCCCTGTTGTACGCAGCGTACATGACATCTGCTCTACAGCCTGGTGACTCCGCAATGCAGCGCATATGTAGGTTACCCAGAAGCCCCCGCGCAGCACTTACCTTAAGTTTTTGCACTGTTTTGGTCTCCTCGTCTCGGCACCACACCGTCACTCCTGACTTGCTGTACCGCTGTATCCATCCCTCTTCGCTTTCGCACTGCTCCTTGAAAGACGCGAAATCCGCGTCGTCCGGAATTTGTACCGGCATCCTGCCTGAAACACTACCGCTTCCCCAGCCGAACAGCGGAATAAACCGGAAACAGCACTCTCATACAAGCTCCGTGTGTTAGCGCGCCTGCCGTCGGTAGGCTAATGAACGAAATAAGAAGCCCCTCGTTAATTCCTTCCGCGCGAGTAGAAAGGTATCAGAAATGACCGGGTTCGAGCTGCTTCATTTAACGCTGAGCACAGGGTCAGTGTTCGCCCCAGCAGGTGTGTTAACACGGAGCAGGTGCACTCCAGCATCCGCGCTTTTCTCAGCAGTCTCAAGCGGGCGGCGTTTTAAAGGGGCGGCATCGCGTTACCCTGCAGCCCGGTCTTTTCACGTGGGGCAGCCTTTATAGACTCCTTTATTCCAGACTTAGTATCGGGTGTCACGGCTGTCAATTCAAAGCCGTTTCTCTTCCGTGAACGTTTTTGTTTCGCTTCAGCGCGGATCAGTCTGCGGACGTTCCAGATTTTTACAAGGTGTGACGTATTATCTGCCCACAATGGTTCCTATGCCTGTTCCCTAGTTCATAAATGAACAGAAAAAAACTCTAATCCTATCAAGTCTGACAGCAGGTTTTGCGTTTGGAATGATACTCACTCATCGTTGATACTGCTTTATACAGGGTCGGGTGGGGGGGCATGGAGGCACGAGGCCGTGTACACTCTGGACGGGGTGTCAATCTATCGCAGGGCACACACACTCACATGCTAATTCACACTTACAGGCAATTTGGGAACGCAAATAAGCCTGTTTTTGGATTGTGGGAGGAACCGGATTACCCAGACTACCTGTACCTGCAAAGTACATCTAAAGTTATATTAAATCGTTTGTTGTTCGCAGAACTTATCAGTGTATTTTGTTCAATGGTTAGCTGTGCAGCTAACATCTATACCGCTTTATTCTGTATACAGAGTCGCAGAGGCCTGGATGCTATCGCAGGAGACTTAGGGCATGAGGCAAGGTATACCCTGAACAGGGTGCCAGTCCATTGCAGGACAGACACACCTGCATGCACTCATTTGGGAATGCCAATTAGCCTAATCCGCATGTCTTTTGACAGCGGGAGAATACCCACCAAGCATGGGGAGAACATGCAAATTTAATGCACAAAGAGATGGGAATCAAACGTGGCCGGGAGTGGAACTTCCAGTGCTAAGCCATTGTGCTGCACATTTTTATAGTGTGCCCCTATTTAGATCAAAATTAAGGTTTACACATTAAATATGCCAAGACAAGTTGTATATATGAGGGTGAGTCAAAAATGAACGGCACTCCAGTTATTTTAAATTGCATCTTGGCATGGATTCCGTTTCAAAGCTACTGACTCATTAGTGAGTTTTGCAAGTGATACATCAGTTAATTTGTTACAATGGTGCAAGCAAAAATGGATGCCTGACTTGATTTGCACAGAAGAAGAGCAGCATTCCGTGATTCTTTTTTTTGTGATCTGAGGGTATATCTGGTGCCAAAACAACTCATGGAAGAGCATAAACAGAAGCACTTGGATATCTGTAAACAAAATTTGGACCGATACGCTAAGGCTGGGATTCTCAAGGAACAGTACTAGAACATAATTGGGAAAAAAGATTCAGCAATCAACAGTGCTCATTACAGTGAGATGCTTATTGAAGAGTTGGAACCTAAACTTCGGATTAAACACGGATTCCCAGAGAGTTGTGATGATGTATGACAATGGATATCCGCACACTTCTGCCCACACTGTGGACACCTCAAATGTTTAATTTTGAGGTGTTAATGCATTTTCCCTATAGTCTGGGTTCTTTCCTTGTACCTAACACATGTCAGTCTGCACATTTACGTATATCTCAAAAGTATTCACAGACTTCACATCATACCTGTATGAGCTTGTTAGAGATTCCATTCCAAATCCACAGGCATTTTTTTAAGCTGCCTTCACGCTACTTGTTTGAGACTTGAAAATGACATTCCAGTTAGCCAAAGGTAAATACAGTGTGATTAAGATCAGGGCTCTGTGCAGGCCACTGAATTTCCTCCACATCAAATCCATGTCATTATGGAGCTTGCTTTGTGCATATAAACAATCATGCTAGGTCAGCAGATCTTTCTCAAAATGCTGCCACAGAGCTGAATGTGTACAATTGTCTAAAATATCTGTAAGCTGTAGCATTAACATTACTCTTAACTGTATGAGCTTGTTAGACATCCCGACCTCAAACCATACAAAACAACCCTAGACCATTATCTACTTTTACCAAACTTTGCTTTGGCACTGTGCGTTCTGGTAGGTGACATTTTCTTGTCATTTGCTAAAGGCGAATTTGTCCACTGGACTTCTAAAAGTGTGATTCATCACTCCAGAGAACATATTTTGACTGCTCCTGAGTCCAGTGGTGGTGTGCATTACACTACTCCAGCCAACACTTGGCATAGCGCACTGTGATCTTAAGTTTGCGAGCAACAGCTTGGCCATGAAAATCCATTTCAGAAGGCTCCTGACACATAGTTCTTATGGTAATGTTGCTTCCAGAGACAGTTTCGAGCTACAATAAATAGAAGGAGAGCACGTTGAGAAACCTTACATGGCGCACCTGTCTGAGAACTATTAGTTGTAATCTACTTTCATGAAAATAACTTTTTTTTTTTTTGCATAATATTAGACCATTGTAGTGGCAGGTCTGTTTAATATTTTTGTCCCCATCTTGTAACTTGGAGGACCTGAAAGATGTGCTGCTCATGTGGTTTTATACCAATCAGCTACACCTCTGTCCACAAGAAGTAACATAACAGTGTACGGTTTTGGTTTCCCCTTGTGCTACCTCAGAGGCTCTGGCTCCTCGGGGCATGGTTCCACAGGGGCTCTGGGGTCTGCTGTGGTGTCTGTCACCAAAATGCTGGAAGCGCATCCTATGGGTGCTGTGAGTTTTGATAATTAGGATAAAAAGATTCAGCAATCAACAGTGCTCATTACAATGAGATGCTTATCGAAGAGTTGGAACCTAAACTTCGGATTAAACACGGATTCCAAGAGTGTTGTGATCATGTATGACAATGACTTCTGCCCACACTGTCGACACCTCAAATGCTTAAATTTGAGGTGTTAACGCATTTTCCCTATAGTCTGGGTTCTTTCCTTGTACCTAACGCATGTCAGTCTGCACATTTATTTATTTAAGTATATCTCAAAAGTATTCACAGACTTCACATCATACCTGTAGGGTGGGGCCTCCATGTATTGGACTTGTCAGTACGGTGTATCCTATGGGTGCTGGATTGGATTGGGATCAATGGAGTTTGGAGGCCAGGTCAGCATTGTGATGTGATGCATTGAGTGTTCTGGTGCCCTACTTTTGTTGCCAGCATTAATGTTTTTGGTGATTTGTCCTGCATTGGGATTGGACTGGAAAAATACATACACACACTACAAGTGAGTGGTTCGGGCCTTCTAATTCCATGGTAAACAGTGCTAAGAAAATAAAAAATTCTGCTAGTTCTGCTCTCTAAAGTCTTCAAAATGGCTTTAATGTTAGGTGCCAAAATTGGTGATTTTTATTGCTGGTTTCATGTTTTATACTGTATATAAAAACAAAGTTTCTTAATATTTCACCTTACTGAAACATGTTGAAATTTGAACCTCCTAGCTGCAACTACTGGCAGAGTCATGCTGTTAGAGAAAATCAATCTCAATCAAGAATTCATTATGGCGTAGGAATTATTCAGTAACTTGGAAGACAAAGAGAGGTTCTATCAATCAGAAAAAGGGACTGGATTCTCCAAATATTTTAATTGTAGCACATTACTAATAGACTGTTAAATAGATTTACCAGAAACTGTCATAGAATACTTCTGCAGCTGTGATTCTCATGTGTCTGACATGGACAGGATTTTGGATGCAAATGCAGAAAAAACAGCAAAGTAGACTAATCTAAAGTAGCCACCTTGATAACGGCAAAAGGCCTTTATCAAGCACCTTTAGTGATCAGCAAACTGCCAGAACTAAGCCAGACTGACCTCACAGTGCATTGTTCATTGACGATTGAAGGTTTGAATTCTTTCCATGGTGTATCATGGTGCCATTTCTTCCAGATTCCAGAGGCAATTCACACTCCCTTTACACAATGTAAAAGAACACATTAATCTAACCAGGCCACCTTCTTAAATTTTTCGTCTTATGATGCTTCCAACACATAAACGTCAAGAACTGACTGCTGGATTTCTGATTAATAATAATTAAATTATTTGTCACATGTATCTTACAGCACACTGAATTTTTTTTTTTTTTTTACATATTTCAGTTTGGAAGGTGGAGTCCAAGTGCAGGGTCAGCCAGGATACAGCATCCCTGGAGCAGATAGGGTTAAGGCCTTTGCGCAAGGGCTCAACAGTAGCAACTTGGCAATGCTGGGGCTCAAACCTTCTAACTTCCTGTCAGTAAGCCACAACCTTAACTGATTGAGCCCCACTGATTAATATAATTGGTAACCAATAAAGGGCAACATGTAAGCCGCTGGCCCTACCGCTCCTATTAATCGGTGCAGGATCAGAGAGACTAAAGCAACCAAAAGCAACCACTTTATATAGACTACTGCCACCTCCTGGTGTTGTGAGTTAATTTCACTTACTGCTGGCACAGTGCTGTTTCACAGAAAATAGAAGGCAATCCTCAGTCACACCTTGTTGCCACTCTTTATTTATTGTTGACTTGGTATATGAGGGCCCTAAGGAAATATGAAGTAATTTTATCTTTAATACATTTCACTTGTTCAAATAACTGCTCAGTAAAAAAATAACAGGCCTCATCCATGTATTTTGACCACTATCACCTATTTTGTATTAGTAACCTGATCCTATGTTAGCCACAAATTATACTGTTCATGCTTTTAGGGGAGCACCATTTGTGCTGTTTCTTACACATGCTTAAAGTACACATACTGCAACCTCCAGTTGGTCGGGATACACGCAAATGATTTTTGATACTCATGGCCAAATAGCATCTGCCTCACATACTTTATCATCTGCAATGGAGAGCTATTGTTCCAAGTGATGAGGTCATGTTAACAAGAAAAATTCCATTTGAGTAACAGTGTTATACCGCTGTACAACTGTAGGTTTTTACTCACCTAGAAAACTGTCTTTGATGCATTACATCTGATAATGGATTGTTAGAATAAAACTGCCAAATCCAAGGGCTAAGATAAACACAGACAATAAATGGGATGATACCTTCCATGAAAAATGCTCGGAAAAAAAATATCAAGGTTTTCTGGTTGCAACAAAAAATAATTAATCTTATACAAAAATAGTCCTATTTTGTCCTTGCAGATCTTCCATAGACAACTGCTTACTGCATACTTTATCTTTTCCGTAAAATCGTTTGATGTTCTTCAATACATTCCTGTATTTTATTTAGTCTTGTCTTGGTGATGTAAACTTAACTTTTATGTTCATGACATTTGGCAGGCCAACTCTGACCAATCTCATTTTATACAGCCAAGAAGTTGTTGATTAAGGGCTTGTTCAAGTACATAGTAGTTTTCCAATCTTTACTGGATAATTCACATTGTTTTTAATTCACAATCTTTCAATCAGAAGTCCAATGTCTACATTGACCTCTCATTGCCCCAAGTTAATTATTCCTTGGCTCCATTTGACCTATACATGGATGCATTAAAGAAGACCTCCATTATCCCTGGAAAAACTGGAAGAACCTTTAAGGTAACCCATTTTGGTAACCCAACCCCTATGGCTGTGGAAAATAAAAAAGTCACAATGAAGCACTTATTTAAAGTGGAACTTACAGAAAATTAAATTATACTAATTTCACTGTAGTTTCAAAAAATGACAGGTGAGGTACAAAATTCAGTGGAAAAATGCCATTCCTGCACTTGGAGGATTTTAAGAAAAGGAATGTGGGCTTCTGTGGCTGAAGCTGAGTTAAACATTAAACATAGGGCCCCATGTCTGTTGGACATGGCCATAAAAACTAATAGGAGAAACAGACCTCAACAGGGTAACATCATATTTCATCTCTGACTTGAAAAAACAAATAAGAAATCTATAAGACCAAGTAGATCAGATTGTCAGTTTACAACTACTTTGAGTCTCATTTACCCAAGGTAAAATGTGGTTCATCAGTTTTTAACTTTCTGGAGTATAGGTTGTCCCAAAAGTCTTCCTGCATAGGCAAAATAGCATGTTTGTTATGCATGTAGAATAATATATTTTGTGAACAGAAATTATAAATTGCCATGGAATTGTTCTTGGAGCATTTTGTGTAATGTAAGAATAGATAAATACAATCAGAGAAAGCAAAAGAGACAATGTACACAGAGTAAGCCTGTAAAGGTACTTATATGGGATACTCTGGTCTAGAATAGCTAACATTGCAACATGAATATTGTCTAGGAACATATGGAGGAGTTGTAAATGGTGAGGATTACCATTTCTTATTTGGTGAAGAGATTCAATAGCTGTTCTGTATGATCATTATATAGTTGACGTGGCAGACATGTGTATCCCAGGAGTTTATCAACATGCAGCATCCTGCGATCTTGCCAGGGTTTTCATCTGTCTGCACTCATCCAACAAGGGCTTTAATTATAACATTGTAATGGTACAGTTATCACTATCGGAGCAAAGTAAAAGCTTTAGACATTGAGAAGTATCTACTGGAACTCACATTTTGTGAATATCTGCCAGACGGAAGGAGAACCCCAGAAGAAGATGCCATAAAGTTAATGAACCATTATAAAGGTACGGAGGGAGAAAAAGAGAGGTCTTTTGCCACTACCATTGTAGATTTGTAGGTTTACCCATAAGACTGAGTTTTGTACTTGTCTTATAGAAATTCATGTGAGAAAAATCACCCAGACCTGACATACAATATATACAGTTTCATGTTCAATTAAAGGCCACCCTGCTTTTCAAAGTATCTTCTAGTTTCTTTGGCACTTTATCCTCAGCAGGCAAATACTTGGTGGCTGACTGAGTCAACATTCATTTAATTATTACTGTCAGTTTCTTCGTGAGCTTCTTGGGTTTATGTATTTGGTTACAGCAGTGGATTTTTGGGCTGCTTGTGGCATGCACGGTGTGAAGATAGTATACCATGTGGCATTTTAAAAATTCTGCTTTTTCTGAAAGAATAATCAAAAAAATAGTTTTGCTCCATTTCCTTTGATGTGATCCAACCTTATTTTTATAAATTTAAGCAAAGGGTATAAGACAATGTGACTTTTTTTTCTACTAATGAGGAAACCTTTTATAAGAAATATGCATTGCTAGTGTGCCAACTTAGTTATATAATATATTTAATACTGTATATCACCACTATTACTAAGTTAAGATTATTGTCATATTTGAGAGACATATTAATAAAAAAGAGCTAGTATTGTAAAAAGATGGAGAAATTCCCTTTGTAGCTGAAATTCCAAAATGTGCTTTTTCAATTCACAAAGAGAACTTTATATCGCTTCTGTGAAAGACGGAGGAGGAGAGATTACTGGCTCTATGAATCTGCTCAAATAATCTGAGATCTCAGTTGGTGACATTTTAAAAAGGCAATATGTGCTTTGCAAATGGGAGTGGATGTTTCTCAAATGGCCATGAATACACATATCTGCATCAAATCTGGCACTAGATAGTTGTTTTATTAGAACAGAAGTTGAGGGTGTGCTTGTCTGGTGTGTTTTTACAGAACAATGTGTAAAGGGATTTTTCCTGAGGTTAATTAGTGAACATCAGTGTTTAGAATGTTTAGAAGGGATCATGGCCCAGTCTATGTACTGAAATGAACTGTTAAGAAAAATTTGCTGATGCCTTCATAACTGCAATGCGTGAACCAACATCTGGTTCCTGTTGTCCTATTTTTATACAGATGTCATTGAAAGGTGATAAAATATGTAGTCATTTAGTTTGGTATGTGACTAATTTTAACTTATACATGAAGTTATGTCATGCTAGATTGGGGATTCACACCCCTCCTGGTGAGATGTGATTTGAGTTACTATTGCCTTTCTGTCATCTCAAACCAGTCTGGCCATTCTCAGTTGATCTCTGGCATAA
Source organism: Clarias batrachus (assembly GCA_003987875.1). Taxonomy (NCBI): domain Eukaryota; kingdom Metazoa; phylum Chordata; class Actinopteri; order Siluriformes; family Clariidae; genus Clarias; species Clarias batrachus. The sequence goes on along the minus strand of QMIH01000424.1, from coordinate 614,235 downwards.
ACAAGGTAACTTCGCCTAGAGAAATGCCACTTATTGGATATTTTCTCTTTTTTAGACCATTCTCTTTAAACCATAAAAATGGTTATGCATGGAAATCCCATGAGATCAGCAGTTTCTGAAATACTCAGACCAACCCATCTGGCACCAACTATCATGCCCTGTCAAATTCACTTAAATCACCTTTCTTCCTCATTCTGGTGTTTGGTTTGAAATTCAAATCTTGACCATGCCTATGTGCCCAAATACATCAAGTTTCTACCATCTAATTGGGCGATTAGATATTTCCTTATAATAGCAAACATTCCATTCCAGTGTCTGTTGAATTTCAACACAAGCACACCTCATTCTGCTTTATGAGTTACTGATTTAATCAGTTGCATAAAATCTTATTTAATGAGTAAAAATTATATATTAAAAAAACGCTGCTGTGATCATCACCTTCCTCTTGCAATGTGACCAGCTATATGTCAAAAACAGCGCTAATAGTACCTCAAAGGTAATTAGACTTAATAACCACTGTCCATGCCAAAAGAGATTAAAAGAAATTTGGCTTTGTTGACACAGGGATACAGTAAGCATTGGGTTGCTTCCATTCTTCAATCCTTCAGTCCAGCCACACACAAGAACAAGATCAAGCAGTAAACACTGGGGACAACAAATCTACATACTGTTAGTGAGCAAAAAAATTATCTCTACTGATAGAGATGGCCATTCCAATATAATTCAATAACTGTAGGATGACCTCAACTGATCTTCGAACACAATGGCAAACTGAACCTGTGGTGAAGTGTATGGTGAGAATGGTTGGGAAACAGGCTCCTAGACACAGGGCTCAAGTCATAAAAAAGCCAGAACAATGCCCTTCATCAATGAGAAGCAAAGGAGAGCCAGACATAAGTTTGCAAAAGACCACAGAAATTGGAGCATAGTGAACTGGAGTAAGGTCAACTTCTCCAATGAGTAAAGGTTTCGATTTTGTCAGCTTATGGTTAGGCAGAGACCTGGAGAGGCCGCCAAAGCCACAGTGTTCCACACCAATTGTAAAATTTAAAATATGGGGGTGAATGGGTGATGATTTTAGGGTACTTCAGCAAGGCTGGAATCAAGCAGATTTGTCTTTGTGAACACATGAATCAAAGATTTTGAACATATTAGATCTTCAGTATTAGATTTACAAACATTGCAACTTTTTTTTTGCTATGTTGTCTAAATAAATGCTCAAAATAAAATAACAATATTTTATTTTAAAAACAATATTTTATTTTGAATTAGAATTTTTCAATAGGTTATAGAATAAAACTAAAGGGTTTTTTTTTTTTTTTTTGTAAAATAACATATCTATAAAAAAAAATCCATTATCTAAAGACCATTGCTCTTTGTGCTATGAATGGAATATTGTGACACTGTACCATTTTTACAGACATTCAAGTTTCTATTGACTTTATAAGTCTGTGTGCATGGAGTTTGCATGTTCTCCCTGTGATTGGTGGGTTTCCTATGGGTGCTCCAGTTACGTCTCACAGTCATACAAAAGACATACAGATTAGGTTAATTGGTGTGTGTGTGTGTGTGTGCGTGTGTGTGTGTGTGTGTGTGTGTGTGTGTGTGTGTGTGTGTGTGTGTGTGCCCTGCCTTATACCCAAAGTCTCCTTGACAGATCTTAAGAAATATTTTAATATTTAAGAAATATTTTAGGAAAAAAGTTAATACTAATAAGTTAACATTAACAGGATTTTTTTTTCTAAGCTGTAGGTCATAATAATCAAAATTAAGGCTTGAAATGCTGCTCTTTACATGTAATAAATCTAGAATATATGAGAATTTTACTTTTTGAATTAAATAAACTTTTCCATGGTATTAAATTTCTTTTTCAAGATGCACTGTATACTGCCAGTCAAAAGTTTGGACACATCTTCTAATTCCATGCTTTTATTTCTTTCTACATTGTAAAACAAAGCTGTATGCATCCAAAGTATGCAATCATCTCCTTTAAACAGTATTGAGATATTGAGATGTTTCTGCTACTTGTGTTCTGTATAGTCTTCATAAACTGTTCTACTCTGAGGTACTGTTAATTGATCTTTGAGACCGGTAACTCTAAATGAACTTCTCCTCTGCAGCAGATGTAAGTTTTGGTCTTGCTTTCCTGGGAAGGACTTTATGAGAGCCAGTTTCATCATGGAGCTTGATGGGTTTTGCAGATGCATTTGACAATACGGTTCTTGCTAGAACGATTCCAGAGCAGCTGACCTTCATTTCTTAAAATTACAACTGCCTGTTGTTGTTACTTAACGACCTAATACCATATGTTTATATACCACTGGTGTGATACTGGTATACCACAGTTATTGTAGACAGAAGTTCTTGAAAATGTTGAATATCATGGATAAATAAATTTTCTTTCTTTCCTGTATATACACTAATGTGTGTGTGTGTGTAAATATATGAAGAGAGAGAGACACGCACATACATTAGTGTATTATATATACATATACACCTATACACGTAACGTATGCCCTCTTTTTGAGAGTTTATCGCTGCAAAAAATTTGAGAACCCCAGCTTTATGGTCTCACGTAGACGTTGGGGTTAAGCGCCGCCCATAACCCGCGCGCTTCTCTTGGTATTTATGGAGAGCGCGTGCTTTCAGACGCAGTGTGTCGGAAATCGCGGCAACATGAAGCGGCTGACTCTCTGTGCGCTTACTGTCACCTTTATCGCCGCGGTGTTCGCCGCAAAATCTCCTTATCAGTCTGTTCTTCAACACAGCAGGATAAGAGGAAGACAGCAGGGGTAAGAAGGTTTTAAAACAGACTTTCTTCCTATTTTGCAGTGTTGCTGTTTTGGGTATCACTGGCACATTGATCAGTTTCATTATTACCATTAAAAAATGGGGGGCGGAGTTAGCCCGTTAAACGTGTTATATTGTTAAGTTAATCAGCAGGTGATTTAGAAGTGCGTTTTTGTTTAAGATAAGATTTGATGCTTGAACACGTCTTTTAAAAAAATATCTCTTTTTTAAAGTGTTTATTAGTATTTTAAAGTGTTTATTAGTATTTATTAATATTCTGATGTTTGTTTATTGCAGCCCCAACGTTTGCGCTATGCAGAAGATTCAAGGAACCAATAAGAAGTACTTTACCAACTGCAAGCAGTGGTACCGACGCAAAATATGCGGCAAACCAACGTGAGTCCGCACGAATCTTACTTTCTGCAAAGAATTTTCATTTTACAGACAATGTGCTGTACACTGTCAAAAATATGATCATGCATATAACTTGATTGCCTTAATCCTGGTCATAGATTAATTTATTTATCCTGGTGAGAATTTCTTAGTTTAGTAAACTGTAGTTTATCTTAAGTCCCCAAGCAGAGGAAAGAAGTCCTCTCTTTGTCTGTGAAAAATCTACCCCATACCTAGCAGTCCTGGAAGAAGCATTGTTGGTCATGAACTTAATAGCAGTGACTCCAGGAAGTTCAGGAATGGCATTAGTAAAAAAAAAATTCCAGAATCTGGCAAAATTCCTATGTGGTATTCACTTTTAGATTAAGTTCCGTATATTGGGTCTGGTTTCTGTTAGGAGAACTCATTATGGTTGTATCAACATACCCAACAGTTTAGTCAACTACATAGCATGAAAGGGCTTGAAATGAGTCTTCATTACCTCATGGGATCATTCAGGGACAACACAACATGGGTTAGGAATTTTCCCTAGGGACTGAATTTAAATGAGCTTGCATATAGGATTTTGTTGCAATATCCATCAACAAGCGACATGTTATGACGGATTTGTGCAATGCTATTGCACTAGAAAGGCAGTCACATTCTTCTTGCATCCATAGGTGCATTTTAAATCTCCCTTTTTATCAAAATGTGGCACGTTTTAAAGTTTAAATCCTTTGCCATAGCTTCTCAGTACTGAGTAGGGGTCTAGTCGATTTTCTCAGTCGTTCCTCAAGGAGCAATAGAGATAAACGTTAACAGACGCCATGTCCTCAAGAGAAGAAAATTCTTGTCCCTGCTTATGTCTGTGGCTTATGTTCATCTAAAGGACCACTGGTTTCAAGTGACTAAAATTTTACATCAGTGGAAGAGTTTTTTTTGTTTGTCTGCTAATGTCTGTTAACATTTATCACTATTATTCTTTTTTTTTTTTTTTTTATAACTGATGTTCTTTTAAAATGCTCCTAGGGATACAAGAGGAATGCAACTGACTTTCTGGTGCAAAAGCATTGCACAACTCTTTCATAAACTTTCGCTTTTATCAAACAAAATAGTGTGATTTTTCTCTATGTATTCTCACTCTGCACATAATGCAACAAAATATTATATGCAAATTAATTTATTATATTTCAAATTAATTAGTATGCATTAATTATAATGGGATTAAGTCATAGTATGTGCATTCACTTGTGCAGTATGTGCATATGTGCAGAAAATGTCCATATCAGCATAGCATTTTTATCTGTGCATGGGAGACATCCACTATGGCATTATACAAAAAGAAGAAGTTGTCACATGTCCAATAAAATATTTTTTTTCTTGCATTGCTCAGCTTGTTATGTAGGTGGACTCAGAGCATAAAAAATCCATAATACATCGCCACTTAAGGGCCATGCTAAAGTGGCAACCTAGCATTGCTGCAGCTTGAACCTCTAAAGTTCTGATCAGTAGATCAGAGTCTTAATCACTGAGATGCCACTGCCTTGTGACAATGCCATATAGTATTGTTAAGCCTTATTGTTGATGTATTGCAATTGTGTGGAGTTTTCCTGAAAGCCATGAGTCAGACTACACAGTAGGACTGTTCCCCTTTCTAAAAAAATTCTTAAAAATCATTACTGAAAAAGTAGAGAAGTTTATGACCACTCATGTTTGTTTACTAATGGTGTAGAGGTGAGAAGTCTGGAGGAATTGTACTACACTAAAGCATTCCCCAAAGCCACTGTTCAGGCCAAACCTCAAGCACACGTTAAAATCCAAAATAAATATTTAGCAATAACCACTCTGGTGTTTTTCTCAAGTCTTTAATCAATAATCGTTTAAAAGGTTCCTGGGGAAATTATACCTCCATCACTCTTTATATTAAAAAGCATGGTAACTGTATTGGAGATTATGTTACAAGTAAGTATGCACACATTCTTTACAAACCTGGCAAGAATTTTCTAATATCATGCTGCCAGGTGGAGCCCCCAGAGATACTTATGGACTGCAGTGGTGTCATCTTAGCAGTGAGCTGTGATATAATACAGGCTATTTTACCTCAGACAATGGAGCCAATTCTATTAAAGTAGTGTGTTAATATAAAATAAAGTGTTAATTGATCAAATTATGACTGATTAGCATTTTAAAAAGTACTAGAATTATTGTTAAAATAACAAATGTTCTTATGTTCTCTTATAAATAACATACAGTAAGAGTAATGCTTAAAAGTTTAGCTAAAAAAAGTAAAGTTAAACAATATGTCTATATGTTTTTCCCTTGCATATGACTTCTTTAAGAAAGTAAAATAAAAGTATTTCTATCACATTGTTAGTATTATAATACAGATATAGAAGTTTGATTTGCCATCACTTCAGATAGATGTTTTAATGGACATGTTTTAGAAGACTGCCTTCCATATGCTTTTTTTTTAGTGATTTGTGTTAAATGATTCACAGAAAGTGAACATAAATTAATGTTTACAGAAAACTTGAAGGAATAGGAAGTAATGTACAAAAGTGGAGTTATGAGATTTACTTATGCCAGTTATGGTTATACATCATGTATGTTATACATCATGTATGTGTGTGAGTTGTAGATTTTTTACTGTAAACCTTAACCAGTACCAGTAGCTGGCATATTAGGGAAAACTGTGCATTGTTCTGAATGTACTGCATAGACCTTTTTTTGTCCTTTTTGGTCTGCCCATTTCTAAATTGCTTACCTTTTTAGGATATGTAGCTATCTACTGAAATACTGATGGTGAGTTCAGCTTGAAGGACTTGATGCCCATAATGGCTTCCATGTGTCTCCTTTTCCATGCAGCTTTGAATCTTTGTGAGGCTGAATTGTTCACAATGTTGATTGCCATTCTGTGGCCTCCACTATGCCATGGGGACTGAGTCAGGCTGAAAGTGTAGCGCCAGACTCCACAGAAGCTCTCTTTGATTGACGTCCAGTTTAATGTTCCCACAGGGGGGGGGGGAGGTGTTATTGGTTACTGGCCTGAACATTCCACAGGCATGTATATGAGGATCGAAGAGAAAACACATGTGCAGAGTGTTAGATTCGCAGACATATATATACACATATATACACAAACTTTTATCACCACAATGCATCATTCTTGAAGCCTAGCCGAGGGTTTTAAAACTAAGAGTAAAATCAGTGCAAGACAAAAGAAGACTTGTTTTAGTCATCTTTTCCTTTCTAAACAGTGTCTCTTTCATAGAATATTCTCATGAACGCCAAAGAGGAAGGGAGAGTTGGTGTGTGTGTTCAGATATCTTTAGGAAATGACTGCTTGCACTGACTCCGGGCAAGAGCTCTAATGTACCCCAAACACACACAAATCATTCATGACTAACCCCTCATCCTGTGTGAGTGTGTGTGTGTGTGTGTGTGTGTGTGTGTGTGTGTGTGTGTGTGTGTGTGTGTGTGTGTCTCTGTCGAGTCAGGCTGTGAAAGGACACAACCTGACTTGTGAAAACAAAATTTAAGTTATCAGCTTGAACCTGATTTCTCTTTTGGGGTGTAGAAGCTTGTGGTTGTTTGCATTTCGATGAAACAATCTTTTTCTTTGTGAGTCTGGATGTTTGCAGGTTAGTTGAGGAGAGACTAGAAGGTTTCTAAGAGACGTGAAACCCATCACAGTTGTTTCTTATCAGAGTATTACTGGAAACTGGAATTGCTAAATCCGGTGCATACCTATGACACATTTAGTCTGGCTTTGTGTCATTAACGTGTGATTTAAATTTGTTAAATTCATTTAAATTAGTTAAATTTGACATTTAATTTTTTTAAATTCCACAGACAGTGAAATTTGGTTTCAAATACTTGGAATATGTTTATCACACATTTGAACTTTAGGGATTTTTCCCAAAATTTATTCTGGCCCTTGCTGGTCTATTATTCACTGTGTCGTTTAAAACCCAATCACCTGAGCTTCAAGATCTAAATAGCCATACCAATCATATTTCCTAAACTGTATTAGGTCCTAATAGGACCCAGGCCGTGAAGCTTTATTTCTAAACTGAAGAAATGAAAGGGACCTAATACAGTACAGTATATGAAAAATTTTTAGTATGGCTGTTTAAATCATGAGCTTCAGGATCTAAATAACCGTATCAATAATTTTTCAAATACTGTATTAGGTCCCGAGGGGCATGGTGGAGCTCTATGGTATGAGCTCTAGACATAGAATTACAGGGTTACACTTAACAGATTTTCAAACAGCATGAAAATGTCTTTTAAAAGGCCCAGGTTGAGAAGGTCATGAATCAGTTGATGTATTACAATTTTCAGAGAAATTTGTGTATTAGGTCAATTGTGAACTCGGTCCTCTCTACATTTTGACCTGTACAGATTAATCCATTTTGGATCCCTTGGCCAAAACTTCAGCAGAGCGCCTTCCACATCTTGCTATGCATGAACCAATGTACTTCTCCCTGACCACCCTGCCCCACCATTCAACATTTGCAAAATGAAACACAATCATACATTAGCCATGCATTGTGTGCATTTGGGCATTTTTTGTGTCTTTGTGCTTGTTGTAAGGCCATTTTATTTGAAGCCTTTTTTTCACCATGCAAGTTCTTCAAAGTTTAAGCTCCAAGTATACAGAAATTACATATACTCAATCATATTTAGTATGGAGTTCATTTTAAAACTGCTGCAATCAGAAAAATGAATGTTATGTGGATTCTTAAATTTCTTTCAGGGTCAATAAAGTATCTATCTTCCTTTCTATCCATCCCTTAGTTCATCCATCCATGCATTTCTATGTTTGTTACGGTTCTCATACTAGTCTGTCACTTTAGCTTGATAATTTTAACCCCTTTCAGTTAAATTTCCATGTGTGAGAGAGGTCATGCAGTGTCATCCTGAGTATTCACCCAAGGAATTTTCTTTGCTGTAACAGTTTCTAATGTTGGTCAAAAGACATTAAAAAAACGAGAGAGCGCTGTCATTTATTCAGGCTTATTTTAAAAAGGTGGTAAATAATTACAGCCTGTTTCCAAGGGAATAGTCTCATTTGTTTTGAAAACCATGCCATTTCAGGAACTGATCATTTAGCAACAAAAAAAAAACACACAAAATGACTCAACTGGACTTGGCTCTAAATCTGATGACAAGGCATATACTAAATATAGTAAAGATTTCCTATGTACATTAGCCTGTTGCAATTTTCACAACTCTTCTGGTAGAAGACTTTTTGTGGTATTTGAAAATTTAATATATTCTGTGCTTTAACTATCCAGCCATGCTGTTTATTTATCTGAAGTCCATGGCTACCATCATTGTTTATGCTGGCAGAAAACAAATAAGAGTTGTGTTACCATCTGTTATGATAATCGGTTCAGTCTGCTTTCTACTTTTAAAAGTACGCTATTCCTTAATCTCAGGATTTACCTCTTTACCTAACTAAAGTTTTGAGCTGTTCCATGCTTGGAATTAGTTAATGAAGTATCTATATTATTTGAAATGATTTGAAATACAGAATTTATGATATTATTATAATAACAATGCAAATGCAGTGAGATATTATTGCTTTTAAGAAAATAGATCGTAAGAACACCTTGACCTAGAAAGTCTTTGAAATTGAAACTTGCAAGGAACACCATTCCCAAAAGAGATCCTCTAACTCTAGTGGAGCTTTTGATAACAGTGGTCCATAAAGTTTTCTAACATGTGACACCAAAATTTTCCGTACTGTAGGTGTTCGGTTGGGCTGAGATCTTGTGACTGTGAATAATACCATATTTTTTATGTCATCTAGTGAGCCCTGACGCTCAATGTATATGTGGAATAATCTTTTAATATAGAAATATTTCATAATAAGATAAAAGGTGCTCGGTCAATATAAGTTTGCAAACAACACTTTGCAGTATTCTTCAGTCAAATGGGACCCAAAACCTACAAGTAAAAATGCTCCACCACATAACAGAGCTACTTTTTTTCCTTGGGCTTTTTCCGTTTCTCGGAATCGACACATTGCATCTTTTGATCTGCAAGTTTTTGGAACAAGTTTTACACCAGATGCCCTTCCTGCCACATCCCACCCGTTTCTCCAGGCTTGGGACTGGCATTGAGAACTGAATATCTAGTGGCTGGGTATTGTATATGGGCATAGTGGCAACAAGTGGGAACAAAGTGGCGGTGGGGCTCGGACCTTTGACCCTCCCCTCAGCGACCCAGAACCTCAAGAAAGTGGGCCACCACTGCACGGCCACTATTTATCATTATTATTGTTATTAGTTTTAATTTTTTTAATTAAAGAAAATTTTAATATTTAAACTCATTTTTGATAATAAAGTTAAATGTGCCCTGTAGGTACATCAAATGTATGTGCGATTTCATGAAAGATTTTAACATACTTTTTTTTTTTTATTTGATGTATTTTAATCAGGTTTGATTTATGGTTTTATTTATAATTTAAATCTAGCTTGATTTAACACAGTTTAAATTAATTCCAGGGTAATAATAATATATGTTTAACAATAGATATAGATACATAGATAGATTGATAGATAAAACAAGACAACTTAATGTTCCTCAAAATTTGCGAACCTTGTGTTTGTATCTTAGCTTAGCAGTTTCTAAGGAAGTCTCTATTTGTACTGGCAGGAGTTATTAATTCTGTACGCATCTCTAAACTCATTCTCTGGAGGTTCCGCCGACTGGCGATGTGTCACTGGATTTTTCCTAAACAAATTGCATTTGAGGGCCTTCCAGGGCCAAATGAAGCCTCAGAGGGCATTTATTGGAAACGCGTCTAGATGGAAACAATGTGGAATAGTCCAGTCTGCCTAGTGTGTGTATGTGTGTGTATATATACACTGAAGTGTGAACAATTGAAGCTGGTATGGCACTAGGATTTATAAGAATAATAAACAAGAAAAAAAATTCAGATAATACAATAATATATTACTTTTCTGTATCCTAACAGAAATATTTGTTTGGTTGGATTTGTTTTAATTCACTTTTTTACTCTATATGTTGAACTGAAAAATATTGTATGTAATCTAAATACTTATGTTCAATATAATTACTGATGCTATTTATTTTGTAATAAACATTAAAAAAGAAAGTCTACTTTTATTGTATTTTTGCCATGTTCCTTCATGAATCCACATTAAAGCAAGTACCTATAACTGCTAGTGAATTATACCATACATGGGGTTATTGATGCAGTGTAAAATTTAATAAGATTACCCTCTTGATCTTTTCCCTTACAGTGTGGTTACCTATGAATGTTGCCCTGGTTATGAAAAGGTGCTGGGAGAGAAAGGCTGTCCTGCAGGTTTGAACTTTTTGTTGTATAATTTTCCTCAATGCTTTTTTAAAATTGGGTGGATTTTTTTCTCTCCAAGTACTTTACTAACTGAGATTATTCATAGGAGCATGATCTATAATGTTCTTGGTTTCTACCAGCTCTTCCTTTGGTGAATATATACAACACCCTGGGGGTGGTTGGAGCCACAACTACTAAGATGTACTCTGAAAGAGCCAAACTGAGGGAGGAAATTGAGGGACCTGGCAGTTTTACATTCTTTGCCCCAAGTAACGAAGCCTGGGCTGCTCTTCCTGTTGTGAGTTCACTACAGTACACATTTTACTGTTTTTAAAACAACTGTATACCCCAACTTGAGCTTACTTCAACCACATAATTTACACATTACACATCTCAATTAATGCGCTTATTAAGGTCTTTTGGAAGAAGTGAACATGTCACTGTTGCTTTTAGGAAATTCTGGATGCCTTGGTGAGCAATGTGAACATTGAGCTCCTCAATGCTTTACATTACCACATGATTAATAAACGCTTGACTTCAGATGATCTCAAGCATGGGTCCTCCTTCTCCTCAATGTACCAGGATTTTGATGTTCATATCCAGCATTATTCCAATGGTGTAAGTGATTTCTTACAGCTATGACAGCTATGATTAAACCACAGAAAGCCTGAACGTTCATGTTTATAGTAATGCCTCCAGTGCTATGCAGTTTACTTTATCGCCTCTTTGCCCAAGCTACTTAACATTGCACTGTGGAGTTTGTCTGTGCCAAGCTACTTAGCCTTAAACTATTTTTATACTCATGAACATTTTGAATGTTGTGTGTTTTGTGTGTGTGTGTACCATTTAACATAATTGTAATTTGTTTTTTACTAACTATTCAGAACTAACTTTAGAAGAGATGATCAGATATCATATGTTATACCTACTGATATTACTATGAAAATTCTTTCTCTAGATTGTGACTGTTAACTGTGCAAGGTTGGTGAAGACTGACCAGCATGCCACTAATGGAATAGTACACGTTGTCGACCGAGTTATCACAGCTATCACCAACAATATCCAGTCTTTTCTTGACACTGATGATGATCTCACAAAACTCCAGGTATGGGTCTCATATTTTAAGTTTTCTATTGTATTCATGCACAGAATTCATTTATCTTTTATTTTAGAAAGCCGTTGATGATGCTGGTCTTAACTCATTGATGGAGAATGAAGGATCCTATACATTATTTGCGCCAACGAATGAAGCGTTTGAGAAGATTCCTAAAGAAATGCTCGACAGAATCATAAATGATCCAGTTGCACTTAAAGGTAAGTCTAAATATCATCTGAACGGTTTGACCGCAGAATGAAATATCTCCCTTTCACCAGTTTAGAGGGGAAAATGTTTTATGTAATACCTAGAGGTGAAACTCAAAAAAGTTTTACAAGTACATATACATGCTTATACCTTTTAGAGGTCTGATACTGTTCTCTGTACGATCCTTGTTTTATTGATTGCATGTAATATTCTAATTTTCTGAGATTGTGGATTTGGGGTTTTTATGAGCTGTAAGCCATACTCATCTCAGTTATGAGTCACGGCTTGAACTATCTTGCTTTGCATGTAATGAGTCTATCTTATATATTAGTTTCACCTTTTAAGTTGCATTACAGAAATAAATGAACTTTTGCATGATATTCAAATTTTTCATCTGTATAACAGCAGATCACTATGACAATATACAGTTGCTGTAGGTTTCATTTATTATACATTATGTTTCCTATGTATTTGTGGATGTAGATAAGATTAATTAGACTAAGTAAGTTCTTATGCTCAGTGTAAACTTGAGGGTATCTCTCGCTCTCCTGCCTGGATGTTCTCTCGGGAAATAGCTGTAGTGATAATTCTTGTGGTGAACTTCATTGCCCTCTGGTCTGTCGTGTCTTAGTTGGTAACCTGAGATCCTCCACATAAATAGAGAGCAACTTGACTGTTTGGGCGGTCTTTAAGAATGTCCCCTGCTTTGTTGTAGCAGTGGAAGGTGAGTAGAGTGTCTGTAATTGGAAGGTGAGATCCTAGGAGTCTCTGGGCAGTCCACATAATTCTCTTTAGCAGCTTTTTATTTAGGTATTTTTATTTTTGCACACCACCACAATGAATTTGAAATAAAGCAATCAAACGGTATTAAAGTAGAGATCTACAGCTTTAGGGTTGTCAAGGGCAATTAAATACATTTATAGTGCATTAACTGCTTAGGAATTGCTACCAATTTTTACAGAGCTTCTCCATGTTCATAGGTTCACAAGTTTTATGTAACGAGCCTGAAGCAGGATGCAAATGCAGTGAAAATATTTACTGCAGAATATTAAGGCAAACAATCTAAAACGGCATAAGAATCTTGGTCAAAGAACAGGAGGACGGTCAAAATATTATTAGAGCAGAAGTAGGGGCAAAGTCCAAGACTTTATAGCAAAAGAGTCAACACGCCAGAATGATAAACCGACAGAAACCAATTTATTAAAGAATGATTTTTAGGAACGGTGGTGTAGTGGTAAGTACTGCCGCCTTGCACCTCCAGAGTTTGATTTCCGTCTCTGTGTGCATGGAGTTTGCATGTTCTCCGAGTGCTTAGTGGGGTTCCTCCGGGTACTCCTGTTTCCCCCCACAGTCCAAAGACATTCAGTTTAGGTTAATTAGCGTTCCCAAATTGGATATTGTGAGTGTGTGTATATGTGTGTGCCATGCGATGTATTGGCACCCTGTCCAGGGTGTCCCCCGCTTCGTGCCCTAAGTCTCATGGGATAGGCTGCAGACCCCTGTGACCCTGCATACAGGATTACACGTTATAGAAAATGAGTGAGTGAGAGTGATCTTTGGGACTGAGTGTCCACACTGTTATTTTAAACTTATCAGATTGAATTTGGCTCTACTGGTAGCCCAAATCTGACACATTGTTGATTTATATGCTGTGGTTGGTGTGGTAATGATGCTAGATGCTCACATGCAGCATGGTATTTCATCATAGATCACCCTGCTTCTGTACTTTCCATTTATCTTTGCTTGTACTGTATGACGAACTTTTACCTACTTGGTGGTAAAAGTGCCAAAAGTGAAGAAAAGGCCCTCCACCTTCTAAATCATATCAACTTTCTACAAAATGATAGTTCTATTCCCATCTTCATTTCTTCCATTGTCTCCCTGCTCATTTTTAAACCATGGATCCAATATGTACAATACCACGTGATCGTATGGACTTCCATATCGGGTTGTGAATGATGGACAGTTTATAATCTGATTCAAGTGGGTAGAGCGGCCAAACTGAGCCACATTTTTAATAATCTGATTTGAATCTGATTTCAAACCACGTCTGGATTCAGATTGGTTTCGCAAAAATCTGATTTAATAGAGTTTTTGTTTGTTTTTTTACTATTCTGTTGCAGTCTGATTCTAAACTGAATCTAAATATGAATATGGGCTGACAGTCTGAACAAGGCCTTAAGTTACATGTGTGGAGTGTGTTTGAATAGGAGGTGATTGATTATGAACAGGTGTGTATAAATAGAATTCCAGGGATTGAGATTTTCCTGGTGGAGAGTTTTGTTCAGTAATTTGCAATACCAATGTATGTAGTTTGCCATTAATTCTTGGAATTGCAGTGCTGATACAACTGCTACAGGGTGTGAGTCAGGTAGTGATGGGACAAAAGGTAATTGGAAAAAGCAACCTAATCTCAAGTATTAGGATTATTTTTAATAATTGGATTAAAACAACTTTGCAGTCTAAGATATCATTAAATGTGGAACTCATGGAAATTTTACTTTTACTTTCTTGAGATGCTTTGACAAGCCTTTACTCATTTGCTATTTGTTTGTGGGTTTTTATGCCTTCAGTTTTGTCTTTGGTAAGTGAAACGAATACTCAGCTGGGTTGAATCTCAGCAGCAAGTGTAAATTTACAGTAAACTTCATGCCATACCCCAGCCTCCAGCATGTTACATGAGGATGTTGTATGCATTGGAACATGAGCCCTTTCTCATATTCTATAGTTCTAATAATTTTTGCACAAGTTAATCTTGTGTCAGAGCCAGGCAGGTTTCTTTCTTTGTTTGTTTTGTTTTAATAGCAAACTCTAACCTGGACTTTCTATTATTAAGTGTTACTAGTGGTTTGCATCGTGAAGAAAAGGTGTCTCTTGATTGTAAACTTTAATAATAATGCACCTACCTGCTTCACTGTATTCTTGATGTGAGTAGAATTTACATGGGGGTGGGTTCTACTCCAAAGAAAGAGTTCGGTCGTCATCCATTTTCTTCCATTCCTTTTGATATTGCTCCTTTGGCCCCTTCTAAAAGTTTGATACGAAAAAACAGCTACGAAATGCAGATTCAATACCTGCAATCAATGCCGATCTTTTACATCCATAATGTGTCATAACTAGGAAACAAGCCATGACTGTCCATCTTCTCGGATGTCCATCCATGCTTCTCAGTGAGCTGTCTGAATACTTTTGAGCCTGTGAAAATTTATGGATTTATATATAAAATAACTGTAATTAGTAAACAGTTACTGCAATATTTTTTAAACTTGAATTAGAGCTAAAAGGATGCACTTCAATTACAGATTGATTGTTATATTTCAAATCCACTGTGGTATACAAGGACAGAAATAAACACACACAAAAAAAAATAAAAAAATAAAAGTACACACAGTTATGGACCTTAGTGTAAGCGATAATGACAAATAAACTGTGTGATAAAAGGTAAATAATTAAATTTGTTGTTCTTTCAATACATTGATTTCAGGAACTATAAACATACGATTTGTCTTTCTTTTCTCGAAATTAATTATCTATTCACATTTAAACCCTAAACAACTGAATTTATATACACTGTTATGTTCCAGAATTGCTGAATTACCACATCCTGAAGAGCATGCACTGCGCCGAGTCCATTGTGGCAGGGACTCCACTGGAAACGCTTCAGGGCACAGTGCTGGAGGTGGGCTGTGATGGTGACGCGATGACCCTCAATGGCAAAAGCATTGTCACATCCACAGACAAGCTGGGCACCAACGGAGTTGTCCATTATATCAATGAGCTTCTCATCCCAGACTCAGGTGCAGTACCAACACAAGTGGTCATATTCATTCTCATCTTCACAGTATCATGTTACATTAACATTTTATTTTGTATTATAGTAAAGACCCTGAAGGAACTTGCTGAAAGTGTTCCCCAAGTTTCCACGGCTACTAAGCTTTTCACAGACGCTGGTCTAAATCCTCAGCTTACAGGCTCAGAAGCATTTACCTTGATGGCACCTCAAAATGATGCTTTTAAAGGTGGGGTTGCAGGCATTTCCTTTATTAATTACATTTAATAAATGTTTTCAGCCTAACTAAATTCACATTTATGATGCTTGTGAACAGGTACTTTTTCAATGACACCTGAGATGAGAAAACTGATGAGGAAGCATGTTCTGAAGGGGAAACTCTCCTCCAAGAGCCTGTACCATGGACAGGAGCTGGAAACCCTTGATGGAACTAAGCTTAGAGTATTTGTGTATAGAAATGTAAGTTATCTTAATGCTGTTTCAAGAAAACAGAGAGTAAAACATGTTGCTTACCATGATAAGTGTTAAAATGGAATAGAAATGTTTATAATTTATGAACTGTTAGAATAGTGCTGGAATGTTTTCTTTTCTGGGCACATTCAAATTCGTCATCCCTCTTTCAATCTGACCCATTACATAAGCATTATGGAATTCATGAGACATTGTTTTGTCTCTATGAGTTTGTACAGATCGTTTGATCATTTATCATCATCATGACTATACAGTATTTCCCATAATTTTAAGGATAAGATGAAAGTCCAGACAACCCAATAATTGTCACATTGGTTTCAAGTCTTTAATTTCCACTTATGTTCTTGGTACTGGTGATGCATCTCCAGCTTTTAAAGTCTCTCATTACTTCTGCGTAATGGAGTTTACAGATCACCGGAAACCTCTCCTTTGGATCACCCTAACGTTTTCCACAGCTGACTTACACACCATAAGTCATCCAAGAACCACAAAATCAACATCCCATGTGGATAATGCAAACCACCATCAAACTTCTGCCGCTCTTTCCTTTGCAGAACCTTTGCATCGAGAATGCCTGTATTGCTGCCCATGACAAAAATGGCCGCCACGGCACTATGTTTATCGTGGATAATGTTCTGGCTCCCCCCATGGGCACTGTCATGGATGTTCTCAAGGCAGACAATCGTTTCAGGTAAGCAGCAGATCACAGCAAAAGCCTAAATCATGCCTAACTGTTCCTGAGGAGGCAATAATCACAGACACAAAGCCCATTATCTCATGGATTTGTAGGACTAGTTGTGTTTTCAGTACAACTCTTTGAAGCTCCAAACCGCCATAAATTCCCAAGCAGGAAAAATCCCCTGAAAAGGGGTGTAATGGTGTTAGCAGAGTTGCAGGGATGAAAGAGTCTATACAGCTGTTTCCTTTCCACACGCAGCACATCCATTCTGTCAGTGTCAGTCCACTCAATGCTTTATGACTTATAGCATTATAAACTATCTAAATTTGACATCCAATTTTTACACTGCATCTAGAAAAACTTTCTATGTCTATATTTTCAGATCCACAAGGTCTGCATGTAAATTTTTTAAGTAAGATTTTAAAAAATACTAGATAATTAAAGAGTATTTTAATGTTTCTCAATACAGTGAAATATTATACAATTATACACTATGTCTCCAACTTCTCTGGAGAGGGAGCACATATGGGTGTGGTAGTCAAGTGCCGACAAAACTTTGGCTGTACTGTGTAGAACATTTGGAGCTTTTTTCTTTTTTTTTGTATGACAACCAAAAGTAATTTCCAAACAAAAAAAATATTGAGAATTCCAAATGAGACAGAAAGGTGGCTTAGTGGTTAGCATTGTTGCTTCTCACCTTCAGGGTTAAGCAGTTCAAATTTCACCTCTTGTTTTGTGACTTTTCCAAATTTCACATTGTGTATAATTTGGTGTGTGATTGTGCCATACAATGGGTTGTCACCCCATGAAGGGTGTAACCTTCCTTGTACTTTAAGTCCCCTTGTAAAATAGTTCGTTGGGATAGGCTCCAGGTTCTCTGAGACAATATGCAGGATGAGTGGTATAGACAATAGATAGATATATGGTTAGAATTCAGCAGGAGTAGAAAATATACCTAATGATGTTTATGAAATTAGATCTTTCTTTTTTTTTAACAAAATCTCAGCCTTTGTTTCAAAATGATCACTAAGTTACAATTTCTAGGACATGGTGTATTTGTGTGTATTTCAGAAATGTGATCAACTTGGATTCTAAATGATTGATGATTATCCTGTGTACTATCTTATAGCACCTTAGTTGGAAACATACAGAGAGCAGGAATAACTGAGCTGCTGAACAAGAAAGGCACCTACACCATCTTTGCCCCCACCATTCATGCTTTCCAGGCCATGCCCACAGCTGAACTCAACAAAATTACAAGTATTGTGTTTCCCTTTATACTACTGGCTTATATATTTAAAGCACACAATCAGTCATTCAATTCATTTCCTTGAAAGTTCTTTTACATGACCGTTCGTTCTCAGATTACTCATAGCTTTGTGTAATGGTCTATGTAGGAGATCCAAGAGAGCTTGCCAATCTTCTGAAGTACCACATAGGCGAGGAGTTTCTTGTCAGTGGTGGAGTGACCTCTCATACCAGAATGAAGCCTATGTCAGGAGAGAAGCTTGAACTAGGCTTGGTGAGAACATAACAACTCACACACAAAAAAATTATATTGCACGCTTTTGTATACCTTGATTTAATTTCGTAATTGTTTTGTTTATAGTCAATTAATGTATACTATAGGTCGAAAAATTTACGAAACATTGTTTCTTTTCTAGAGGAACTCCACTATGTATGTCAACAGGGTGCCAGTTGTTGATGCTGACATTATGGCTACTAATGGAGTTGTACATGCCATTAATTCAATCATAAAGCCTCTCCGTAAGATCCTGCAATTACAAACTTAATTACAAACTTATTTAAACCTCATGCAAAGTTCAAGCATTTCTTACATTTTATGGATCTTTTTTTTTTTTTTTTTAGCTCCTAAGACTGTGAGTGACCAAGCAGGGGAAACTTTATTGAAGCGTACCTCTGCAGTGAGGGTGAGTTATATGTTTGGCTAAATGCTTAAGAAAGGTAGTTAAAATTAATTTTATATTAGCAAACTGTAACGTTTTTTTTTTTTTTTCCACACAGGCTGGTCCACAAATTCAAAAAAATGGTAAATATTCTTCAACTGTTATTAAAGAATAAAATTAATTAATTTGATAGATTTCATTTCTAAAGCTGATTTGCAAATGACTTCCAATATTATTATATTTCAGAGGATCTTTTCAGGAAGATCGTGAACAGCCGCTCCAGCAGAACGATGACCAAAGTCCAATAAACTCATTGGTTTTAAGTTAATCCCAACCTCCACTGCTTTTGAAAAACTCACATGCACAATTGGTAATCTTTCTGTAAGCAGTGAGGAGGTAACCAAATCCAACAACCCAGGGAAAATGAATGGGTTAAAAATCTATGCATTTCTGAATTCTGTGTGAATACCAAAGACCATGTTGATGGTGATTAGTTACATATTTGTTTAATTGACTTTTATCTCAATTTATGACAAATTTAGTGATCTAGTGCCAATTTTGAGAAATGCTGTTTTATTTGTTTTCTACTCTTGTTTGTGTTGTTTTATTTTTTTATTTTATATACAGTACATGTAGCATGTTTGCATGGTATAAGTTGGAACAAAAAAATGCTATTCAGGCACAAGCAGTGCAGGTCAGGTTTACTTTCTTTATGGTGCAAAAGCTGTTCCTACGCAAAAAAAAGATACAGTTCATTTAGAATTTACTGTACACGTGTTTGATAAAAAAAATTTTAAAAAGCCATTTCTATACACTCACTCAGCAGCCTCCGCAGCCAAAAATCTTAGAGACAAAGCCCCTCCAGAAGTCCAAGCTAGCCATGGTGAAAGAAAAAAAAAGCATTCAAAAAATTCTCATTAAAATCTTTGTATGCTTTCATGCCATCAAAAGCAATATGTGTTTGTGCATATTGTTAAATTCAGATTTTTGTTTTTTCAAGAGCCTGGGAAAAAAAATATTCTTCAGCCGAGTGACTCACTGTGGTGAGCGTTTTGTCTGTTTAATATTAGTAGAGCTGTTTCATTGTGGAGGAACGAACGCTTTCTGGTGATGACATCTGCCAAATTTAATAGGAATAGATACTACACGCTGTACTGTACGATTGTTGTGTGGAACCAAAGGACAGTTTTTACAAATTCACAATAAAATTAACATTTTTAACCAGTGTTTTGACTTAGATGATTACTTAATTATACCAGTGCTTGTAAGTGCTTTCCGTTGTACTGAAGTGGTTATATAAAAATCATCATCCTTGCAGCTGGATTGAACAGAAGCCCTCGAAAATATCTGACTTCCATGGAAAGCATTGTTCATAACAGACACTATGTAATGGAAAAAAAGGTGGGTCCAGAAATTGCTTACAAATGAACAAAGTGTAATTAAAGTAGGTTAACAGGATGCAGACACCCAGGCTTAAAAGTTCCATTAAGGAACATTCATGGGATTTTGAACTAGCTTCATATCTTTTCTCTGATTCATTCTGGAATTTAGTGTGCCATAGTAGCCCAAGGGAGGGTATATCTAATGGCATCAGGAAATAAAACGTGTGCACAGTAGCTCTCCCTCAGCTGGCAGTCTTTCTTTCAGCAGGCTTTTAGTCTCAAAACCAGACGGCTGGCTGTTTTGAGCTGGAAGAGAGCAGTGGACTAGTGAGAGCGTGCCAGACACACTTGCTGAAAGGTCACTGTTAAGAGATGAGCATGAGGATAGACCATCTCATGTGCTCGGCCTGCTTTCATCTTAAGGAGTGCTCTTACAGCATACTATTAAAGTCTTTCATACTCTATTTAATGTCATTCAAGAGAATTTGCTTTGATTGAGTCCATGTTGTTTGTGAAATGTTCCATTATACAATACAGTGGTAGGAGATGATTTGTGGACAATCTGAACTAAATTAGGAAATATATAAAAAGATACAGTTAACTTCACATTAAACATTCAACTAAAACCTTTTAGTCATCAGGTGTCGGAACATAAATGGTTCCTCACTCTTGCACACTAGTCTACTTATGTTTGCATGTTTTGGCCTGACCCTTGATTAAATATGATCAATTATGGAATCTAGCTAAATGGCTGAAGTTATCTATAATATAAAACATATGTGGAATAGTTAAAACCTACAGTATGTATTTGCCATATGTCAAAGCCCACATCGCTGCTGCAGGGGGATATACAGTAGGAGCAAAAGGTCACAGGAAGCATTTGTTAAACAGTGGGAACACAGCAGTAACTACAAAAAGCTATCCTTATAAATACAAAGCTCAAAATTCATCTCATGTAAGTCATACGTTTACTCTGAAGTGCCTTTCTCTGAAATCTCTTTTCAGTATTGTTTAGCTGTATATCATAGCCAGCTCTAGCCAGTTGTCTAGAAAATACAAGTTTACACTAAGCATGACTGGGCTGTGTTTAGTTTTCCTGGAAGTAAACTGTGACATAATGAAGGTGATAAACGAATACTGTCAAGCATCAAAGAGTAATCCTCTCCTTTGTGCTCACAGTCTAGGCAGCCCTGTTACAGACAGAGGCAGATGTTTTGGTATAGGGCCCGAGAACCTCTCTAGCATGCATGACCTATGCTACAGCTGTTGCCCTCTGCCCCAGCCTTTTACTGTGTGGGTTTCACCTACAATGGCTCCCTTATATTACACACAGAACACCCAGTGAGAATATACTCTTGAACCAGATCACCCATGTTTCCAACCCTGACACTTTCTGACCACTACCACATTCTGCTTGAGTGGAAAATAAGTAGCGTTATAAAAGCAGCTTTTGAAATGAGTAGATTTTTTTATTTAATTGTATAACTTGATAGAACTATATATATGTGCATGTTTTTTTCTCGCATTGCCTTCTCACCATTGCTTTTTTTTTTCTTTAAAGGAATCACAAATCATAATTTGTCAGAATTAGGGCATATGCCCTAATTTGATTTGTGATTCCTTAAAGAAAAAAAGAAGAAAAAAAACAGATACAAAGTTCTGAAAAATTCTTAGTGCTGAGGTAGCGTGTGTGAACTGAACAAGGGTTACAGTTAAATGATGTACAGACAGACGTCTCCCCCTGCTGGTCACATTTATAATATCATAACAATTAATTGTCTCTCATTCAAACTTTAGTGTCGGTATATTAACGGGGATGTAATTGTGTTCTCTGGGGCGACCCTTGATATTTTGCAATGTAGTACTTTTAAAAAGAGCATTTTATACTGTAAGCTTTAAGTCATTAATCATTTACAGCAACGTTGTGTAAACCTTCCAAACTATCACATTGTGACAAATTGTGACTAATAAACCGGATTCTTGTACAGGTCTGGAAAGTGTGTAAAATATGGAATGTTTGAGGCATGAGCCTCTTATTTTCTGCATACAGCCCCCCAACCTTTCTAGGTACATCAATACATTGATATAGTTTTAAAATATATTACAAGAAAAACACGTTGTGTGTGAGAGCCTGTGTGTGAGTGCGTGTGTGTGTGTGTGTGTGAGAGAGAGAGTCCATAGATTAATAGATTTCAAAATTGAACTCTAGTCTGACACCACAGCAGTCAGATAACAACAGATATCAAGAGTCAATACTTATCATTGCCTCCAAATTCTGGCTAAATATAAATAAATAACTCAATGAAAGTGAACAGCGAGTTCGTGTGTGTGTGTGTGTGAGAGTGAGTGAGAGAGAGAGAGCAGTCCGGAACTCCTCGCCATTGGTTGTCTGCTTGTTGAGTTTTCAAAGCCAGACAGAGTGGAGCCAAAGCCCGTGACGTCACACAGCTGCAGAACACCTCACACAGTCAATTGGAAAGAGTGCAGCAGAAAATGTGTTCTTCCGCCAGACTGCTCTCGACTATACTATTGTTGTACCTACATGCAGCGTGGACTGTCAATCTAACACAATTATTTTAAAGGATTTACCCAATAAAAATTACTCTAAATAAACACCTTACACAGCAAGACGACGTTTTATCTTATTGTTATTAAGCCAAGTGAACCATGGCAACCATTAACTGTATTAAACATTTAACTATTCCCATTACTTGCTTTATATTCACTGCATTTTAACAGGGAATGATAATACAAATGGATCACCAAGCACAGATCCCTGAAGTCCTGAAAAATCTTGCACCCAATCAGAGCTCAAAACACATACACAGAGCTCAATAAACTCACTTTTAAACCAAGAGTATTTATGCACATTGAAAACTTTATTTTAAACAGCCTCACTAATGCACATCACTACTAGTGAGGCAAATAATCTACTTTTATATATACATTCTAATGCAAGTGCGATACAAGAAATGCTGTAAATCCTAAAAAATAATTAGATGAAACATTTTGTTACATAAAAACATACTATAAAGTATGAAAAATGTGATAAAGATGCTTCTTAGCTTCTTAAATTGTGCCTTAACTAGCCAGCCACCCCCCAAAAAAATTCCCAACAGTGTGTGACTGATGGTAATTCTAGTTAGTAACTTCCAGTGTAAGGATAATATTTCCAGGGTAAGGATAATATTTAATGACGGAAACCTCAAAGAAAGGTGGCATGGTGGTGTAGTGGTTTGGGTCTGGGTTCGATTCCTGTCCCAGGTCTGTGTGCATGGAGCTTGCATTCCCCCGTGGGTTTCCTCCGGGTCCTCTGGTTTCCACCCACAGTCCAAAGACCTGCAGATTAGGCTAATTGGCATTCCCAAATTGCCCATAGTGTGTGAATGAGTATGTGACTGAGGATATGTGTGTGTGTGCCCTGCGATGGATTGGCACCCTGTCCAGGGTGACCCCCGTCTCGTGCCCTAAGGCTCCAGGCCCCTGTGACACTGAATACAGGATAAAGCAGTATAGACGGTGAGTGAGTGAGCGAGGTTGTGTGTGCTATGTGATGGATTGGCACCCTGTCCAGGGTGTACCACTGTCTTGTGCATTACGTCTCCTGAGATAGGCTCCAGGCTCTAGACAGTTCAGGATAAGGGATATAAAGGATGAATAAATTAAATAAAATAATTTAAAAAAAAAAAAAAATATATATATATATATATATATAAAGAAACTTCTTAGGTGTTTGGGTTAACCCATACACAACCCATTGCTCATTGTGCAGGATGACACGTGGACGGACCAAGATACCAAACAAATACCACACACAAAAACGTTATCAACAGTGTTTGAGTGATTATACTTCTAATTAGTAGTAAGCTCTATTTTATATTATGAGTGTCTAAATGTAAATGTAAATATTAAACGGCTATTAAGCTAATCAAAGGTAAGAATTAGACAATGTCAACTTTCGATAACTTTTTCATAAATCAAGGTTAGTCCACTTGGCTCAGACTGTGCTTCATTGATTCGTTTATATATATGATTAATTTTTTATATTGTAGTTGTGAAACTTCTCTTTTCTTGGAACTCATAACAAATGAAATGATGAGTAGCAGAGGCCGGCTGTCATATAAGCGGAGGGATACGGCCTGCAGTAATGCGGCTCCAGTCTCTTCGACGCCAAGAGAGGAGCAAGCGGGGAACGAGTGAAAAAAGGGGAAAAATCCTGCTTCATGTTGGTAGCTGAAAACAGCGGAAAAGGTCGAGAGACGCTGATATTAATCAAAGGTATGTGAGTTTACATTCATTCAATAAGAAGAAATGTGTTTTTATGTTGATTGTGGACATTTTGTTTAAAGTTGAAGTTAGATAATTCTGGTGTTTTCCACAGGGGGTGGAGTGAATTGAAGAAAAAAAAAAGTTTTCCCTGGATAGCTTTGCTAATTTTTCTTGCTAGCTAACTTAATGTATAGCTTAGAGTCGTTGCAAATAATGAAGGAGAAAAAAGTAAAAGAAATTGTTCTTTAGTACAGTGTGGGTTTGGAAAAGTACGTAAACGTTATCAAAATACTGGGTGAGGGAATAGTGCGTTTACCGGGTTAGTTAGCTAACTAGCAGTAACTTTTGAGACAACGAATTAGGGTAGCTTGTTCACTCGCGTTAGCTTAGCGACATAGCATTACAGTTATTAGTGACTCGTTGGACAATGTTCTGCTCAGCACTGAGACACAACGGTATGTAGTGCCTATAAGCGTGCTTTATTTTATTAATGTAAATAGCATGGGCTGTGCGACGTGCTGTAGGAAAATCCAGCGGCTGTGCGGTTCGGCGGCGTCGCTAACACCAGTTGAAGACAGTTAGCTGCAGCGTCGTGTCGTGGCGTGTCTGCTTTTGGCCACCACGGTTTGATGGACCGCTTTAGCTCGTTGTTTTCCCCTAAACCAGGGGTCTCAAACTCAGTTCCTGGAGGGCCGCAGCCCCACAGAGTTTTGTTGCAACCCTGCTCTAACATACATACTATGTAGTTTTCAAATAAGCCTTAATGACTTGTTTAGTTGGATCAGGTGTTTTTAATTATGGTTGGAACAAAACTCTGTAGGGCTGCGGCCCTCCAGGAATTGAGTTTGAGACCCCTGTCCTAAACTGTTTGTCAAGATTTCAGTTATGTGAGTGAAATTATCTATAAATATATACACTCAACAAAACAGTTACTCTCCTATGATACGACCAACCGTCGTTTTCTTTCTCCTTAAAATTTCTTAATTGAAAATTGTTTCTGGTTTAAATGTTTTTTTGTTTTTATGTTTTTTTTTTTTGCTGAATCTCCGCCATCTCGCATTCATGGTCTCCGTGTTTTACTTACAAAAGTCTTAGTTAATGATTCATTCAGACTAATTTGCATCTACAGCTGTTAACTGTCTCGACAACGTGTGGTTAAGGATTCAGATGGAAACCTTAAAGAGAGAACTTGAAGATAACCTGAAGTTTGGTTATGATTTATTAGTTTTCCTGTCATTTTATATCAGCAGGATCACATTAAACACTCAAAGGTTAATTGCTAGCAAACACAAGCAAAGTGCAGAACATGATTCATAGAAGTTCATGATGGATAAAGAGATTTGGCTGAGATGCAATTCTTTCAGCAAGTGGTAGGCAAGGTTTCACCATATCTGATCAGATGTGTTTCTTTAGCTTCAGGTACGATGCAATGTGTAGGTTCGTGAACATCTGTGTGTTGCTAACATTGTACTGTTTTTTTTTTTTTTTTTGGCCATATAGTGATTTGTAACCCAGTTCTGTGACAACTATTTACATGTTCATACGTTGCCTTAATTCAAGCTTTTGCAAACGAACATTAATGCCTGTGCAAAAGGGACTACATTCTCTCTTCTGTCAATCACAGTTGCAATGATGTACACATCTGTCAGACATAATATTATGACCACTGAAAGCTGAAGTGAATAACAATGATTCTCATTAAAATGGCACCTGAAACTGGGTGAGATATATTGGGCAGTAGTGATGGGAATCACAGGGGACCAACTGATATTATGATACTTGGGTGCTGATTTGATTTGGGTTGTAATTCTGTAAGTATTACTAACTAGAGAGAGACAGATTTATTATTATTGTTATTTGTAAACAAATAAAAAATAATTGGCTTGATTCCACATTGGATTGTGAACAGAGCACATTGAAGTTTTGTTCAGTGTTGTGTAGCTGCAGATCAGTCAGGGTGCACATGCTGACCCAATTTAGCATCTGTGGGATGTACTGGAAAAATATTTCTGATCCATTGAGACCCTACCTCACAACATACAGACTTAAAGGATCTGCTACTGAATTCTTGTTGCCAGATATCATGGCATACCTTCAGAGATTTAGTGGAATTCATGCCTTGATGGTTCACAGCTGGCAGGTGAGTAATTTCAGGTGACCAAATAGGGGGAAATCTTGGGGGGGGGGGGATTCCAGGTCTGACATTACCTGCACTTATATGGTCCTTAACAATTGACTAATGATCAAAATAATAGCCCAATCAGAATAAAAATGCATCATGTAACTGCCTCAATTAGAACAGCATGGCTCAAACAGTATGAACTTTCAGAATGAGAAAGGTGGTATAAACCTTTTAAACTCCAATTGGAGCTTAAAAATTAACTGTTGTAACTTGAAATAATTGTTTCTCTCTTGTTGAAACAATTGCCCGATGTTGGAGTAACATGAGGTAATTTAAGTTTCTAGGAAGGAAATCTCATTGAGAACAACACTCTTCCACTCCTCTTTGCTGCAGAATTTCATTCTCTGGCTCCTGGACATTGGCAGAGAAAGGAGCAGGCGACAAAGCTTTAACCAGTAATAACGAGAATTCACTAATAATGTTGAAGGTTTGCTGTATTGTTTACATTTTAGTCTGAAAATGTGAAAGCATGTAAAGGTGTATGTTGTGCCCGACCGGCATCCATGTACACAGTTAAGTTGGACTCTCGAATCAGAATAATTAGTCAGGTTGAAGCTTGTTCATTTAAATTGTTGTAGAGCAGCTTATGCAGTGGTTTAAATCGTTTCTCCTCAAGTACTTTGGTCATTTTCAGGTAGGACATACGGTTCACGTTATTCTTATAATACAGTGCAGAGATTAATTGTATGTATTATACAGGTGTGTTTGGCACAATCTTTACTATCTAACTGAAATTTGCATCCAGGTCCATTAATTGTGACAACAAAATCGAAAGATTAGTCAGCTACTTGATTGACCGGACGGCAACAGCCTGGGTCTATCCTGATACACTGCCCGGCCAAAAAAATTCTCAATAAGATTTCAGTCAGTCACCTTTAGCTTTGATTACAGTACACAATGTGAGGTCCAGTTCATTTGTAAAAAAAAAATATATATTACTCATGTTCCCAGAACAATTTTTTCAGTTTTAGTCCTTAAATGAACATGGCCATATTTTTTTTTTTCTACTGTTGATTTTATATTGATTTTTTTCACCATGCAACTTCACCAAGCATTTAAGTAATATCCATTCATGATTTTTTTTTTCTTTTTTTTTTTTTTTCTCGGACATCTTTCACTGTTGACACGTCAGCACTATTATTCCATGCTCCTTTCAAATCTTCTTATCATCTTGTTTTCTTAGTTTAAATCAACCCACTAATTTAATCCTTCTGGAATTGTGACTTTTTTGGCTAGGCAGTGTGTATATATAGAAATGCATATATATAAAAAATTCAGGCAGGGACAAAATGCAGTAAGACATTTTTGGATGGCTTTGTTTCTCCTTCAGTTAAAACAGTAGTAGGACTGAAATCATTGTGTTGTGGAAAAAAAGGCACAGCCCCCACTTGTTTAGATGATGCAAGTCTCTAAGGACAGAGGTGCTGTGTAGTATCAAAAGGATTAAAACAAGCCCAGCCAAAATAAATACCACGTCTTCAATGTGTTGGACATTTTATTATTTTAATTTAAAATATTTTGTTTTATTATTCAGTTTTTCTATTAATGTAAAGGAAGAGTACTGGGGAACAAGTCACATCCTTGTTGTTTTTGCCTAAATTAAGGCTAGAGGTTTTTTTTTGTATAGCCCAAATAGTCCACTTGCTTCATTTTTAGATAGTGATCCTGCTTTCGAGTGTTCAGAAGCAAGCTTTTTTTTCAGGCTCATTAAGGTTTCAGTAGGGCCTGCACAAGCGGATGATGTTTAGCAGGATGAGTGCTTGTCTGTGATGACTGGGGGAAAAATCAATAGAGGTAAACGCATTCAATTAATGTGCATTTAGAAGATGCATAAACGAACCGATACAGCTCTTGCAGCTTGCAAATAAGCGTGTCTTTAGACTGTAGAATTTTTCTTTTTGTTTTTCAGTTATGCACAACATTTCTACATTGCAAAATAGTTTAATCGACATGGCAACTCATGTAAAAGGAATCTTAATAGGGCTGTAGCTATCGAATATTTTAGTAATCGAGTATTCTACCAAAAAATTGAGTAATCGGATAGATAAAGATGTACTTTTGCTTAATTAAACAGCAATGTAAAAAATATGAGAAACAAAGATGAATTGATTCTTTTTATAAAAATAAACTTTATTTTTTTAAATGCATACAGCATTGTATCAAAAATAAACATTGTCATTATTCACATTACAAGGAATAGCTTATACCCCTATCTCACCTATGCGGTTTGACTCGCAGTGAGATGCAGTGTTGGGCACCGTGAGCCGTCGTGACTGCCCACCAACTTTCCGCGAAGTTCTGCATGGTCTGCTAAAAAAATTCAACCTGTTTAAACATGTTTTTAAGGCAGCTTAAACGTGTTTCATTTTTTCGCGCAGAAAGATAGAAACGTAAGTGCAGCGCCAAAACTCGCGGTGAATGATGAAGAACCATACTTCCGGCCACCACGCAAAACCGCTAAAAAAAAAAAAATGTCCAATGACTTGTATTCCCAATGACAGAATGATCAAAAAAAAAACTAAGGCACACATTAAAAAATAATAATTATACAAAAACACCAAGTTGTGCAACTAAACTTTCTGAACTAAAAGTTTCAAAATCTGCATCTCTGGCATAACAATAAGCCTTTACTTTCAATTTCTGTCATTTTCTCTTGCTGCTTTCTTCTTCTCTTGGCCTCGCTGATCATTTTATTGCTCCCTTTCATTTTGCAGCCCTCAACAGAACGCGCCATCAAAGCAATACACAGCTAACTGTTTGCGTCTCCTTCCACTTTGTGGGTGACACAAGCGATTCTTCTTCGTTGTTTACTGGTGGCTTGCATCTGGAAGCGCGCTGTGTCAAAAGCGTGCTGTCAACAAATGACTGGGCAAAAACATAACGCAAGCTTTTAAAATTAATTAAAGAAGCTTCGAGGCAGAAGATTTTGCCTCGATCATTTTTTGTAATCGAATTACTCGACTTGCTCGAGGAATCGTTTCGGCCCTAAATCTTAAGCATATGTGGCAACGAACTACTCAATTGAAAGTTTCAGCTGTAAGTATTTTGTTCTGCAAATGGCACAACTTGTACCTTTTTTAAAAATAATTTATTTTAATTTATTCAGAAAGCAATTCTCAGTTGAGTTAAATTTTATTTGTATAGTACTGTCAATTATGCAGATTGTTGTAAAGCAGCTTTACAGAAATCAAAATTTTGGATGTAAGCTGAAAAATGTATGCTCTTATCAGTCTCCAATTCGGGGGAAAAAAAAAAAACTAAGTGCACACAGACTATCATCGGAGCATGCAAATCCTCATTTAAGATGTTTTATAGACTCTGGAGCCTGACTTACTACAGGTTTAAGAATATTGCAAGATGTGTTAGTTATAACATGATAATCAGTTAAATTGAGGTAGTTCATTTTATGATGGTTCAGAAAATGGTAGTATGTAGGACTTGAGCTCTTATTTTGCCACTTATTTCTCCCTTATTTTGGTCCTCAGCCTAGTCGCAGCCATATGTCAGCTTTTCCCAGACATGAGTTAACATAAATCTAACAAATCACAGCTTATTAAATTTTACAACAGGTGAGTCGAATTCAGCATTACACATGCATCTTCCAAAACAAGTCAGTCAGCTGTACCTTTTCGAACTCCTGCTCACTCAGTCCTCATTAATGGGAAATGTAACACTCTCCAAGGAGAGTGCTAGCTGTCTGCATCCATGTATTCACAGACCCAGATGATCCACTCGCATTTCTGTAACTGACAGGGAGAGTAGTGTATGCTGTCTTCATGGACCCTAGACCTCCAGGATCAATCTCCTGATAGTCAGGTTAGAAGCTTTTCTTTCTCTTGTCTTTGGAGCATTTTTGTTACGTCTGCAGTAGTGCAAAAGGGACAGTTTGCGGACCTGTTTTACCCAGTGTGCACAGAAGAGGCATTTTACTGTTGCCTAATAGCAAACTACATAAGTTGAAAAATAAGTGTTTGCTTGGGGAGTGTCCGTGTCATGATTACTGCTCCAGTGTCCTCACAGATTCTCTGAATAGTAACAGTTTGTTTGATGGGTTGGGGCTGATGTTTGGCAGCAGAAGGAGGAGGTCAAGGGGAAGGGATGTGGCTATAGGAAGTGGCTCGCAGTGGCCCGATATCCTTTTTGTCCTGATTCTGCTCTCAACATTTCCAGCAGCTGTGTTCTGTCTGTCCTGCTGACTTGCTTGGAGAGCTCCCTGGGTGGGGCACGCCAGCTTGTTGCTTACACAATGGCGCTCTGTTACAGTGCACCACAGTACATGGCAAGTGAACACTTCCCAAACTTTTAAAATAGGATAGGACTTGTTGATGTCTTATAATCCATGTTCTACAATAGCATATCTTGATAGCAGTAACAGTAAAATGAATCTGTTGCGAATTAATATATATTTAATATAATATATATTTTTTAATGAATATTTAAAGAAGGATGCTAATTGTCTATACTATTGGATACAGATGTTTGCCAAGTTGGCTGCGATAGATATCCACCAAGTAGGGTTTGCCAAGTTGCATCATTATTGTTTTTGTGCAACTTGGTGAACCTAAGGGTAACCAAGACAGGGTAAATGTCATGAAATACCGCAGAAAAAGAGAGGACAACTTGTATATTCTTATCACGAGTTTCTTCCCCTGGGTTTAGGGTGATGTCATGTGTGCTGCCATGTTGATTTGACTTCATAATACAGTGAAATCTTTTTTATAGGAGTTCTTCTGTATACATTTTGCCTTTAGGGTCATCTGAAATCAGTAGTCTGTCAGAATCAAACCAGAACATTAATTTCACCAAAATAAGAAATAATCGCTGCATGTAACATCACTTATACCTTAAGAGATGTTCAGCATTCTTTGTATTCAGTGTATTCACAAGTGCACAGAAGTCGGGTGCTGTAAGAAGTTGAGCATTTGCTGTAATTTATACTTTTAAGTAGATTTTTATTTGTAAATCCAGGCTATCTTCGACACATCGAACAGTCTTGCAAAGAGGTGTTTTAAAATGTCAACTGGTATATGTGAATTTGAACTTAAAAATTTAATGATTTCTTTGTCTTGCAGGTGCTGAACTGTAAATTTGCCCTTTCCTTGGGTGCATCCAGGCTTTAGCATGGATTAGACCAGCTGCGTTCTTTTTCAAGCTGCAGTTTATCACTGATTTAAGAGAAGTTTCAATTGGTTATTTCCCCATTCACATTTGCCCCTCGCACCAGTTCCCAAGTGGTTGTGACCTTATAGCAACACCCCTCACCCCACCCCCACCAGCGCAGGCCTTCCTGATCACCAGCAGCTGCGTCCTGCCTCCGTTTCCTGTCCTTGGCCAAGCAAAGCTAAAGTCTTCCATTCCCTAAATACCTCCCTTCTGCATACACACGAAAACAGGCATCCTCCTGGACTGGTGCAGCCCACCTAGCAGTCCAGCTCCCTCTTCCTGGTGCAGCGTGGCGTGATGACCTCCATGTCCAGCCTGTTTTCATTCACCAGCCCAGCGGTGAAGCGCCTACTGGGATGGAAGCAGGGAGATGAAGAGGAGAAGTGGGCTGAGAAGGCTGTGGATGCACTGGTGAAGAAGCTGAAGAAAAAAAAGGGTGCCATGGAAGACCTGGAAAAGGCCTTAAGCAGCCCTGGGCAGCCGAGCAAGTGTGTGACCATCCCACGTTCGCTGGATGGCCGTCTGCAGGTGTCCCACAGGAAGGGTCTTCCGCACGTTATCTACTGCCGTGTGTGGCGCTGGCCCGACCTACAGTCACACCATGAGCTCAAGCCGCTCGAGGTGTGTGAATACCCATTTGGCTCCAAACAGAAGGAAGTTTGCATCAACCCTTATCACTACAAGAGGGTCGAAAGTCCTGGTAAGCTAATGCCAATTCACATGCTTTAGTCTAGGAGATAGAAACTGTCAAAAACAGACTGCTCTTGTGCTCTGTGCCAAAGCTATGTTACTTGTAACAAACTGTGCTGTAGGCTGTTGGAGATTTGTTTGATTTTTTACATTTTTCTAAGCTTCTCAAGGCCTCCTGATCCATGTAACATTTTTTGCAGTGCTCTAAAAGAGCTGCATACATGGAGTATTATAGTGAACTTTTTCAAAACTGATCCATGTTTGTTTTACTGTTATTGAGTGTGTATACAACTGTATACACAAATACTTATTGTAATCAAGTAATTATTTTTTTAATATATAAAGAGTGTTTTTCGTTTTTCTTTTCTGTTCAGTGCTTCCACCTGTGTTGGTGCCTAGACACAGCGAGTTCAACCCCCAGCACAGCCTTTTGGTGCAATTTCGCAATCTCAGTCACAACGAGCCACACATGCCTGTAAACGCCACCTATCCCGAGTCTTTCCAGCAGCACAGTGGTGGAACATCCTTTCCCATCTCTCCAAATTCACCTTATCCACCTTCTCCTGCCAGCAGTGGTACATACCCTAACTCTCCTGCCAGCTCAGGTCCATCCAGCCCTTTCCAGCTCCCAGGTATTTCAAAAAGTTTTTTGATTTTTAACTAAATGTTTTGTGTTTCACAGATTTTAAGATTATAAATGTACACTGCATTGTCAAAAAACGCTCCCTTGAGATTTAAAATAAGCTAATTATTAAGATCTGTTGATCTGATAATGAGCTGTGAACAATCTTTTTAACCTTAACCGATGCAGTGAGTAGCTTCTCATTTTTAAGCAATCATGTCAGAAGATATATAATGTGGTTACTGTGTTTTTGAAGGGTCAGATTATTGGCCTGCATCAAGGGAATAAAACAAATAAGGAGATTTGAAAATACTGGAATTTTGTTGGGCTGTCCAATGGCTCAAGATGTGAAACCATGGTTCTTCGAGCATGAGGAATCATTTTCACATATAAATGACCACAGGATCCAGATCATATTCTAATTCTAACCCCTTGGAACATTCTGGAAAAGACTTTAGGGAGTGCATTGATTCTCCTGTCATCAAGAGCACATGTTCCCATAAATTAATGCAAATCTGAAAGGAAATAAATGCTGTGATGTTGTTTCACAGTGAGTAATTGCTATAATCCAAGCTAAAGCTGGCCCAAAATAATGTGACTTATTGAATTGTGTGAATTATTAGTATTTTTAGGGGAAAATGTGTGTACTGTACAGTGAACATTTTTTTTATATATTATATATCTATCTATATGTCCAAGCTTGTTTGGAGGTTGGGATCAGAGCACAGGGTTTGTCACGATACA
The DNA here is from genome assembly GCA_003987875.1 of Clarias batrachus. Lineage (NCBI taxonomy): Eukaryota > Metazoa > Chordata > Actinopteri > Siluriformes > Clariidae > Clarias > Clarias batrachus. Next base: position 580,538 of record QMIH01000424.1, on the reverse strand, counting down.
GTGCCTTTGGAGCACAAAGGATTAAGGCCCTTGTTCAACGGCATGACCACTGAGCCATGCTGTCCCTTTTCATATAGGAACTGTATCGGCAGAGGAACAAAAGCTCAATGAAACATTACAAATGTGGTGCACGTGTCTGTCTTCTGTCCTGGCTTTAAGGGATTTGCTGATGCCAGCATTCACATACAGGGTGTGAGCACTCAGGCATATGGTGCATTTAATATTTTACAAGGCTCAAAGAATGGGGCTAAAGCTGCTTTTATGCATTTGAATTGCATGTTTATATAAATAGCTGTTAGCCTAATGACTTCTGCAATGTTTCCTGACAATTTATGGTAATGCCAGGATGTAAGGAGTGATTAGGATTTTTGAACAGGCTTAATATCCTAAGAGCTGCGACTCTTTGCAGGTTTTTTTTTTGAAGGCACATTTGCTTTGACAAAAAAGGGAATAATTCTTTCGGTTGGCTTTCAAAGGATTCTATCTTGCCATTTTATGATGCTTTTTCTTTTGGTATACTGTATAAAATAATTTCTTTAAATAAAAAAAAACACCACACACCCCAACATGTTTTTGTAATCAGCATGAATTATTAAGCTAAACATTCCATTCCTGTAATAGGGAGGCTGCAATGTTGATTTGTTTGCGGTCGGTATAGCTGCCCCATAGCTATGAATACTTGCTTATGCTACTTTTGAGATGAGGTTACAATTTGTGATTGCCCATCAACATCCGGTGAAAGCCACAGAAAATGCTTTTTTCTCAACTAATATTTCTGTCCCTGTTTACATCAAACCAACACAGCCACTCCCTATGTAAACAGTGTAAAGTGCCACTTGTCTACATTTAAATTGGTTCTAGATCAGTCGGCCCTGGGCATTAGAATGATGATATATATACTGTGATAGACACTTATAGATAAGAAAAAAGATAAAAATGTGTTTGATAGGATGGCAAATTAAAAGCAGTCCACTCAGGAGACCAATGATGTCTCATTTCGGCAGCTGCATGGGGCGGAGGGCAGCAAATCTGTGAGACTTCTTTTTCAAGTGGTTTAATAAAACCTTATTTTTTTTGTTGTTAATTTGTAATGAGCCTATATATATTTATCAATAATTAACATCGACTCATGGCAAATCTTTTTATCAAAATCATTTCTCATATCACCCAGACACAGTACTCGATCAAATCTACAACACTAATTTATTATATTACTCCCCATTTTGTTGTTGCTGTGGGCACACTATAATGTAGTCTTTTATTTACATATTTACTTAATGAGTGTTTTTCCTTCTAAGATTGTGCTTTGTAGCATCTTTTTAAGTTAATCCACCATTAAATTAGAATGCCATCCTTTCAGGATTAGTAGACTAATTTTATCTCTCCATTTGAATACAGTGGAACCTTGGATTGTGAGTTCTGCAGGATGAGCAAAGATTTTTAATAGATTTTGACTTTAAAAACACGCATGTCCTGGTTTACGAGTGCCGAGTTTTTTGATGTGATTTGGTTTACGAGTGTTTTGGAATACGAGTCCGCTTCTGGAACGAATTATGCTCGTAATCGAAGGTTCCACTGTACATCGGTAGTGAGGGGAAAGTTAACCCATTTACTAATATGTAAATGGTTTAATTTAAACAAGTTTTTTGGTTGAAACCAATATTTATTTCATGAATATTATACAAGGTCTAAATTACTAATCTTTCACATGTCAGTTTTGACTTTTTAAACTGTCTTGACAGTGTCCAATATTCAGCCTTTTGCGTTCAAGTTCTCAGAGACTCCATCATGCTTGTCTGGGTTGTCAGATCGCATTGACAATCCTGCTTAGAGCTGAAAACTTTACTATTTGTTTGAATATACAAATGCTTTGTTTTACTAAAATCTAAAGTTTTTAATTCAGACCAATGTTAAACACTTAAAAGTAGCCTGGTTTTATTCTTTTTTTTCCCACTTTACTTAAAAATCAGGAACTTCTTCGTCTTCCTATAGTAAATGAGGGGCTGCATAAAATATTGCATATTGTACTTGCATTTAACAACTGATGGAGGACAAATTACAGCTGTCAAAGCTTTGTGACTAGCTGATTAGCATGCAAATGCTATGTACTGTACATACAATTTAATTGGCTTAATTGGCCCAGTTTTTTTTTTTTTTTTATCGTATGAATTAATACAAATTTTTTCCTATTTCAGATTTGTTGTCCGATCGTTTCAGGCAGTGAAGTGGGTAATAATCGTACAAGGGTGCTGGAGTTGCACAATAGATTTAGGGGAGTCCTGATAACTGTATGCAGCATTATAACATATGAAACAGCTGTTTATTTCATGTGCTGTTTACTTGCGTACTTTGGAATGCAACTAGATATCCTTGTAGAAAGTGTGATGACTGAAGGGTTGGTTTAAAATGGGCATTTCATGTCAAGGACTAGTGAAATCAGACACTAAAAGCTGTCCATAAGATGAAGGAGGGAGAGAGCTTTCAGTGCAGATCCATTGAAGCATTGACTCGAGGGTATTGGCTCTCCACTTCTAACAGATCTCATTTTGGTGTCTTTATTTTCCCCAGCTGACACCCCTCCCCCTGCCTACATGCCTCCGGAGGAGTCAATGGGACAGGATGGATCTAATCCCATGGAAACTGGCAGCAGCATGGTGCCAAGAGGAGGTAAGGATGCCAGAGCAAATGAGATAAATGTAGCCCAAGTTCCCAAAATCAGTATGTCTTTTGTACCTCAATTATTTATTTATTTGCAGCATGAATTGATTTTGTTTGTAGTCCATTAACGTTATTGTTTATACAGTTGTTTTACTTTCAGTAATACGAATCATACTTGCTTTTCATATCCTGTTTCAGATGTTCAGCCTGTAGAGTATGAAGAGCCAAGTCATTGGTGCTCTATTGTGTACTATGAGCTGAATAACCGTGTTGGCGAGGCTTACCACGCCTCCTCTACTAGCGTGCTGGTGGATGGCTTCACTGATCCGTCCAACAACAAAAATCGCTTTTGCCTGGGCCTTCTGTCCAATGTCAACCGCAACTCCACGATCGAGAACACTCGTCGACATATCGGCAAAGGTGGGCACAAAGTAGTATTATGATGTAACAGTGTTACATTGTATGTTCATGATCTGCTTTAAATGTTAAAGGCTTCTTGGTTTATTCACTTGTGCTAAGCTTTTAATACCAGGTATCACTAAATGGCAGAGTGACTGTCCTATCTGGACCCCAATGTTTTTTGGATAAAGCACAATAATGAATGTACCAGTAATTTAGTGCTGCTATAGTTTGGAGCCAGTCAGTGCAATAGTTCATCATGTATAGATGGAGTGTGCAGAAGAAACAGAATTAAAAGTGAGACACAGCATGGTTTAAAAGGACAGCTCAATACATGTTTGTTCTTCCTACAGGAAATTTAAAGTCAGTTTGTCCCGCATGTTTTGAAACCATGACGAAAATAAAAAGACGTAATGTGAAGCAAGATTATGAGACAAAACCTGGGTCTTTTGTTTAAATGTATTCGCAGCAGGCTGTAGTGACGCCAATGTAAATGCAAATAAAGATAATAAAAGATGGTTGGAAAACAAGGAAATGTACAAGACCATCAAACTGTCCACATGTTTGTCATTGCTGAAAAATATTCTGTGAATATGTAAACTTGCTTACTTTTTAATTTGGGGTGCTCCGATCAGGATCACCAATCTCCGATCAACTAGAAGCTGTATTGGCCGATACCGATTACAGGGTCTACTTGAAGCCTTATCATGTAGCATTATTTATTCAACTATACCAATGTAAATTAAGTATTGAAATTACCAGAAGAGGAATATCATGAATCGACAACTGTATTTATTGGCAAGCAACATGTGCAACACGTCATCTGAAAACATAGCAGCCTGTGCTTGGTTCGTAATTGGGAACAGCTTAGAGCTTGACAAATAATGCACAACTTTCCTGTAGATTGTATAAAGTTACATCAAATAACAGACAAGGAGGACGTTAGGCGCCGGAAGTTCTGCGAGGACCACCAAAAAAAAAATTAAATATGTTTAAAAAATTAAACGTGTTTAATTCTTCGCGCAGAAAGATGGAACTGTAATCACAGCACCAAAACGCGCTGTGAATCATGATGAACTGTACTTGCGGCCACCGAGCAAAACAGCATAGATGAGCGGGGGGTATTACCGACAGTAATCGGTAGTTTGAGTGGCGGCGTGCCACTCAAACTACTTGCTGAGCTCTCCCACTTTCTTAGCGCTAGCCAACTTTGAAAACTGCTCGTGTTCCTTTACGTGCCTAACCTTCAAATGTCTGAGGTTTGTGGTGTTAAAATGCTTTGGGTGCTTCCCGCCTCATGGAATTGTCTTGTTACACAGGTTGCAGCTTGCTAATGTATTGTCTTTTTCACACAACACGTAGAATTGACAGACAGGTGAAGCCATTTTAGCAGCGCGCAAAAAATTGTCCCGTGAGTTTTGCGTCATCTGATCTGCTTTTCTATATCGGCCATTATAGAGACTGCCGATCAAACTTCCCAAAGCAATTATCAGCCGATTATGATTGGCGACTGATCAATTGGAGCACCCCTATTTTTAATGAAATTTAAATTAATCCTGTCGTAAAATTCAGATAACAGCTCGAATAAAGTTTGATTGACTGGACCTTATTAAATTTGAATTCACATGAATTCCTATGAAAATTAGCTTTTTAAAAAAAATTTTTTTTTTTTAAATCCTTTAATTTTTCTAGCTCACATTTTGTCTCCTGCCAAATTTTAGGTGTTCACCTGTATTATGTTGGAGGAGAGGTATACGCAGAGTGTTTGAGTGACACCAGCATTTTCGTGCAGAGCAGGAACTGCAACTACCACCACGGCTTCCACCCCACTACTGTCTGCAAGATCCCCAGCGGCTGCAGCCTCAAGATCTTCAACAATCAGGAGTTTGCTCAGCTGCTTGCCCAGTCTGTCAACCACGGCTTTGAGGCTGTCTACGAGCTCACGAAAATGTGCACTATTCGCATGAGTTTTGTTAAGGTATTTCTGTTTATGGAGTGCATGCTGACTTTGAATTTTCAATTCTTTTCAGTCTCTGTATAATATAAAAACAACAAAAATTATGCTTTTGTGATCCTCAGGGTTGGGGGGCTGAATATCATCGACAGGATGTGACAAGCACCCCCTGCTGGATAGAAGTGCATCTGCATGGTCCTCTTCAGTGGCTGGACAAAGTCCTAACGCAAATGGGTTCACCAGTAAACCCCATCTCCTCAGTTTCCTAATGATGGGCCCTCCATGGGCTAGGAGGATCTTTTTACCTGGATTTTTTTTTTTTTATATAATTTTTTCTCCAATTTTGAACGAAATGGAGGTCTTAAGGGCTGAACTGTTTACACTGTCTGAAAAATGGTCATGAAACTCTGAAGCAGTCAGGACGATGAGGAACAAACTGAGGCACATTTGGCAGAGGAAAATTTTAGGCAGTGGCATACCTTGGACTAACTACTGCTTTAGCAGTTGCCTTTGTTTCTGTTTTTAAAATGATGCTTCTATGTGTAATTTCTTTCTCTCTCTCTTTCTCTCTCTCTTTCTCTCTCTCTACCTGTAGATAATCTAGTAGATGAATAAAATTTCACACATCTTTACTTCATCTTACCAGTGAAAGTGGCAATCTTTTGATTCTCTAAGAATCTTTTATACTTTCTAATTTGTCTATTCCCCAGTTACTCTCAAGTAAGACATAGTCTCTTATGTTTACTATTAGACTCTGCTCACTGTTGTTTTTCTTTTTTTTATAGCTTTCATTTGCCGAAAGGCAAATCAAAAAGTTACTGCTTTTAAATAAAGTCTATTTGATGAAATTTTTGTGCATTCTTTTAGCTGATGTTGTTGGCAAGGTTTTTAACAAATGAGCATTTTCACTTTTTACTGTTGACTATATGGGTAACTAAAGGTTAAGTAGCACTTTTTTTTGTTTTGTTGGTCTACTTCACCAACTATCTCTTGTATTCATGAAATTCAACCTGGGTAAAGCAGTCATAAAATAGTCATTCTTTTGTGCTTATTAAATTAATATAGGCCTGCTGACTCACGCACAGGATTGCAATATAACCTGTCATTTGGTGCCCTCCACTGGTGACCATTGCAAGGCTGCAGCATTAATAAACAAATCTTTAATTCCTGCTCTTTAATAATTTGCCTGAAAATAAAACCTAGACCTTGCCTCTTAGTGATGCAAACTATGTTCAGAGATTTGGTTCGTGAAAATTTTAATGCTTGTTCTGTTTGTAAATCCACTTTACAGTGCTGCAAGTGTGGTTGGTTTGCTGTCTAATACTTTAAATGTTAAGATTTTATGTTGAAAACATTTCAAGTAAGTATTGTTTCATAGTGTAAGATGTAATGTTTTAAAATGAATGTGAATGCAAGATGGGCATCTCCATAAAGATTATCAGTAGACACAAGCATAAAGTCCCCTAATATCTCCTGTAAGATGGCTGAATTGAATTTGGACATGGCACTGCAAATCATCACACTGGGCTTCAAGAAATTTAAGAGTCTGTATCTATCCACACTTTCTCCAAGCTCTGAAACCTTTTTTTCAAAATGTAATGCAAATTTTACTTTCATCTGAAAAGAGGACTTTGAGCATGATCCTTTTCTCCTTAGCCCAGCTCTTCATTCCTTGATTCATTAATCACTTTAGAACAAGGTAAAGCTGGACTCCTCATACCACGTTAACTTTTTCCAATGCTCCACAGTCCTTCCTTTATGCGTCCCAGGAAAAAAGAACTACAGTCCTGGCTACACTCAGCAATCCAAAAAAATTTTAGACTTCAAAAGGTTGATTGTGGAAACCCAAAGAGTTCATCTCAAATGCTGCGTGAATCCCAAATATTGTGACTAAATGGTAGCTTTTTAGACAAAAAGGTACAACAAGTGATGGTGATTTAACCTCATAACTTAAATTTCTTCCACAACTGGAAGCGCCTGAATGATTAATCTTTGGGACAGGTGTAATAAAGAATCAATTGAGGCCAAATTTTCTCCATACACAGCTTGGTAACCAACATGAAATTTGCACATCTTTGCCCAATTAGTCTTTGAAATATTGCATATCCTGTGTCTCTTATTCTTACCCATTTTTGTCTTTTGTCTGTACATCACATTAGCAATATTAATCTGTGCCATTTTTGTGTATTGTTTTCATCTTTTGAAAACCCTTAGAAATACTTGAAATTAGCCTCCAGTCCACTTTATAGGTGCTAATAAAAATTTTTTTAATGGTGTACCTGAAAAAATCTGAGGTATTTGTTTTACAGGCCATATGTTTTTTTTTGTGTGTGTCTGAAAATCACTGTCTCCGGATTAAAGAAACTACAGTATGAAGTGAGGCCTCGATATGCCCATCCACTGTACCTTACATTTAATTTACTAGGAGCAAAATCATTATTGTAGGAGCACCATTTTAGTGTTTTTTATTATTATTTCTTCAAGTAAATCATTTTTGCTGATAATACTCAACCATATTTTAAGGAAGAGATTAATGCATTTATTACCTTTTCCTCAAGTTTTCCATACATTTTTAATTCCCTAATCATGCTTGAATTGGAATTGCCCTCGACATACTCTCTTACTTAATATTCAGAATGACACCAAAAAATCAAGGTTCTGAGCTTCTCTGATATATACATACAGTAATAGTCAAGTAAGGCAGAGCAGAGAAAGACCTCCCATTTTCTTTGCCAGGTGGAGTGGAAAAAATCCTTGGGTTTTTTCCCTTCCAAATATATTGCAATATTAACCTGTTTAATTTTTTGTTTATTGAAAAAGATTGCAAATTTATATTTTAAGCAAATTGCTACGTATACATTCTATGTATCTTTTCATCTAGTTTAGTACATACAACCACAATCATGGGGACTTGACAGTCAGAATCCAGAAGATGATTATTGACATCATCCACAAGGAGGGTAAACCACTGAAGGTCATCACTGATAGGGCTGGCATTCCCCAGGCGCCCTGTCATCAGCTTGTGTTGGTCCACGGTGTTTCATTAAATCCAGAGTCAACACAGGAGATTTTTAGAGCCCTTTACAGCTACCAGGAGATTGTTTAGAGCACTTCATGCTTCCGTCTGCTGACGAGCCTTTTGGAGATGCTGATTTCCTTTTCCAGCAGGACATAGCACGTGACAAAATTGCAACTAACTGGTTTGCTGACCAGGATATTACTATGCTTGATCGGCCAGTCAACTTGCCCGACCTGGCCCCCATTTATGGAACAAGAGAAAGATGAAAAACACTCGAACCAACAATACAAGCGAGGTAGCTGTTGTTATCAAACTGTTGTGCTCGAACAGGGAGGACAAGAGGATGCTAAAAAACGCATCTCTGTGTGGAAAAGACATGTACGCCAATTTTTCACCACTTAGGATCTGGTAGTCAAAATGTTTTTGCTTGGATGGTTGTTCAATCCTTGTGCTTGGTGAAGTGTTTGTATGGAGTAATGTTAATGACAGGGGTACAGACGTTCTTTTTTTTTTTTTTTTTAATTGACTTTTCATATAACCACATAACAAACAACACTTCAAACAGGAATACAATCACACACCAGAAGGAAAGGAAAAAAAAGGAAAAAAAAAACAAAGAAACAAAACAAAAAACAAAAATTGTAATAATAAGATATATAATAAACAAAGTATTTAATTAATTAAAAATAAATGAATAAATAGGTCAGAGACAATATTTGCAATGTCCAAGTAGAAGTCGGTACAATGTCCAGTAAAGTCTGCATTCACCTTTACATAATATTTATGTAAGGTTCCCAAAGCTGTTAAAAGTTTCTCTGCTTGCCCTTTGCAATATATGTTAGTCTCTCCAGTCCGATACAATTCAATATCTCCTTTTTCCACATTTTCAAGGATGGCACTTCCAGGCTTTTCCATCTCAAGGCAATAACTCTCCTAGCCTGAAGGAGGCCAAAATCTATGAGCTTAGTCTGTTTCAAAATAGACTCCAGTGGGTATATACCAAGTATGCAAAGTTTAACATTCAGAGGAATATTCTCACCGAGCATGTTCGACATACATTCAATAACATTTCAATATCAAAAAGTAAAACTCCATCTTCATACAAAGCCATAACTTTCTGAATGCCTCTTGTATTAGGGGTATAGACGTTCTTCTGTAGATAACATACGTTCTTTTCTTTTGTTACATATAAATAATATTCAGCCTCCTTCGAGCCGGATTCGAACCAGCGACCTAAGGATCTCTGTGTTAACCGCTACAGTCCTCCGCTCTACCAACTGAGCTATCGAAGGGACATACGTTGTTACGCCTTTCTTACGTCAGAAATTGGTTTCAACAAGTGATATGTATGTTTAGTATTTTTTTTTTTGTGGTGCATGTTTAGTATTAATGTTTAGTATTAATGTTTGAGTGACGTGTATCGCAATGTTTGTATGGTCTGTATATACTGTACATTGATTACTTGAGGTAGTATAATGACACGCAGACTGTGGACACGTTTAGATACATTACCGTAAACATAATTCCTACGGCGCTAGGGTTACCTGGACCAATCAAATATATCGTTCTCATCCGGGTATTAACTCTCCGTCAAATTTTCTCTTTTTTAATCTACGATTGAAAAAATACCGTTATTAAAGTCGTTGTGATTTCCATAGACAAATTTTAGACTTATTTTTTATGGCAGGTTTGTCTGGTGAAACTGTTAAAATACAACACAATACATAAGTATTATTTTTTTCTGTTAGTAGGGACGGTGTTTTCTAATATTTACGGTTGGTGGGGTTTTTACGTCACGCAGGAGCGGCGGAAGTGAGGTGGCCTTTTGTAGAACAAGCGAAAAATAAACACGTAATCCGCCCGACTGCTAGTTTGAGCCTTATATGTGTTGGATGGGGAAATAGACGCGGTTGTAGTGTTTGTGTCGGCTTCGGCCCCGAGCTCCGCTATTTTGGCCTAACAGTGCGGCGGTTCTTGCAGAATCTACGGTAAGAGCATTTCCGTCAATCCGTATTGCATGAGCTCAGAGCTCGCGAGCTGTGTGCTATATGATTAGCCTAGTTAGCTCTGTGGATAATTCACGCTCGAGTGGAACTAAAACATGTTCAACTATGTCTGTGAGAAATTATTAGTTTATAATAATTTGTCTGTTTAACTACGCTAACCAATCAACATTATGTTACTTCCAAAGCCATATTGCAGTAGTTTAGCGTTCTACTTTGCAGCCTAGCTAGTAACGCTAGTTACAGTGAAAGCAGCTGGACCACAGCAGGAACTCAAAATCAAACTGAAGCTAGCTGACAGGTCTGAACACATTCTTTTATATCTTGTACTAAATGTCTAGTTGAACTAGTGTCAGCAATTCTGTCATGGATCCTGAGCAACGATGCTTATTTTTTTTATATTATGTCAAACACAAAGTGGGTGTGGGTTTACTTAAGGTGAGACACTGAAAATGTAAAACTAATATTACAGCTTTTACAACCTTTCCAATGTCCCCCTATTTTACCCCAGTTGCTGGTACTTTTACCGATATACAGTACTGTGCAAAATTCGTAGGTACCCTGCTTTTATCTTAATTCATTATCAAATCAGTATCGAAAAATCCTCTGAGCATTAGTCTTACAGGAAAGTATCTGTGTAAAGATAAGAAAATATTATTTAAAAGTCCAATTTTCAGACAAAAAAAAAAAAACTGTCCTTGTTTTGCATGCATGAAGAAAGACAGATGTGACAAAGTCATTAGAAGGGGTCTGTATGAGGTTCTGCAGTATGCCCAGTAAAACGAAGCAGTTGCACAAATTGTGAGACTATATGTTAAGCAGAGAGTTATAATATTAATTACTGAGTTTGTTTCAATAATTACTGTTTACTGTCTTTAGTTTTTTCCCTTTCTCCCTGAAGATATCCTTGCTCTCCTGCAGTTATTTGTATGTGCATAATGCCTTTGCACAGTACTAGATCTTCTGTATTGGGACATAAAAAAAAGAGACAATTATTGCAAAGGTTTTGTTTCACTGTGAAGCTAGGTGAAAGATAGATGTTCACTGAGACTGCTTAAAAATAGTTTATTTTCTGTATTTAATCAAGAAAATGGCATGCAAAATGTTTCCTTTTTTTTAGTGGTGGTAAGTCAAACATAACTCCAGAATTTTTTTTAATCTGAAATGGAGAGAGAAGGCAAGTTCAGTGAGATCACCTTGTACATAGTGGCAAGTAATAATTTAAACCAGTTTCAGAGATTAGAGAGCTGCTACGGTGATAGTTTGTCTCTTTGTGTGTGAACATTAAATAGACTCAGAGCAACTTTTATGTCAAAGGCTTGATTTAACCAAAACAGTTATATGTCACATGTTTTATAAAGATAAAGTAACTTGTCATCAATGTAGGTCATACAAATACTGCCTCTCATTATAAGGCAGGGGTCTCAAACTCAGTTCCTGGAGGGCCGCAGCCCTACAGAGTTTTGTTCCAACCCTGCTCCAACATACATACCATGTAGTTTTCAAATAAGCCTTAATGACCTGATTAGTTGGATCAGGTGTTTTTAATTATGGACTCTATAGGGCTGCGGCCCTCCAGGAACTGAGTTTGAGACCCCTGTTATAAGGGGAAGTATATTAAGTTCTATGCATATGGTCTTGTTTTCACCACTATTAAGGGTAACACCTGAATGTGTTTTCACTTCCTGATTTAAATCAGTGATCACAAGTGGTGTAAGTTAAATAGATGTTTTCACTTATTGGATCTGAACATTTGTAGGGTTCTTTCTGTATTTCACACTGAGTGGCTATTGACGTTTGAGGTGAAAATGGTCTCACCATTAGTTATATCAGTAATGACCAGGTCAACTTGTCTCAAAGTTTGTGAAGGATGAAATCTATGTAGTTTTTACTGATGGATGTATTTTTGTTTTTCTTTTTTTTCTAATCTTTCCAGTGCAAACATGGTGCGTGCAGCTTTGGTAACAGCTACTAGCCTGGCCTTGACCGGAGCAGTGGTGGCTCATGCCTATTTCCTCAAACATCAGTTCTATCCAACAGTGGTATACCTCACCAAAAGCAGTCCGAGCATGGCAGTAAGTGCATATAAATCACTTGCTTACTTTTTTCATCACACTTTAGGCTACGTACTGCTTACTTTCACCAGCAGGTTTGATGAAGCATCAACACATGGATAACTGACTTAATCTAGTTATAGTCTAGCTGGTCTGCTTTTGCTGTCACAAACAAATCCCTCGTATCATAAGGTGATTAGTTAAGATCAGCGATCTTAGAGTGTACAAGCTGACACACTTTTAGGCATTTGATTTAGTGCCATTAAGAGCGAAGATGGATGATGAAGTCCTGGCAGTACCATAATTTCTTTTTTTTTTCAGACAGTGACCGTTGCTATAATAAACTGCTACAGTTAACAGTACAAATTCATTAGTAGCAGCCAAGAAACATAATGAAATATGCTAATAGACAAAAGATCTGTTTGACTCTTGGGTTTATATATTATTATCTAGCAGGTCTTGTGTTAGAGCCTCTCTAAATATGAGTGTTTTTTAGTGCACCTGTTTTATTATTTCAGCCAAGTGTTCAATGGGATAAGTTTATACAGTGTGGCGAGTAATACGTTTACAATAAGATACAATATTATTACAATATCTAGGTGTTACGATTTGTGTTGCAATTCTGTAAGTATTATGTTTTTTTTTTTTCTTTTTAATATTCTGATTGAATATTACTTCTTTTTTAGATTCTCTTTCAATCCTAAACAAACTTAGCAGATAATTTGCTCCTACCACATCGGAAACTGTGCTGCCTGCCAATGTGTGAATTGCTTAGAGTGCCCCACCTGTAGGGTCGTAGAGGAACTGCCACATTTTACCCCTCAAACTCAACATAAATAATTTTTTTTTTAAAAGAAGCAATTTTGGATTGTGTGTGTGGTGATGCATGAATTGCCACACAAATGACTCGTAGTACATTACTGAATCAAAGTGAATTTTTATTTTAGCGACTTGCATGTCAAAGACTTGATTCAACAAAAACAGTTTTGTAAACATGAACATTAAAATGAAAATGCATCTGCTGGAGACCTCAACCTTAACATGGCTTACTTTAGGTGCCTGTGAAGTTTGAACTCTTGCAGACATCCTGCTTCTGTGCATACACTGATATTAAAACATTCTGGTCTCTTGACAGGTTTTATATATCCAGGCTTTCGTGTTGGTTTTTCTTCTGGGAAAGTTCATGCGCAAGGTCTTCTTTGGCCAGCTCAGAGCTGCAGAGATGGAGGTATGCAAGTGTACATTGGTGTGAAGTGTGTTCTGGTTTAGCGTGAGGTTTTTCTGCACAGGTATAGCATGAGCTTGCATTTCTCAATGTGTCCTTCTATCCACCAGCACCTGATCGAGCGTTCCTGGTACGCAGTGACCGAGACCTGCTTAGCCTTTACAGTCTTCAGGGATGACTTTTCCCCCCGTTTTGTGGCTCTTTTCACTTTGCTGCTGTTCCTCAAGTGCTTCCATTGGCTAGCTGAAGACCGAGTGGACTTTGTACGTAAATAGTATTTAACTCTATTCGTGATTCTGAAGATTGGCTTTTGCTGAATTTTGCTTTTGTTGAACCGACCTAAAAATCTGGAGTAGTGTATAGGCCCTCAGATGTTTTGTTTAGCTCATTTGTAATTCATAAAAATGTTGTAGATTGTTTATTGGATAGGCTTAATTTTTAATGCTTGATCTTTTTTTAGTCAAGGTGCTGAATTTTTTATTAGTAGTAGTAGTAGTAGTAGTAGTAGTAGTAATACAATTGTTTGAGATTCTATATTTTATTTGTTTATTTATTTTTTTTTTTGTAGATGGAAAGAAGTCCAAACATATCATGGGTCTTCCACTTCAGAGTTCTCTGTAAGTATAATTTGTATTAATATCAACTCTGCAAAGTTGACTATAGCTGTGTGATGATTTTTATGATCATCCCTATACTTCAAGAGTGATGGCATTTTAAGAGCAAAACAATATGCCCATTTTTACCAGTTAAACCAACACCAGACCTACATAAACCAGCTGACCCCTGACACACTGACTAAGCATAAGGGTAGTTATAGTTGCAACATTGCAGTGCCACTTGCATCAGTAATCACACAAACAGAAACAGTTACAAACCGTTCCCAGATTGCAGTAGCATTTACATTTCTATTTTCAGCATTATGCAAAAATTGAGGATGCACCTGCTTTTAGAATTGGAGGCATTGCTTTTTGACCTTATTTGGAAAGTGTGCCTGATATTGCATAGTGTTTTTCTAAGCTTTTTTCCCCCCTCCTCTTGCACAGCGCTAATGGTGTTGCTAGGAATACTAGATTTCTTATTCGTCAATCACGCCTGCCACAGCATCATCACCAGAGGAGCTTCTGTGCAGCTAGTCTTCGGATTTGAGGTGATCATAGTTTGTGCAAGCTTATACAATTTCATCTGAAGAACCTTGTTCACAGTGACACCTTTTGAAATAATCGGTTTAGTAATGTTGAGAGTTCAGTTGTGGTTTCCATACGTAGATCCCCTATGACTCCACTCTACACAAGACACCTGTTTTGGCATGAACTAAGCTATAAGTGCCACACTTTAAATGTATTTATTGTAGACAAAAATAACTAACTAAATAAATAATATACATGAGTTTTGGCCACTTTTTAAGTAATCAAAAACACCTGCTCAGTTGTTCTGCAGCCATGTGTGTCTATACCTTTTATCAGTTTTCTTGTAAAAGTAAAATAATGAAGTAGAGTTTAAGTATGGGATTTGCATTTGGAATCTGTGTTGCAATATGAACTGGAAAGTGCTGTGACTTCCTGGTAGATGAGCTGTCATTGCCCCAAAGAATCGCATGCTTTATTTTCTTGCACTCCTAAACAGGCGGAATAGTTGAAAAAAGTCCCTGGTTAAAATCTTCAGTGTATAACTATTTTTTAGACTAGTAGGCATTATTGAAATTAAAATAAACAAATAATTATAATAATATTAAAAATACATTGTAATCCATGAAAAAACATTTTGGAAATTATATTTTAAAAAACATTATTTGTGTAAAATAAATCTACTTTTATTTATTAGACTTTATTTTTTGTACTTTTATATTTCAACGAGTATTCTCTAGCCCGGTAGCTGTGTCCTTTGTGTAAATCCAGTTTCTTTGGAATAACAAGAATAACGGATTGCCTCCTTTTCTCCAAGGCAATCTATTTTGACTTCTGATCAGTGTGTAGTGCCTTTAAAGCATTCATTCTAACATCAGCCACACAGTACAAAAGCAGGGCACTGACATAAAGCGCAGCTCTCCCAAACCTGCCATACAGGTGAAGTGGCTGGGTGCCAACAAAGATACCATCAATAACAAAGTCACCTGAGTTGTGGAGTGGCTGTGAGAACAGTGTATGTCCGTGGCGTGTCCCAGTTCCTGGTTTTCGAACTCCTTGTGCGAACAGCCTTAAATGAACATTACGCGTTTCATTATGTGCATGTTGTAGATTTAAAAACAACTTCCACTAGATGGCACATCAGTGCCAAATCATTTCAGTTTGAAAGTTTTCCCATGTCCAGCTGTATAAAGTTTAACAGTTTCAGGCACAGGAATGTTAAATGCATTGACAAGCTTACTCTCTCTTTAAAACGTTTAAGTGGCAGCTGTGACTGTTGTTTTGGTCTAGATTTCAAATAGAAATCCATATATTCAAAAGTACTTCCTGAGTTAGAAAATCCACAAAACGTTCAGTTTTGAATTAATGGTCTGGAGTAGTACATAAGTATGCAGTTTGAGATAAGGTGGTTGTGTTTATAGCGGGATGCCCAAGTTCTTTCCTGTGAAGGGCCAAAAAACAAATCAGACGGGATGGCCATGGTCCAAAAATAAATGTTTGGTCTAGGTGTAATTACATAGCATTAAAATGTTGAAAGTAATTTGAAAACACCCTCTGTACTTTAGATAAGCAGCACTTTACATTAATCACTCACTTCCTTTGTTGTGTAAAAAATGTTATTGAAAAAAAAATATTTACAATTAAATCCTAAGCAGAAAACGAGAGAGAGATGGAGTGAATTCTTGAAGTCATGAGAATTCTATAAAAGTTAACATTTATATATCTTTAAAAAAATATAAAATAAAAATGCTATAAATATTCTATAAGCATGGCTCTCCGATTGAGCGGCCTTGATTTGTAGTGAAGGTAGATAGACCAGGGAATTACACGGCACTAGGACAAGGTAGTGAAAAACTATAAAATTTTAAACATGGTTTATCTGAATCTCAGGAATATTTAAAAATATAATTAATATATATTGAAACTACTTCTGGGTGTTGATGCATAATTTGGGAAGCCTTGCCCTTGTTTGCCAATGCACAGGCCATAGCAGAATAATATGACTTATTCTTTCTCTTTCCCTTTGCCTCTGATGCATTTCAGTATGCAATTCTGATGACCATGGTTCTCACCACCTTCATTAAGTACACCCTACACACTATTGACCTTCAGAGCGAGAATCCATGGGAAAATAAAGCCGTTTACATGCTTTACACAGAGCTCTTTACAGGTGGGATTTTTTTTCTTACTTTTCTTTATTTTTTGAATGGTGTGTCATATAGAAATGTAGATGTAGACCTTCACACGGGTTTTGTTCTGTTTCCCCTAACCCACAGGCTTTATTAAGGTGCTGCTGTACATGGCGTTCATGACCATAATGATCAAAGTGCACACCTTCCCCTTGTTTGCCATTCGACCCATGTATCTCGCAATGAGGTGAGGTAATATGGATTCTCATCCTGAGTGTGCAGTATGACACTTTGTTTTTGTACTTTATCTTGATGGGGAACTGAGGTAATTTAGTCTTTTACAGGCAGGATTAATCTGAAAGTTTCAGTTCCCTTTTCCTTCCTTTCCTGAGAAAATCTCAGCCAAAAGTACCGATTGTGTTTTTTTTTTTTTTTTGCCTTTTTCAAAGATTGTTTATAATTTTTGTTGAATTCATAATTTCTTGTTTGCCAGTCATATTTTGCATTCTTGTGGATGCTCAGTAAAGAATAATAAACATTTAGGCATTTAAATGCATTTAAAAACATTATTCATTGCAAAAAGCAACATCTGCCCCTAACTGCAGGAATGAGTAGGTTATTTCTTTTTCTTGCTTCACAAAAATAATTCTTTTTCATATCAGGCAATTTAAGAAGGCTGTAACAGATGCCATAATGTCTCGACGAGCCATTCGCAACATGAACACGCTGTAAGCAATTTCCCAAAACATTTCAAACCTGCATAGACTGCATACATTTGAAACGTATTGAACACTGTTCTGAATTTTGCAGTTACCCAGATGCAACTCCTGAGGACTTGCAAGCCTCTGACAATGTGTGTATCATCTGTCGAGAGGAGATGGTAACCGGAGCCAAGAAACTGCCCTGCAATCACATATTTCACTCAAGGTTCCTGTTTTTTTTCCATTCTGATTGCACATTGTGGTTGCTGTTGATTAAATAAATAGCAGCAGGTTATGTACATGAAAAGACATGGTTCTTTATCTCGACTAATCTGTATTTATGATTGTCACAGTTGCCTTCGGTCGTGGTTCCAGAGGCAGCAGACATGTCCGACATGCCGTATGGATGTTCTGCGAGCATCACAGCCTAACACCGCTCCTGCTCCTGCTGCCCCAGCACCCCCTGCAGCTGCAGCTAATGCCCCTGCTGCTCCGGCTGCTAATGGTACAACACTTGTCTTCAGACATTATTATAAATCAACCAATGTTCAGTACATTTCCCTTTTCATTTTTGTGTATTCTTTTCAGTTGCTCCAGGGGTGATGCCCCAATTCCCCCCAGGTCTTTTCCCTTTTTGGGCTCCCTTCCCTGGTGCAGTTCCTCCTGCTGCTCCTCCTCCTGGTCAGGCAGCATCCAGCACACCACATACTAGTGCAGAAGCAACCCAAACTTCAGGGGCAGGTGAGAATTTTTGTTGATTACTGAACTTTAGAAGAGGAAGCAAACTGTTTCCTATGAGAAGTACAACAATGTGACTGACATATTTTAACATTGCTTAATTAACTTGAATAGATTGATGATCCCCAGTTTTATGTGTTGGATCTGTGGTGGTCTTCTAGGAAATATCATCTAGTTTGGAGTAGAATTTGTGTTACATGCCTACGTAAAATAGATGGTTTGTTGTAATGAATGTATGCTAGAGAGTGATGAACATTTTAATGGTGCATTTGATAATCCCATGAACAGGGAAGACATTTTTTAAAATAAATATTCTGGACCATTGAAAAGAAATGTTATTTTTACACATTGAATGTGCAGAGTCTGCAGCCAGTAGCTCAACCCAGACTGGTGCAGATGGAGCTGCTGCTGCTGCAGCTCCTGTGGCTGGAGTGCCTGGATTCCCCTTCTCCATGCCCCCTCCATTCCCATCAGCACCATGGCTGCCCATGCCTCCTCCTCCACCCTTCAGTGAGTATGCTTCAGTTATAATGAAATTTGAGTTCAGCAAAACCTTCCAAGCTGGTTTATACCCAAAGCGTGCTGGTTGTCATTATTATAATTGTTTTACTGGAGTTTCCCCTCTGTCTGCCACTAGGTTTAAGGTGTAAATGTAAATTTACCTTGGTTTAAGGTATTAATTTACATGTGTACTATAAGATGAAGAGGTATCATAGTCAATGTTCCTCTGATAGTATCCAGGTGCATTGTGACGCTTAGCAGAATGTGAAGTGGTTACTGAAGATGAATTACAGTAATAAATTTTAACTTCAAGATTTAAACAAAATCTGTCAGGCTTGGCTTGGCACTACTTTCACAAATTCTATGGTTTTAGAACTAGATTTAACAAATTAGGTTTAGAGTTGAGGCCAGCCGTTGCTCTGAATTTTGTTGTTTCTGTTTGTTAGTGTCATCCATGCCTCCTCCCCCACCATCCTTATCAACAATGTCGGAGGAAGAACTGAGAGAGTTGGAGCAGGAAGGCCGCCGTGGTCTAGAGGCCAGACTTCAGTGCCTTCAGAACATCCACACACTGCTGGATGCTGCCATGCTTAACATCCACCACTACCTCACCACCGTCGCAACACTCAGGTACCCCACGACCTTTTGCTGGGGAAAAAAAAATACCACACAGCTACACATTCAGCTTATTAAGCGTTCTTTCATTTCCTCTGCTCTTCACCAGTCCTCCTCGAGCAGAAAGCAGCACTAGCGAAGCGGGTGCATCGGGCAAAACTGACGCTTCCAACCAGGAGAATGGAACACCAATCGGTGAGTGTGAATTAGTAAAGGCGCTTGGATATCAGTAACTAAATCCTTTGTGAAACATATTTAATTCTCCATATTGATTGCTCCTTGTGGCAGGTCTTGAAAGTGGTGCGACAGGTTTTTCCCAACTTGACTCAACCTCAGGAGTCGAGAAGGAGGAGGAGAAGAAGGAGGATGAGGAGGCGGAGGTGGATGGGGAGCCGAGCGCTGCTGAATTGAGACGTCGCCGCCTACGCAAGCTGGACACCACACCGCCTCTGGACCACTGATTATTTATTTAGTAGTCCAGGCATTGCATTCAATAAAGGACTTTATACAGTAGAAATTCACCTCTTGTACCTGGCTTTGGCACTTTGGGTGCTTGAGATGTTAGGTTGTCTCCCAGTGGGCTCTTATGTTGCTCAGACCTTCAGTGCAGCATGCGTGACACTTCCAAAGGATGATGTCCAAGTTCTATTTTTGATTTACAGACAGAAGACTGGATTCACTGTTAATATGCGCATCCATAGCGAAGTCTTTAACACGCATCGCACAGTTCATCTGTTTTTTTGTTTTTGTTTTTTCTTTTCTTTTAAAATATAACCTGATTTTTTTTTTTCTGCAAGCCCACAAAATCACCATTGAAACAATAAGATCATTTCTTGTTCAAAATCGAGTTTTTTTTCTTTTCCTTTTTTTCCCCTTGTTGCTTGGTTGTTGATTATTTCTAGCTTTTTGAATTTTGTTCAGATCTGATATTTGCAACGATGGGGAGGGAGAATTTACCATCAAATGTGGCATAAATTAACAAACTGTATATACTGTATAAAGTATGTTAATAGGAAGATCTGTAAATAATCCAGAATAAATCTTTCAACTCGCATAGTTTTTTTTTTTATTCTTAATATTGAAAAAATATTGAGCAATACAAGTCTTCATTTTTTTAGGAATCTTATGTTACAATGCGATTAAATTAGAAATGTATTAAAATACATCAAGATAATTACATAAATTGTTCGTATTAAACACTTAAAATTAAACCTTCAGTATGAAAAACCACCTGTACATTATCATAATAAAATTTGCTAATGTGGTTTTTCTCTTTTTAAAACATGTACAAAAAAGGTTATGCAAGTTTAGGTATAGCAAGTCCTTTTAGTGGTCCCAGTTTATGTAAACAGGATAGATAGCCTGCAAATCTCCTTAAAATGCTGTGATAGTTATTAGGTTAGAAACAGAAAAAAAGGGAGTGCAAGCATGTGCACCAGGTTTCAGTGCAAATATCACCTACTGAGCTTTATAGGCTGAGGTACTGGTGCATTTTTGCCTGAGAATAGTCAATGCCTCGGTCAAATCCCTAAAATCATCCTGTGACGTGCTCAGGTCTGTGGGGTGGAGTAGAAGGAATGATGCTGGTTTGTCTGCTCTGTCCTGTTGAACAACAGTGGCGTCGTTTCACTGGAGCCAAACCAGCTGTTAGGAATATAAAATGTTCTAATGAGCCTTTTACTCATTGCTCTATCATGATTTCATCTTTGAGAAATACACTTTGTAGCCTGGACAGTGGTTCACATGTGATTGGTAAATGCAGGAATATGATAACACCGTTTAATCATCAGTGGTACTATACCTGCTATTAGGGCGTATGCTGTATGACCAAGTAGCACTCGGGTCACCATCTATCTCCCGCGGATCATCAAAGAAATATGAGCGTGAGGCCCTTGTGTTGACAGGAATACACTTCTGAAATGCATTGACATTTAAATTATTAAAGCAACATTCAATGTAATAAAAAAAAAAAAATCACAGACCTGTAAACTCCACCTGGGAATAATGTGTAGATGCATTGAAAGGATGACAAAAATGCTAGTCCTTTCACAATTTTAACTACTGGAGTACAAACGGCTGCATCTTGAGTGAAGAAATAAATTCTGGCCAAAATCATTACATCATTGCCTCTGGGAGGTGTTTGTTAATATGGGAGAGTTTAAAATGACTATGTAACATTCAATTACTCCAGATTCATTAGTTTAACTCGTCTTGCATTTATTTTGTGACAAAGAAGACTTCCTTGCTGTTTATTTGTTTACTTGACTTGTAGCAGTGTACTCGAATCAAATTTGTTAAAGAAGGCAGGATTGCAGTTACTGTTACCAGAAGAAGAGCTAACCATTTCTTTAGTAGGTCTTGGCACTCTGAAGATGAGAATGAGCAGGCTTGTGGGGAGGAGCTCCCATATGAAAAGAATAGCTCCAAAAATAATGTAGCCCATGTCTCCAAGATCGTTACGAAGATCAGCCTTGAGAAAGAAACATGAATGAACATGACTCAGTAAAAATGTTTGAGTGGATTTCTACCATGACTGAACTTCATCAAGGTTGTATACCTGATCTGAAATGTTGTACCAGTCAAAATCGAAGGACTCCACTTTGTAATTCTGTGACAAGATGAGTGCGGTGAGGTTATAGCACGCTCTGCTTAAGAACAGAAGGATCACACCAGCTCCCAAAACGGCTGTCCGACAAAGGCTGGTCCCCTGAAATACAAGAAGACAATGAACCTTGGGTGGACACAGAATATGGACGCTATACCAATTGTTCTGACAATACCACCAGATCTTTAATAAAAAAATTATAACTTAAAAAGTTATTGATATTTACCTTACTGTTTAAATACGGGCTGGTGGTGGGTGAGAATCGGGTCAGGAGGAGGAGTGAAGTGGCCAGACACACAGCCTCGATGATAAAAAGGAGGTCATTTACCAGGACACGCACTAAAACCAGTGTCCAAGTTTTGTTCCTGTTGCCACCTGTTTTTCCTCGCTCCCCAAGGCTGGCGCAAACCACGTTGACACACAAGAATACCACGCTCATGGCTGCATAAACACAGCGGGCTATACACCTAAGAGAAAACAAGACTGTTTCAACAGAATCCTTTAAAAACATCGAACACGGGTTAAGAGAAAGATAACGACAGCATGATAAAGCCACTCACAATCCTTTCCGAGGTTCGATACTGAACAAGTCTCTGACTTTGAGCACGACCTGTCAAAATACATCAATACAGACAAAAAAAAAAACAAACAAGCTGAAACATTTCCAAGGAATAAAAAAAGAAGGACTACGATAGAAGCTGTGTATATGTTTTACCTGTGTAAAGTAGAGATTGATGAGGCTCAGAGTAAAGAACTGGAGGCAGACAGGGCAACAGTAAAGGAGCCAGTATAGCGGAGTCGACAGATGGTTTGCGGCGACGACATCTCCGAAGTAAAAGGAAAACAGGGTTGTACGGAGGGCTGCCCAAAACAGGCAGAGGAACAGAAAGACACTCTGGTAGCTCCATCTTTTATGGCGATAAAATAACAGTAACCAGAGCTGTATGTATACGATCAAGAATAAAGCTCCATACAGAAAAGTATAAAGTACGGTGATTCCGAGCTGTACAGATGGAGCCACAGCCGGCCGTATCGGGAAAGGTGTCGGGACAGATGTGTTGGAATAAGGAGGTGTAACCTCCATGTCATGAAGAGAAGTACTGCAAGGCTAAGTGAAATATAATCTATGATATAATCTATGGTTAGGTAAAATAAATTAGATTTTAAAATCTAAACTGAGTCTGGTCTACATGAGCGGAGAGAATGAAATCCACTCAGTTAAGTAGATTAAAGCTTTGTCTCACAGCCCAAGACAGATCCTTTAACAGATAGCTAAGGAATGCTGAGGATCTAATCCCTGTAAAGTCTTTAACGTCACTCACTCTCTCTCACACACACACACACACTTTATGTGCTAATAGAAAACTTTCATTCCCCAAGTATCAGATTGACGTCAAATTGTGATCCAGACCTAAAGAAAAGAAAGATAAAACTCTTAATAAAAACTTCGGTTATTACTGACCATAACTATAAAGGATAAACCGAAAGTATGACGTCACATAGCAACCCACGTTCATAAACTATTTACAAAACAATCTGAAGTAAAAAAAAAAGAAAAAGAAAACAATCACCACTAGCTGTACACTACCTTCAATGTTATCCAGAATGTCGGTGTAATCCGCGAGTTTTAATAGATCTCATAAACAAACCGTTACCTTTGCTTGTCTAACTACAGCAACAACAACTACTGCAGTAAACACCGCTAGCTAGCTTGCTAAAGCTAGGACGCTAACTTTGTCGATAACTAAAACTAGCTAATGTGAGAAACGACTAAGCAGTTTCAAAGAGACCCCGAAAAAAAATAATTTTCGAGGTAATGTATTTACAGTGTTTATTAAAGAAAAGTTTAGTTCGTATAAATCTCACCGTATCTTAGCTGCAGGGCAGTAAAAGTCAGCTGTCACACTGAGCTCGGGTACTTCCTCAGCGCTTTCACTTCAACCTCAAACCAGCGGCACAGATTTTACAGTGGTACATTTCCGCCCTCTAGCGGAAGAATCAAATACTACCTCTAAATATATTTATTCTGTACTGTATATAAAAAGCAGAAAACTCTGTAGACAACATTTTAACACTCTCCACCGTCACGCCCTTACTGTTACCACAGAGTCGAAAGCCAACAAGTGTGTTTTGCATTTTGTAATGAACTTCCCTTTACCGGAACTGAAAAGGCCCATACATATTGCAGAGCGCTCTCTCTCTCTCTCTTGCACACACACACAAACACACACACACGTTATTTTTGCATCTCTCTTGTCACTTCCTGGTGCATGCACAAGAGAACACCATGGATTTTCCAATGATACCTAATTTGTGAGAGAGTGTGGTTGTCTGTGTCTGTGTCAAATTTAGTTTCTGTTGCAAACCTGTGTTTCATTTTATTGAAACTATAAGCTTAGGTTAAATATTGTTTAACGTAATCTTTGTAATAAGTTTATAATATGTGTGATTTAAAAAATTCACATGACAGCAGTTGAATATATATAGCACTGTTGCCTTGCACCTCCAGGTCCCGGGTTCGATTCCCGTGTTGAACCTGTGTGCATGGAGTTTTGTATGTTCTCACTTTGGGTTTTCTCCAAGTACTCTGGTTTGCTCCCACAGTCTAAAGACATGTAGATAAGGCTAATTGCTATTCCCAAATTGCCTATAGTGTGTGAATAAATGTTGAGCAGAAGTCTTACTACTGTCACAGAAATGGAAATAAATATAATGGGTCACACCATTGGCATCCATGGTATACAAAACATATAAAATATATAGTATAGACATGTATGCTTTTCTTAGTTCCAGAACGTACACATCTGTATATCATCTCATCCATTTTTAGATATTTAGGACTAATGTATGTAGTTCTATACTGAATATATTAAATTATCTATTTATTTAATAATCCATACCCACCTATGGTGTGTGTGTGTGTGTGTGTGTGTGTGTGTGTGTGCGCGCATGGGGTTTGCATTGCTCTCCCTGTTCTTGGTGGGTTTCCTCCAGGTATTGTGGTGTGGTTTTATGCAGATTATGCAAACTGGCATAACCAAATTACCAGTAGCATGTGATTTAGTGTGTGTGTGCTTATGTGCCACGTGATGGATTGGCATCCTTGGATACCGTTCCTGTGACCTTCTACAGGATAACCGGTATAGAGTATGATTGAGAGAGTGAATTAATAAGTAAATTAATGAGTAAATAATTAATGACTGAAAAACATATAGTAGCCACACATTCTATAAATATATCACTTTGAAATCTTTAACATCTAATTAAATAACCCTTTCAATATTGTAATATACTATTATAAATTACAAATATAGCATTTCTTACTATATACTGTATATTATTAAACCTTTTTTATTAAGTAGTTCATACAATGGTCCATCATCATTCCATAATCATAGTTGTTCCAAATATAATACAATACTATATATATATTTTCTTTTTTTATATAATTTTACATATTTTTTTAATAAAACTTTTTTATATATAATTTGAATTTAAAGAAGCAGTATTCTGTCATTAGACTTATTATATTGCAGAAGTAGGGGAGGTGGTGGTTGTGTGTGCACATAGTGGTCTAAATGCAATGCTTCTGGCACATTACGTTGATGTTGTACTAGATCTTCATGTCTTGCATTAAAACAGTACTTGCATGCGAGCCCTATGAATGTATGCTGTGGTATCTAGCACCAATATGTTAGCAGCAGCAGCAGCAGCAGCAGCAGCACTTCCAAGTTCTGTGCATTGCAACATTTCAGTGTTCATAGATCTAACTTGCATCTCAGAGATGCATCTCAGCTTGATAAACACCTAGAACTCTTTGTCATGTTACTTAAACCATTAGTGAAATACTTTTGCAGTGTGGCAATTAGGGAACTGCAATACTGTTTAGGTAGTGTAAGAAAGAAATGAGGATATTGAAGATTCCCAGTAGAAAACAAAAGATTAATGCAGCATAACAGTAACACATTTTGAATTCCAGTGAGTCAAAAGGAATAATCTAAAACACTTATACTGTCCCTAAAACAAACATTGCTACTCCCACTCCACTACTTCATGTAGTAGGTTTGTTTGTTTTGTGTACAATATACTGAAACCTTTTATAATTAACAGCTTTTGATCATCTACTTTTTAATGTTGGTGATCACATCTTCCTTTCATGGTTTTTACCATTCTCATGCTATAGGTGGTATTGCACCATTCGAGTGATATGATTTACACATAACTGAGACCAGGTGACTAATCAGGTCATCCTTTGAACATAGAATTGTTCTTGATGGTCCACTGTCTTGCCCATCTGTAGGTACAGAACTCTACTAATAAGATTAACATGTTTCTGCAATCTGAATTGCACCCTGAGATTGTCTTTAGGAGATTTGAGCCATTTGGAGGATAAGCATGAAACATACTCTTTAGTGGAATTTGTGTTGGGGCAGTCTGTCATTTCTAACCGTAAGTAGTAGTACATACACATGAATTCCAGGACCCAAAGTTTCAGAGCAGAACATAGTCCAAAGCACTGCATTGTGTCAACCGGCTTGCCTTCTTCCCTTAGTGAAGTGTCGTGCTATTTCTTTCCCAGGTAACCAAGGGACCATCCACATAAAGTAAAAGAAAATGTGATTCTGATGCCTCACCTGCACACTGTATGCGCTTTCAGCAGTATACAGGGGCCTGCATTGACACTCTTCTTCACACTTATGCAAATTCATATGCAGCAAACCAGGAGCATCAGCATGCCCTGGACACCCACGTTTGGTAGGTAATAACAATTGAATATTAGAAACACCAAAAAGATCTGACATTATTGTTAAGATTGTGTGGAATTTGGATCTTACAGATTGATCTCAGTTCTGCCTTTTGTTTGCATGTATCTTATTATAAAAGCATCATGCATGTGAGGAACTATACTTGAACTTCATCTGGTTTGGTCTCAACCTCTTGAAGTCTTGGTCTTGTCAATGTCTTGATACACTCTTGGTCTTGGTTTAGGTGGTCTTGATAAAATTATGTTTAACATTAAATCATACCCGATGAGATAACATGTAAATATCAGCATAGCGTAAAGGTGCATCTGCCAGTGCACCGTCCTCAAAAGCGTTGTGAAGAAAAATGTTGCTTGATAAAAAAAATTGGCAATATTCAATGATCTAAATCTCTCAAAATACTGTACACCGAAATCTGGTCTCAGATCATGTGTTCAGTATAATCTGTGGGCATAAATGTAGCCAGTGATCCATCATTGTTTGGCTTAAGTGGTACAGTACTACTTGTGGTAGGCATGACTAGCAGACAAAATGGCAAATGTTTTGATCGTGGATTATGTGACTTCAAAAGCTCTAGAGCTGGTGGATTTACTACCACGTCTATGTCAAATGCATTTTCAACCACTACAAAAATAACGATCAACTTCAATAAATTTATGTTAAGAAACGGCTTTCTATTAGATTGGAAACCTTCCACAATACCCATCTTTATATTATAATATAGACAACATCAGCATTGTGATCATCATCACAAATGTTGTCTAAGCTTTTATTTTGTTCTTAGCAAGGTATGGAGGCGTGGAGTTGGTGGTACTGTAGGAATCCCGGTTCCTGAAGAATGACTCAGATAAAACCCATTACTGTTCCCTGAGAACATTTCTTCAACTACTGCCTCTGACCCAAATTTCTCCTATACTCTGTTTGATTTTTCGCTAGAGGACAAGGAGAAGCAGGTTCCTCTGATGCTGATGGTGTCATCATCTTCGGACCCAAATTCTTTCTTTTACCATTGTGTTTGGTCTTTCTCTTAAAGAGAAGGAAAAGCAGCTTCATCATTATCTTCATCATCATCATCATGTACCAGACTGCCCAACATTTTAAAAACAAGTTTCATTATTATATATATTATAACATATATTATTTTGTAATTAATGTGGTTAGTTGGGTTACTTAAGATGTGGTTCGCACCTCCAAGGTCCGGGTTCAATTCCTGCCTTGGGTCTGTGTGCATGAAGTTTGCATTTTCTCCCCGTGCTTGGTGGTTTTCCTCCGGATACTCTGTTTTCCTCCCATAGCTCAAGGACATGCAGATTAGGCTACTTGGCATCCCAAATTGCCTGTGCTGTGTGAATGAGCATGTGAGTGTGTGTATGTGTGTGCCCTGCAATGGATTGGCACCGCCTTAAAAGAAAGGAACATACCATAGCAAAACTGCCGCTAATCCTCAAAACACACTGGGACCACTGGTGCTTTCCTGCCTTTGTCTATTGTGTCATGTGCTTGTGTGTGTGTCTCCCTCTAGAGGAGAGGTTAATCGCAGCGTCCCATTGTCCCAGCACCAATGGCGAGGGAGAACCGGAAACCGCGGCTGCTTCAATTTGGCTCGTGATCTGTTTACGTTGGGTTTCCGTTTGGCGGTTTATCACTCGGTTTAAACACAGACGCTGTTTCTTCCGCTCTGATTACAGTGACTCCACTGTGGCTCAGCTTACATATTTATATTTCTTTATATAAATAATGTATTTTATATATAAAGTTAATAAAGGTGTTAGTTGTTAATTGTGTGGTTAGATGATTATTTGAGAGAGATGGGACGGCGGTCGGCTCACACACACACGCTGCACACTACACTGCGGCGCTCAGCGCGACTCAAACATATTCACAGTCTTACTGAGGTGGGTGTTTTACTGAGCTTGAGGAAAGTGGGCGAGGCTCTCTCTCTCTTTCTCTCTCTCCTTTTCTTTTTCTCTGTGCTGAACCACAGCCACGTAGCAGAAAGGAAGAAAGAGAGCGAGAGAGAGAGAGACGGAGAGCAACTGGTTTCTTAATATAGCTTTCTCGCTAGCAACAATAGCTCTCAGTGTCTACCGGTTTATGCTAGCCTTCAGTCCACAACCTGGAGTTTCAATAGATAGATAGATAGAAAGACACATAGATAACCTGTTTAACTAGCTAGCATAAATACAGTTGGCAGTTAACGGCTGAAATAATGGTAAGTTAACGTTATTTTAGCTGTGTGCTTCTAGCTAACCTTGTTAGTTGAATGTAATTACGGCCGCACCGAGTACAGTAAGTTATCACTCATTCAGTTCAAACCCCATAAGCTAGCTATCCATCCTAACCATCATCAAATGTAATTTAGACATAAAGTGCACTGTTGCTTGTCATTTTGCGCGCATGCTCTGTTACTTCTGCATCAAAAGTTAAAGGTGTGGTTCGATGTATGTCAGTCCAACCTCACTCTTCTTTAAGGTTTTATATTTTCATCACCAGTTACTTACATTTTCAGAACCAAATGAAATGAACTAGACCTTTAATTCATTAGAAACAACTGTAATCACATCTTTGCATTATCATTATAGGAAACTGAAGATATTGACAACGGGCATCAGATCCTAAAGGAGGAGGATGGTGAGAAGAAGACGGATGGGGAAGAATCACGAAAAGCTGGAAAACCCTCTTCTCGTATCCCTACTTTCCAAAGCTCGCTGGCTCGCAAGCGAATCACCACCCAAACTGCAGAGTCACAGCTGACGCCGAAGCCAGACGGCCCCAGTCCATGCCAAATGAAAGAGAGAGAGACTTTGCGGACAAAATTGCCAGTGTTCAGCGACCGAGAAACAGCCTTGCCCATCTTGCCGAACCGCGTTCACTCGCGCAGCACTGACAATCTCTCCGATGCCACTGTGTCAGAACCTGTCCTGTCTGAAACCTCGGAGGAGACGTCACTTCCACTTAAAGCAAACGACTCTCCTGAACCTAATGAGTCTCTTCACCGACCGAGGCTTGGACTAGAGACAGAGTCCTGTGACACAGATTCAGCTTCAGAACCATCCCCAGAGCCTCAAGATGCAAGTATAGAGTTTCAACTGAAAGACGAATGCGAATCAGATACTATTATCCAGGATGATCTTGAACAAAAATTCAATGAAGTCATACAGAATATCGGAGATGAATTGGAGGAGAGGCTTGTAACTGATATGGTATCAGAATTAATCACTGAGGATGTCCATGAGCCACGTTCAGCAGTAAACGCGAATGAAAAGCCTCCTGCAGATGTGTCTTCTGTTAGGTGTAAAACGGTCCAATCAAAACCGTCAGAACACAAAAACAACACGTCCTCAAGGGTATGATCTAACCTGCTTATTACACTGTGTATTAACTGTATATTACAATAACATCAGGCCCTAGAGTGTATTACTCTTCTTACACCACAGCAATTCTTCAACCATCGCAGTTTTTTTTTTAATTTATTAACAAACAGCTCCATTTAGGCAGAATGGCACCATACATTAGGGGAAATTAATTCTTTAAAGGAAACTGGTACTTGATTAAGTGTTCTCTGAGTGCTCCGGTCTCCTCCCCCAGTCCAAAGATGTGCAGACTAGGCTAATTGATGTTTCCAAATTGCCTCGTGTGTGTGTGTATGTGTGTGTGTGTGTGTGTGTGCCTTTGATGGATTGGCACCCATCCAGTGTGTCCTTATATCTTGTGTCCCAAGTGTTCTGGGATGGGCTCCAGTTGTCCTACAACCTCGTACAGGATAAGTGGTATAGAGGATGCGTTGTCGTGAGCGTTACTTTATTAATATAATATTTTATACATGTTTGCCATTCCTTAATAAACACACATGGAGTCATCTGTGCCACTCATGATGAACTCATGTTTACACATCTGGTATTATGCATTTGAAATGTAACAGCCATGAGAATTATTTTAATGTGTTTAAAATGTTATCTGAAAAAACATTTATGTACAGCTACAGTACTGTGCAAAATTCTTAGGCACTCTTACAAACTTTTCCCCACTTTTACCCACATGCAGATCCTGATGCCTGCATGCTACCATTAATGGCATACCTACAACAAATGAAGTGCACAGTCAACTCGCTACCACTCCTCATACTGCCCCAATATTTTGGCAGCCCCTGATTCTGCCTGTTGTATGCGCTGTCACTGTTGATGGGTGGGGTTTAATTTTTTTTAGACAAAAACAAAATGAAAGCTCCTGGATTTTGTGTGCAAAAAAGAAGCAGGTGCAATATTCTAAGTAATCAGAAGAACTATGGGTGGCTCTGTAGGATGCTCAGTAAAATTAGTTGCTAATTTTCTCATAAAACTCCACAAATTGTGTATGCAACTAAAGCATCCTCCAAGTGTTGTTAAGTAAACCAAGTAAACAGTGAAGCAGTAATTAATGAAACAAAGTCACCTTTATTAAGGTCGGCTAATTCCCATTATCACGTACATTACAGCAGTTGTATTCCCTCTCTTTTGAAGTTTGAAGACGTTTGAAAAATGGTACTGAGTAACAAAAAAGCTAATTTACTCAGAGTAAATACACTCCAATTACAGAAAACTTACTGAAAGCACCGACACTGGTGACTCCTTCATTTGATTATGCATTTTTAGTAATACTTTAATAAAATCGTTTTATTATCTGTTTATTAGGAGGCACCAGCACTATCTGTGCATCAGAGCTGTCACATGTAAATTAGCTTTTTCTGAAACACCAATTAATTAACTATCTAATAATAAAATATTAGATACACAGTAAGTCACTACCACTTTTGTGTAAGTATGAAATTGAAGTATTTTTTGTTTGTGTGTGTCTGTGTGTGTGTTTGTGTGTGGTAGATAAGAGGAAGAAGATTTGCTCTCTTCTGTCTCTTCCCATCAATCCTGTTGCTTCTGGGTGGATTTGGTCAACACATCTGGCTCTATGGGGTCCCTAGATCCGTGTCCCACCTCATGGTGCAGCTGGAACTGCACTGGCTCGAAGGCTTCTGGTTGCCCCATGAGGAATGCAGTTCTGATTGTAGGTGAGAAAACATGTTTTTGCTGTCTGGGACTATTTTAACTGACAGAATACTACAATCTTTTACATGACACTCAAATATGTTTTGAACCTTTCCCACCAGGCTGACTCTGAGTGAGAGTATTCCAGAAGGAATGCTTTTCCCCTCTGGCTCCGCACACCTGCAGAGCATCACACAATCCTGGACCAACTTGCTTAACCGAGCTAACAGCTCAGTCAACATTGCTGCTTTCTACCTCACGCTCAGAGACTCAGATATTGGCCTGACTGATCCCAGTTCGATGCAGGTAAAAACGGTTTGGTTTGTGTGGGGTTTGTATGCAACAACCAATATTTTTTCTTCATAATACTCTTCAGGCTCAGAAAGTTGTTTCTATTCTTATTAAGTACAACAGTACTTACTCTTTTTACTAAGACAAATGCAAAAAAAATTTCTGACAGTTTGAATACATGTTATTTTTCAGGGTAAAGTTCTGTTAGATCACCTGAATCAGCTTCAGTCAAGAGGAGTGAATTTAAAGATTGCAGTTAATGCACCTCAGGCGAACAGATCAGACACAGACGAGCTAAAAGGAACAGGTAGATTTGACAGTTTTACTGTCTTCAGAATTTTTACACAGGCAAAGTGTCTGATTCTTTGCTTTTTTTGTTCAGGTGCAGAGGTCAGAGAGGTTAATCTTCAAAACCTCACTGGAGGTATTGTCCACACAAAGCTTTGGATTGTGGACAAGAAGCACATGTATGTAGGAAGTGCAAACATGGACTGGCGCTCACTCACCCAGGTATTTTTGAAAAATATCTAGCAACATTCTGATCGGACACATCTGGTAGTTTTTTCATTAATTTAGATGATGAAAACAGGCTGTTCAGAAACAAAGAAAGTACCTCTGAGATCAATATGTGCTTCATACTGAATATTCTTTACAGTAGGGTGTGCCAAGGGGCAATTAACACTTGCAAGAGCTTCCTGATCCAGTCATGATCCAGTCATGATAATTATTTCAATACATTCTTTATTGTTAAAGGTATCCTTAAAGGCTGTCTGAAATATAATATTTTGAAAAAAAAATAGAAATAGAATACAAAGTTTTTACACAAGAGTGAATTTCACGAAAATACACCGATAAATAACAAACTTAAACTGAATCTTTGTGTTCTGGAATAGGCTTTTTTTTTCAACCTGTGTTTTCATGTATATTTCTGAGCTAATAAATGCAAATCACGACTCTGATATTAAAATCCCAAGGATGTCTTATCTCTGACAAACACAAGCTATTTTACTCACATCTATTTAGTTGGCTAGCAGTGTGATAATGTGCTCTCTTTCAAATGTCAGCCTGACGTTTATAATTACAAAATTAATGTATTAATGTTCAAGTCAAACCGGGACATTTGATTGCACTAAATGACAGAACACCGTTATGAAATTAAAAACTACCTTTATTTTACTATATAATCCCCTGCTACACTAATGCACTTATGGCAGCTTTTACTAGTGCTTGGATATCATAAAGGTAGAAAGTTTTCTCAGTACTCCGGAGCCATGATCAGACTGCCCGCTTCATGGCAGAAACACTGGCCTCAAAGGAGCTCAAACATGTGTAAATGGCTTGGAGTAATGGATGTATGTAGCATTCCAACAGTCAGATGTGTCTCTTGCGCAAGTTGGTGACAAGTTATCGATCAGTTTCCATGGATAATCCATTCCACTTGGTGAATGCTCATAGGCCGAGAGCGTCATTTAAGTTTACACAATTCAAATTTTTTAACGCAGGTTAAGAGTCTTATCACTGTACTGTGCTTGCAGTCTTCTGTAAATGTCAGTTGGTTTTTGCCTGCATTTAAAAGAAATTTCATTCCAAGTTTCATCACACCCGGTTTGACTGGAATGGCCTGTGTATTTTCCCAGTGTAGCGCGTCATTGGTAACAGCATGGTGTAACCAGCACAGTCGACCTAAGGCATAAGAACATGGTAGCAAGAAGATGTGGGGCATTTCTATTCCACATAATACAATTAGTAATTGTGCCAGAGTAATCCAGTATTTTAATTCCACTGAAATTTGTTACAGGTAAAGGAGATTGGTGTTTCTGTGGAGGATTGCAGTTGTCTGGCACAGGATGCGTCACGGATATTTGGAGTCTACTGGGAACTCGGCGCTCAAAAAAATAGTTCCTTACCTCCCTATTGGCCTGGCCGATTCTCCGCTCTCTCCAGCATTAAGTACCCATTAACTGTTAAATTCAACGGTGTTCCTGCACGTGTCTATCTGTCTGTGAGTTCCATGGCCTTGCTCTCACAAGTGTATCCAATGGATGCCATAAATGTACAACATAAAACATGTCGTTTTCCTCTGTCATAACGTGGTCTTGAGTCACTTCTTTTTATTTCAAAATACTGTTACTACACTTATCACAACAATTGGCACATACATTGTTGTAATCCACTGACAAATCCACTTTTATTCTTTTGTCTTCACTGACTAATTTTGTTATTGTCTCAATTTGTGATATACTTTTGAAGTGAACTTAATGCATGAACTTGTTGCTTGTGAACATGGAACAATTAAATGAACAGTCTTTATACCACAGCAATGCTGAAAGCATTAAATCACAGTACATTAGTGACAGTAGTGTCTGCTGCAAATCACAGCAGACACACTTGTATGGCAGATGCACCATAGAATTGAAATATATCATTAATGGACTAAAAACATGTTATTTAACCAATATAAATTAACTTAAAGTTAAAAGAGGATGGTTAATTGATGTTTAAATTTGATGTAATTAAAGTGACTACAGCAACTAAATTGATCTGTGGATTTTCCACAACAATAATATAAATATAGGCTGTTAAAAAGTATGATGTGTTGTTCGTTAATATAACATGAAATTGCTGAACTGCTGTGGTGTAAGAAAAATAAAACACTTCAGGATGTGTGGTTACAGGAACTGCTTCATTATTGATTAGTTTCCTTTAACAGCACTCTGTCATGTTTTATTCTTTACTTATTATTTTATCAGGTAGACAATATGTAAATTAAAATAAAAAAAAACTTATCTTGTCTTTGTTTTTCCTCCTTTAAGAGTGCTCCACCTCAATTATCCGCTTACGGAAGGACAGACGATCTTTCAGCTATCCTCTCTGTAATTGCCGATGCCAAAAAATTCATCTATGTTTCTGTGATGGACTACTTTCCCATGTCTCAGTTCACACCTGAAATAAGGTAACCTTCCTTTAACAGGGATCACCGATTAGAGTTTTATTAATTATAACAAATGTAAAAAATGAATGACAGTGTTTCATGTGATGGTTGTTCAAAAGTATAAGCTATTGTACAACCATTAGAAGAATCAGTTTATCACTTTATTCTGTCCACTATATTGTACTAGGTTCTGGCCTGTTATTGATACAGCGCTGCGGGAGGCTGCATGTGCACGAAAGGTTGAGGTGAATCTGTTGGTCAGCTGCTGGAGCCACTCTCCTGGAGCCATGTTTATTTTCCTGCAGTCTTTATCAGTACTCAGCAAAACACCGCTCAGATGCAACATTTATGTAGTATGTCAAGTATTTCCTAGTTGTATTTGAACCTAGCTTTTTTCCAGGATGTTGAAGTTTTTAAAAAAAGTTCTTTTGTGCATTTTACAGAAAGTTTTCGAGGTCCCATATACACCGGCACAACATCGGATCCCCTTTGCTCGTGTCAACCATGCAAAGTACATGGTAACAGATCGCGCTGTTTACATTGGTGAGCTTAGTTGCTTTGCTTAAATCTTTGTTGTGTTGGTTTAATTGAAAATACGTTTTTTTAGCAATACATTTGACCATTTTGTTGTTAGTCTTTCAGCTGGGGTTTGGGCATTGAGTGGCAATTGAACCTGGCCTTTTGCATGGCAGGCGAGAAACATTGGTGGCTCAGTGGTAGGTTCCTTGCCTGTCATGCAGAAGACCCAGATAAAATTTGAGGGTTGTGTCAGGATGGGCACATTGCGTAAAACCTGTGCCAAGTTGTGTTTGGATTTTCTTTCCAAAAATAGTAAAAGGAAAATTCTAATCTGGTTGATGATTCTATTGTGCTTTTACAGGAACGTCCAATTGGTCTGAAAACTATTTCACCATGACAGCTGGAGTTGGACTTGTGGTGAATCAGACAGGGTTCGTGGTGGAAAAGGAGAAGCAAACAGTGCAGAATCAACTAAAGAATATTTTCCAGAGAGACTGGAATTCTGTCTTTGCTCAAGCTCTAACAGATGATCACGTAGAGCATTGCAGCAGTAGGAACTAAATGTTGTAAAGCTAAAGCTGTAATATAAGAGACTCCAGCATTCCTTCACCATTTACCTTTGGCCTTGTGACTTGCTGCAATGTGGAATGTATCTTACAAAACTTTGTAACAAAACTTTGCTCTGGGTTATGACAGCAGCTTCTCAGTTATGTATATATACTTTTAGTTTGTTGTACATGTTTGTCTTCATGATTCATGATTTTTGTTCACCGATGTACATTTTTAATGCACTAAATGCTGAATTTCTGCTGGAAACTTTTAGAGTTATGCTGTCAAATATTCACAAGTATTCAAACAGCATGGTTCAAACTGAATATTCCGGCTCCTATTTAAACTATTTGCATTATTATTCCTGAGTGGGTGTCTAGTTACGTCCAAAATGGTTTCAATAAAAAAAATATATGACAGATTTATATGTATTATATTTACATATCAGCATTTATTACAGCAGGACGTTGGGCGTGCACGTTGTGTTGTAGAGCTGTGATTGGCTGCGCTCGGATCAATAAGTAAATAGCGCTTGTTTCTAGTCGGAAACCGGAAGTTGAGGCGTTGAAAAGAAACCAGCTTGTGAAAATGGCTACAGATAGGCAACTGTCATCTTTTTTTAGCTACCCTCACAAAGGCGTTTGCAAAATGTTCCTACTTTTGTGGTTGCTGCATTTTTCTTTTGTGTGTTCGGATATAACTGACGGCACGTTGGAGCACTTAAAGCGGGAACACTCACTCATAAAGCCATATCAAGGTGAGTTAGCTGGCTAGTCGAGAAACTTCTTCACCTAACCTTATCAGAGTTAATCACCGGCTTAAAATTAATTGATAGACAAATATTGGTTTGAGGATTATGATAAATAAGTACTTTAAGTACAATATGTTGTCATTATTATTGTGCTTTAACAGAGCTGACGAAGCCTACGACAGATCTCTAACGCTAGCTCAAATTTCAGGAGATAACTTCATCAGCATAATATCTTCCTTAGAAAGACACCGTAGTTCAGTGTGGTTGTGTGTAACATATAATCTTACCACGCTAAGTATACGCTCCGTGTTGCTAAATCATTTCTGTAGTTAGAAATCGTAGGATAAGATCATATAATGTTTTGCATAGTCATTGACCTGTCATGATAATGTGCAAAACAGCAGGAGATTCAGGAGGGTGATTTTCTACAGAGATTTAGATTTGAATAAAATAAGAATAAACCCAACTGTTAGAGGAAAGTAATCTACCAGTTTTGTAACTCCTAAGTAGAAGAAAACAGTTAATCATTGACACAATTTTTGCATTTATTTACCAAAACAAACATTTTCCAGACTTGATCTTATTAATTATGTGGGTGAGAGTATCTAGTGTAGAAATCCTCAATGCAGAATATTTGTCCTCTTTTTCAGAAGAATTCCACCATCTGTGTTATGATTGGGTATATGAATTTGGTCTCGTCTGTGATTGGTCAGATCTTCACTGAGCTTGAAATTCGAGCCAATCCTACAGCATGAAGGCGGGACTTAAAAGTAGTGGTTCTTTAGGACAGTCTAGCTAACATTAAATGTTCATTCATTATTAAATGTCAGAGTCAGACTAAAACACTTTTGCATGGCAATTTTAGTTTGGTGGGTAATGATGGAAATAACTTTGCTAGTGTAACTAATTGGAATGGGAATCACCAGTCACCTCGCGATACGATATCACGATACCTAGGTGCAGATTTGATTAAAATTATGACCGTATCACAATTCAGTATTTTAATTTTTAATGATTAATTAAATTCCTTATAACATTTTCTCACTTAAAAGGCAAGAGCAGCATTTAAATGATACAAACTAACTTCAAATAACTGAGCAGCACGTTTTTCTGTCATCCGCCATAATTATAATTTAAAATAATTGACTCCTGCCACACGGGATAAAATTTTGCAGATAGAACAAAGTACAGTCTGGTGAGACTTGAAACTCCATACAAAAGAATCGTAATTCATAACTGAATTTACCCCCCCCCCCATCTCTAGTAACGACTTGTGTAGCATTTAAAACTTGAACCAAAATATCTTAAACATATATCCAAATATCCATATATTTTGAACCAAATATCTAAACATATCCAAAAAAGGACTATGTTTTTCAAATGCATTTTGACCCAATTCTTGCATCCTCAATTTTGCACTGTCTAAAAGGCCTGGATAATTGGGGGAAAAAACTTTAGAAAAGAAATAAGACACTTGCACACTGACATCTGCACTATGAGACATCAACACCGTCATAGCGAGACGATGACATCATTGGGTGATGACGTCTCTAGTAATTACTTGTGTAGCATTTAAAACCTGAACCAAAATATCTTGCAAAAGTTTTGTGATGATAAAAAAGACTATGTTTCTCATATGCATTTTCACCCCATTCTTACAACTTAATATATTAATGTTTTATTCCATTATATCCATTGCAGTCCATTTAGGTTTTACACACCATTGGTGACCGAAACTGCCCTTTCTACAGCAGTGTTGTTGCAATCTGGTGATCCATATCGAGCATATGATCGACACTATGTCTGCCTAGAAAGCCAATTAATTTGCCACTGTGATTTTATGCATTCTTATTTCTTATAAATTCTTATTTAAAAAAAAGTTCTAAAGGGATTTAAAAAGTCTACACTTCAGCACTATAATCAGTTGTGTCTTATCAAATCATGTGTATGAATAATGATAAAAAAAAATCCTAGAGAAGAGAAAGCAATTTGATAGAATTTTAAATTAGAAAAACATTAATAACAAGAACAGTGTTCGAAGACTAAAGTAATACTAACATTCTTTTTGCAATTGGGCATCTGGAATGTTCTGAACAAGAAAGAGCGAAAGGAGAAAAAAGTCCTCATCAGGCCATCACGGTTGCAGCTACTGTGGCTACATTGTGCATAGTATTTGAATGTTTTTTTTTTCTTTCTGCATAACACTTTAACCCAGCCAAACAAATTCAGCCGAAGACCGTGTAGCTGCAAGATCACACCTTTTAAAATTATATGCTTTTTTCCAATGTAGGTGTTGGAGCAGGCTCTTCAAGTCAGTGGGATTTTTGGGGGAGTACTTTAGTTACAAGCCAGTATGTACGTCTGACACCTGACGAACGTAGCAAGCATGGTTCCATCTGGAACACAGTGGTAAGTGATGTATGAATTTTCAATCAGAATGAGCGAGTTGGTGTACACCATTAATAATCAGTTTAACAGATAAATTTAATTAATGTAAACACTTTATCAGAAGGTTTCTCATAAATCAGAATAAATATGTGGGGGCAAATGTATCGAAATATAGTTGCAAGCAATAATGAGTGGGCCCAAGCAAGGCACTCGCACACTATGACATCTGCACTATGAGACATCAACACTATCATAGCGAGGCAATGACATCACAGTCACTATGATGTCATAGTTTTTGGCCTAGCGCAATACAAGAGGGGCCCTTCACACACTATGACGTAATAGGGCTGATGTCATAGTGCATGGGCCCTAAATTCCTGTAACCAATTATAATGCATGAGGCAGGGTTTTTAAAATTTTTTATAAAGACCCCCCATGTTACCTTTTGGGCACCATAGGACCAATTTGCATGTCAATAATATTTTTTTAGTTGGATTAAATGATTTGAGCATGTAAACAGTTAAGTTGGAATGTTTTATCGGAATTATTTCATTTAGATTTAATAAATATGGCCCAAGAAAACATATCTAAAGGCTAATATCCATGCCATCATAATTGCCATCACATTCTGTAGATCATGAACTCGTTGAGTTGAGTCTTTCCTATAACTTGGCTCATCTGCTTTGTATTGCATCCTGGAACTTCAAGTTTACACTTTTGCTGTCTCAAGTAAAGTACTCAAACTTAGAATTTTTTATGAGATTTGCAACTTGTTGAAATCTTTGTTTTCTATTAAGTATTGTTGTTCCAGTTCCAGATATTTAATTTTCAGAATATTTCATTTGTCTCAGGGTGGTGTTTTTCTTACACCAAAGTGAATTGTCAAATCTAATGAAAGTCAATAAGACAGATCGGACCAAAAGAAAACTTACAGAAAACAGTGTATTACACAGTAATTTTCAAGATGGAAAAAAGTATTATGTCTCTGACATCTGATGTTGTAAATCTTACAGTCAATTTTTTCTTTACTTTATAGCCCTGTTACTTGAAAGACTGGGAGATGCATGTGCAGTTTAAAGTTCATGGATCAGGGAAGAAGAACCTGCATGGGGATGGTATTGCTATCTGGTACACAAAAGAGCGATTACATCCTGGTAGGTGTGTAAACAACCTGGCAGCGAGGTTGTCTTTTCTTATGTGTGGGTTTACTTGTTCAACCGATGCAGTAGTTCCCATCCCTGATCCTGGAGATAAAAACATTTTTGCTCTACCACACCTACTTCTATTCAGAGAAGGTTGTTTAATCAGTTGATTAGTTGAATAAGGTGAATTGAAGACAGGGGAAACACCAAATGTGCAGGGGGGGGGCAGACCAGTACCAGGGTTAGGTATCACTGGACTAATGGCTAAAGTATGTTGTTTTCATTTTTCGATTAGTGCATCAAGCATTAATATATTCCTTATTACAGTGCATATCAGAAAAATTCGAGCATCCTGGAAAAAGTTAATTTTCTTTTGTAATTTAATTTAAAAAATCTAAACTCTCATATCTTCCAGATACATTAGATGCAAAGTGAAATATTTCAAGCTTTTTTTGTTTTAATTTAAAGAAAAATATTTCTTAAGATAGATCAATAAGAAATGTTTTGACCATGACCATCAAAATTAAAGCAAAAAAGTCTCTAAATATTTCACTTTGCATATAATTAATCTACAGTTGTGGCCAAAAGTTTTGAGAATTACATAAATATTGGATATTGGAAAAGTTGCTGCTTAAGTTTTTATAATAGCAATTTGCATACACTCCAGAATGTTATGAAGAGTGATCAGATGAATTGCATAGTCCTTCTTTGCCATGAAAATGAACTTAATCCCGAAAAAAAAACTTTGCACTGCATTTCATTGTGGTCATTAAAGGACCTGCTGAGATCATTTCAGTAATCGTCTTGTTAACTCGGGTGAGGATGTTGACGAGCACAAGGCTGGAGATCATTATGTCAGGCTGATTGAGTTAGAATGGCAGACTTGACATGTTAAAAGGAGGGTGATGCTTGAAATCATTGTTCTTTCATTGTTAACCATGGTGACCTGCAAAGAAACGCGTGCAGCCATCATTGCGTTGCATAAAAATGGCTTCACAGGCAAGGATATTGTGGCTAGTAAGATTGCACCTAAATCAACAATTTATAGGATCATCAAGAACTTCAAGGAAAGAGGTTKAATTCTTGTTAAGAAGGCTTCAGGGGGTCCAAGAAAGTCCAGCAAGCACTAGGATCGTCTCCTAAAGAGGATTCAGCTGCGGGATCGGAGTACCACCAGTTCAGAGCTTGCTCAGGAATGGCAGCAGGCAGGTGTGAGCGCATTTGCACGCACAGTGAGGCCAAGACTTTTGGAAGATGGCCTGGTGTCAAGAAGGGCAGCAAAGAAGCCAATTCTCTCCAAAAAAAACATCAGGGACAGATTGATCTTCTGTAAAAAGTATGGCGAATGGACTGCTGAGGACTGGGGCAAAGTTATATTCTCGGATGAAGCCTCTTTCTGATTGTTTGCGGCATCTGGAAAAAGGCTTGTCTGGAGAAGAAAAGGTGAGCGCTACCATCAGTCCTGTGTCATGCCAACAGTAAAGCATCCTGAGACCATTCATGTGTGGGGTTGCTTCTCATCCAAGGGAGTGGGCTCACTCACAATTTTGCCCAAATACACAGCATGAATAAAGAATGGTACCAAACACCCTCCAACAGCAATTTCTTCCAACAATCCAACAACAGTTTGGTGAAGAACAATGCATTTTGCAGCATGATGGAGCACTGTGCCATAAAGCAAAAGTGATGACAAAGTGGCTCGGGGTCCAAAACGTTGACATTTTGGGTCCATGGCCTGGAAACTTCATCCCATTGAGAACTTGTGGTCAATCCTCAAGAGGCGAGTGGACAAACAAAAACCCACTGATTCTGACAAACTCCAAGAAGTGATTATGAAAGAATGGTTTGCTATCAGTCAGGATTTGGCCCAGAAGTTGATTGAGAGCAGCCCAGTCGAATTGCAGAGGTCCTGAAAAAGAAGGCTCAAGACTGCAAATACTGACTCTTTGCATAAATGTCATGTAATTGTTGATAAAAGCCTTTGAAACGTATGAAGTGCTTGTAATTATATTTCAGTACATCACAGAAACAACTGAAACAAAGATCTAAAAGCAGTTTAGCAGCAAACTTTGTGAAAACTAATATTTGTGTCATTCTCAAAACTTTTGGCCACGACTGTAGAATATTACCTGAAGAATTTTTTCAAAAATTATTTTCTAATTTCTTGATGAATTAAATGTAAAGTATTGGATAC
The DNA here is from genome assembly GCA_003987875.1 of Clarias batrachus. NCBI lineage: Eukaryota > Metazoa > Chordata > Actinopteri > Siluriformes > Clariidae > Clarias > Clarias batrachus. The sequence goes on along the minus strand of QMIH01000424.1, from coordinate 538,266 downwards.
ATAAATGTATATTTGTATTTGCTTAAGAGTTGTTGCTCCAGTTGATTGATTGATTGTCATATTTCCACCTTCATATAGGAACGGTCTTTGGAAACCAGGACCATTTTGTAGGCCTAGCTGTTTTTGTGGATACTTTCCGCAATGACCTCAACGGCATGGATGTAAGTGTGCTTTACTCACAGGTGATTTTTTCTCAGCAGGCTCTGGCAGCAATGACAACTTCCATGGCTTGGCCGTATTTATAGACACATACCCAAACGATGAGGCTTCCTATGTGAGTTAAGATAATAGTATATATGTGCACATCGCTTGTATTTATTTTTATTTGCTTGGTCGTTGTCGATGAAACAGTATTCATTTGTGAAAATGTTTCATTAATCACAAAGTTCCATCTTTTGGTTGTGTTCTTCTCCACAATTTGAACAGGGATTAAATGGATAGTTTGGGACAATAGTTTAAGCCTTAGTTTTGAGTCCATATGACTGGAGGTTGGGGGTGGGGTAAAAAAAAA